>OY804585.1:98407665-99007665 GCA_963680875.1 Bathymodiolus brooksi
TACAACATCGAATGCACCTTTTATCTGACTTAGTTCTGCCTACCAAAACATGATGCACCTTTTATCTGACTTAGTTCCTGTACCAACATGAATGCACCTTTTATCTGACTTAGTTCTGTACCAACATGAATCCACCTTTTATCTGACTTAGTTCTGTACCAACATGAATGCACCTTTTATCTGACTTAGTTCTGTACCAACATGAATGCACCTTTATCTGACTTAGTTCTGTACCAACATGAATGCACCTTTTATCTGACTTAGTTCTGTACCAACATGAATGCACCTTTTATCTGACTTAGTTCTGTACCAACATGAATGCACCTTTTATCTGACTTAGTTCTGTACCAACATGAATGCACCTTTTATCTGACTTAGTTCTGTACCAACATGAATGCACCTTTTATCTGACTTAGTTCTGTACCAACATGAATGCACCTTTTATCTGACTTAGTTCTGTACCAACATGAATGCACCTTTTATCTGACTTAGTTCTGTACCAACATGAATGCACCTTTTATCTGACTTAGTTCTGTACCAACATGAATGCACCTTTTATCTGACTTAGTTCTGTACCAACATGAATGCACCTTTTATCTGACTTAGTTCTGTACCAACATGAATGCACCTTTTATCTGACTTAGTTCTGTACCAACATGAATGCACCTTTTATCTGACTTATTCTGTACACAACATGAATGCACCTTTTATCTGACTTAGTTCTGTACCAACATGAATGCACCTTTTATCTGACTTAGTTCTGTACCAACATGAATGCACCTTTTATCTGACTTAGTTCTGTACCAACATGAATGCACCTTTTATCTGACTTAGTTCTGTACCAACATGAATGCACCTTTTATCTGACTTAGTTCTGTACCAACATGAATGCACCTTTTATCTGACTTAGTTCTGTACCAACATGAATGCACCTTTTATCTGACTTAGTTCTGTACCAACATGAATGCACCTTTTATCTGACTTAGTTCTGTACCAACATGAATGCACCTTTTATCTGACTTAGTTCTGTACCAACATGAATGCACCTTTTATCTGACTTAGTTCTGTACCAACATGAATGCACCTTTTATCTGACTTAGTTCTGTACCAACATGAATACACCTTTTATCTGACTTAGTTCTGTACCAACATGAATGCACCTTTTATCTGACTTAGTTCTGTACCAACATGAATGCACCTTTTATCTGACTTAGTTCTGTACCAACATGAATGCACCTTTTATCTGACTTAGTTCTGTACCAACATGAATACACCTTTTATCTGACTTAGTTCTGTACCAACATGAATGCACCTTTTATCTGACTTAGTTCTGTACCAACATGAATGCACCTTTTATCTGACTTAGTTCTGTACCAACATGAATGCACCTTTTATCTGACTTAGTTCTGTACCAACATGAATGCACCTTTTATCTGACTTAGTTCTGTACCAACATGAATGCACCTTTTATCTGACTTAGTTCTGTACCAACATGAATGCACCTTTTATCTGACTTAGTTCTGTACCAACATGAATGCACCTTTTATCTGACTTAGTTCTGTACCAACATGAATACACCTTTTATCTGACTTAGTTCTGTACCAACATGAATGCACCTTTTATCTGACTTAGTTCTGTACCAACATGAATGCACCTTTTATCTGACTTAGTTCTGTACCAACATGAATGCACCTTTTATCTGACTTAGTTCTGTACCAACATGAATGCACCTTTTATCTGACTTAGTTCTGTACCAACATGAATGCACCTTTTATCTGACTTAGTTCTGTACCAACATGAATGCACCTTTTATCTGACTTAGTTCTGTACCAACATGAATACACCTTTTATCTGACTTAGTTCTGTACCAACATGAATGCACCTTTTATCTGACTTAGTTCTGTACCAACATGAATGCACCTTTTATCTGACTTAGTTCTGTACCAACATGAATGCACCTTTTATCTGACTTAGTTCTGTACCAACATGAATGCACCTTTTATCTGACTTAGTTCTGTACCAACATGAATGCACCTTTTATCTGACTTAGTTCTGTACCAACATGAATGCACCTTTTATCTGACTTAGTTCTGTACCAACATGAATACACCTTTTATCTGACTTAGTTCTGTACCAACATGAATGCACCTTTTATCTGACTTAGTTCTGTACCAACATGAATGCACCTTTTATCTGACTTAGTTCTGTACCAACATGAATGCACCTTTTATCTGACTTAGTTCTGTACCAACATGAATGCACCTTTTATCTGACTTAGTTCTGTACCAACATGAATGCACCTTTTATCTGACTTAGTTCTGTACCAACATGAATGCACCTTTTATCTGACTTAGTTCTGTACCAACATGAATGCACCTTTTATCTGACTTAGTTCTGTACCAACATGAATGCACCTTTTATCTGACTTAGTTCTGTACCAACATGAATGCACCTTTTATCTGACTTAGTTCTGTACCAACATGAATGCACCTTTTATCTGACTTAGTTCTGTACCAACATGAATGCACCTTTTATCTGACTTAGTTCTGTACCAACATGAATGCACCTTTTATCTGACTTAGTTCTGTACCAACATGAATGCACCTTTTATCTGACTTAGTTCTGTACCAACATGAATGCACCTTTTATCTGACTTAGTTCTGTACCAACATGAATGCACCTTTTATCTGACTTAGTTCTGTACCAACATGAATACACCTTTTATCTGACTTAGTTCTGTACCAACATGAATGCACCTTTTATCTGACTTAGTTCTGTACCAACATGAATGCACCTTTTATCTGACTTAGTTCTGTACCAACATGAATGCACCTTTTATCTGACTTAGTTCTGTACCAACATGAATGCACCTTTTATCTGACTTAGTTCTGTACCAACATGAATGCACCTTTTATCTGACTTAGTTCTGTACCAACATGAATGCACCTTTTATCTGACTTAGTTCTGTACCAACATGAATGCACCTTTTATCTGACTTAGTTCTGTACCAACATGAATGCACCTTTTATCTGACTTAGTTCTGTACCAACATGAATGCACCTTTTATCTGACTTAGTTCTGTACCAACATGAATGCACCTTTTATCTGACTTAGTTCTGTACCAACATGAATGCACCTTTTATCTGACTTAGTTCTGTACCAACATGAATGCACCTTTTATCTGACTTAGTTCTGTACCAACATGAATGCACCTTTTATCTGACTTAGTTCTGTACCAACATGAATGCACCTTTTATCTGACTTAGTTCTGTACCAACATGAATGCACCTTTTATCTGACTTAGTTCTGTACCAACATGAATGCACCTTTTATCTGACTTAGTTCTGTACCAACATGAATACACCTTTTATCTGACTTAGTTCTGTACCAACATGAATACACCTTTTATCTGACTTAGTTCTGTACCAACATGAATGCACCTTTTATCTGACTTAGTTCTGTACCAACATGAATGCACCTTTTATCTGACTTAGTTCTGTACCAACATGAATGCACCTTTTATCTGACTTAGTTCTGTACCAACATGAATGCACCTTTTATCTGACTTAGTTCTGTACCAACATGAATGCACCTTTTATCTGACTTAGTTCTGTACCAACATGAATGCACCTTTTATCTGACTTAGTTCTGTACCAACATGAATGCACCTTTTATCTGACTTAGTTCTGTACCAACATGAATGCACCTTTTATCTGACTTAGTTCTGTACCAACATGAATGCACCTTTTATCTGACTTAGTTCTGTACCAACATGAATGCACCTTTTATCTGACTTAGTTCTGTACCAACATGAATGCACCTTTTATCTGACTTAGTTCTGTACCAACATGAATGCACCTTTTATCTGACTTAGTTCTGTACCAACATGAATGCACCTTTTATCTGACTTAGTTCTGTACCAACATGAATGCACCTTTTATCTGACTTAGTTCTGTACCAACATGAATGCACCTTTTATCTGACTTAGTTCTGTACCAACATGAATGCACCTTTTATCTGACTTAGTTCTGTACCAACATGAATGCACCTTTTATCTGACTTAGTTCTGTACCAACATGAATGCACCTTTTATCTGACTTAGTTCTGTACCAACATGAATGCACCTTTTATCTGACTTAGTTCTGTACCAACATGAATGCACCTTTTATCTGACTTAGTTCTGTACCAACATGAATGCACCTTTTATCTGACTTAGTTCTGTACCAACATGAATGCACCTTTTATCTGACTTAGTTCTGTACCAACATGAATGCACCTTTTATCTGACTTAGTTCTGTACCAACATGAATGCACCTTTTATCTGACTTAGTTCTGTACCAACATGAATGCACCTTTTATCTGACTTAGTTCTGTACCAACATGAATGCACCTTTTATCTGACTTAGTTCTGTACCAACATGAATGCACCTTTTATCTGACTTAGTTCTGTACCAACATGAATGCACCTTTTATCTGACTTAGTTCTGTACCAACATGAATGCACCTTTTATCTGACTTAGTTCTGTACCAACATGAATGCACCTTTTATCTGACTTAGTTCTGTACCAACATGAATGCACCTTTTATCTGACTTAGTTCTGTACCAACATGAATGCACCTTTTATCTGACTTAGTTCTGTACCAACATGAATGCACCTTTTATCTGACTTAGTTCTGTACCAACATGAATGCACCTTTTATCTGACTTAGTTCTGTACCAACATGAATGCACCTTTTATCTGACTTAGTTCTGTACCAACATGAATGCACCTTTTATCTGACTTAGTTCTGTACCAACATGAATGCACCTTTTATCTGACTTTGTTCTGTACCAACATGAATGCACCTTTTATCTGACTTAGTTCTGTACTAACATGAATGCACCTTTTATCTGACTTAGTTCTGTACCAACATGAATGCACCTTTTATCTGACTTAGTTCTGTACCAACATGAATGCACCTTTTATCTGATTAGTTCTGTACCAACATGAATGCACCTTTTATCAATCTGACTTAGTTCTGTACACATCATTTTCATAAGAGATACAGGTAACTAATTTACCTGGAAATTTTACATACATTTTGTATCTATCATATTAAACAATAAGTGTATCTTGTTTTCAAAGAAAACATTCAGATAGCTACATTGCTAAAAAGAGGTAATAAAAACGTAGATATCAAATTTAGTGCACATGAACGTTTCTGGAATAACCTTCATCAGGTAGCTCAAGATCAAAAGATTGCAAAGCCAAATAATTTAATAGTTTTGGGAGCACAAAATCTATAGGTATTGATGTTATGTAGGAGTTTCTTTTACACCTGGTAGAGATATTGGGAGTGCTGTTTTTATGATGTGGGTTTTGGTGCAGTCGGGGATGTTGTCTTGTGATTCTACGGTGAATACGGAATAAGGGTAATAACAAAATTACTGAACTCCGAACAATCTTACAAACGGAAAGTCAAAACTCATAATTATATAAACAGACAAAATCAGTCAACAACCGGAAAACTGTGAAAACCGTAATGACCCTGACTGACACTGTTGGGGATGTTGGATTTTTGCTTTGTGTCAGCTGTGATCTGTCCATCGCTCCTCATTGGTGTGACATCTGTTTTGTCTGTACCTAAGGATTTTATATATAACAGCTTCTTTCATCACATATTGCTTAAGATTTTGACCAAGATATAGTTTTTCTGGTACCTGATTCATGTCGAGCGACGCCGAGAAACTTACAATATAAGCGCGGACGTCTAAAACGCTTAGAACGATGTCTGTTTCTGCTCTTTTTAGACAATTTGCCAGTTGTTTTTTTAACTATAAGACATTGCAGAATAAGCACAATATACGTACATTGTCGGGGAAATATAAAAACTGTACGTAACAGCTTTAGTGAGTGAGCGATTGTTGTTTAACGCCAACTCAGCAATTGTATAGCTATATCATGGCGAGACCAAGTTAATGAGATGATGATGATGTCCGCTTTTTTCTAGACCAACATGCTTAGTTTTTTTTATAGAGTTAGCTAACGGAAACAACAGTCCGCGGATATACATGTCGCTCCACTCTGACACATTATCCTGATTCCGAGGCAACCAGTCTTTGCTCTTTCTCCTTAATTATGCGTGCTTTGCATTATAAGCAACAAATACCAGTTGAAAATCTTTGGTTTGAAATATGAATTTGTTTATATACATGTACTCAAAAAGTCGCTTTTTATGTGTCTTCTGCCGAAGGATTGTGAAAGCGCGAAAAGTTGACCGTGCGTTGCACAATGTATTTTATATTGTTACGTTATCTATTGTCATTTATGTAGACAGTATATGTATTCGCTGAGAAACAGACCAGAAATGCTCACCAAAGACTCATCGGTAGTGTAATCGTTAACGTGCTCACCTCGAGTGCGGTAGATCGCGGGTTCGAGTCCTGATCGGGTCAAACCATGTTCTGTACACATATTTTGCCATCTATCACATTCTGTTGGAAATTTATGATTTAGGGTTCTATTTTTACAAAATCCAAATAAGAAATTGTCATCAAGAGTGTGCAAATAGTTTGTTTCGAATTGAAATTAATCTAATAGCTACCAGTTCTTTAATATTGTAATAAATAAAGTTCCCAACTTTCATTATTAAATATATATGGAGCATACTTTTATTTATTTCTTGAATTCAGAAGATAGTGTCAATAAGTAAGTAAATGAGTTAATTTCTTTATTTCAAGAGGGTAATCTGAAAATGCCTGTACCAAGTCAGGTCCATTGCGGTTTTCCCAGTTTTCCGGTTGTTGACTGATTTTGTCTATTTGTTGACTTATGAGTTTTGCCTTTCCCTTGGAAGATTGCTCTGTGTTCGGTAATTTTGTTATTACCCTTATCAGCATTGATCAGTTACAATTTTACCATTAAAAATTATGTAAATCGTAAAATAACGTCGTATCTTTTGATATTTACAAAATCATTATGACTTCATGTCAAACATTTTATTGCACTAACGAAAAGGGAAAGTGGGAGAAGAATTTTTTTTGGAATTACCGATCAGGACTACACTTGTCAACACATCGACCAGTGACAACGAAAAACACGGGAAAGTACGACAGCATTGGCGATAAAAAAGAAAAAAAAAACATGTGTACGCATAAAACGAGTTAAAAGTGACAGTTATTTAACCTACGGCCAATCATGTAACACATATATGGAATTATACGTAACATGGGATGGGAATATTAAGAAAACAAATTAGGACGATATAGAAATTGTTAACATTGTATTGCAGTTGATCTGATATTAAAACATAACCAAAAGGGCTCGATGTTGGGAAGAGTCAGATACATTATTTATTCAACTGACATGATCCGTCTCCATGACGTCACATGAAGAGGTGTCATGGCCGCTTACATTACGAAAGGAAATTCCAAATATTCATATTTCTAATTGGGTATATTAATGTTAATAAAGGCGTTTTTTGTTTAATAATTAGTTATTTACGAATAAAAAGTTAAAATGTATTGAATTATAACAATTGTTCAACTGACTGGAGTTTTCCTTTAAGTTTATATTACTTACCAAAGACCTTTAAGCATCCTTTACCGATACCACTGGACCCTCCGGTAATAATGGTCACTTTGTCCTTGTATCTTTTACCGTCCGCCATTGTAGTTTACTATCTATAATACACAAACTATCTAATCTTGACCTAACTCGAATAATAATGTGCCCTCTATCGGCACTATCGCTGGATAATATAGCAAAGCGTAATATAACGACTGGATTATACGAGTTATATGTGTAGTAGTATGTCCATAAACAGATAACAGCCAGATTAATTATATAATTGTCACAGTGAAGAAAATAGTTTCATTGATGATTTCCGCTACGATTTACTCATAAGAACGATGTTCTGTTCGTCTTTGCCTTTATTGCTAGTTATTTGTAAGAGGGTTCACGCCTTATTTATGTTGTTTGTGTTTGTTTGTGTGTAGTGGTGTCCGGTGCCGCTTGGTTATATGAATAAGAGAAGCTTGAACATACCAAAGGGGAAATCAGAAGCCGCAGGTCGAAGGACAGACAACACAATGGCCAAAAGAAAAAAGGCACAAAAGGACAAACACTCACGTCACAAACCCAGTGACAAGTCACGAATGAGAAAATGACTGTGATTACGACAAACGGAACACGTCCGTGGTTATTTGTGGCACAGATACTCCTTAACGGTTAACCAAGTCACGGTGGCGAACACAAAACCATTGAAGTGATGACTTTAAGATAACCATTATGAGCCCTTGGTTCAGTAGCTTCCTTGTTAGCAGCAACCCTCTATCAAGGAAATCATGATAGAAACCACAAGTTCTGGAATATCGTACGGTCAACTGAGAGACATATACTCCATATTCAGGTGCACTGGAATGTTGCTACATATAAATGGAAAGTTCACAATGAGAAAATTGAAATCATCTTTTTTGTCGCAAAGCCTCGCTCCCAACCGGCCTCCACCGTCAACACCGAGGTGCAGGTCAATGCACGAGTAACATCGTGGGTGTATTAAAGGAAGCAGGAACTGCTTACCCTTCGTGACCACCTGGATTCATCCCCGGTTTTTGGTGCATGGTTCATGTTGCTCGTCTTTTATGTTTTTTTTCTTCTTTCGTATATCTTCGTTCTGTGTCTTTTGTCTGAAGTTGCCAGTGTATCTGTATTGTCCATTCTTGATTGTCCTTCGGTTTTCTCTAATGTCAGATGTCAGTAGAGCTTTTCTGATCGAAATGAGTCTGTCCATCCATCCGTATGACGTTAGCTTTTCACATTTTCCACTTTTTCAGAACCACTTCATATACAAAGTCACCAATCTTACCATAAATGTTCCACTTGGCCTAAGGGTCGTGAAGATTGAAGTGTTGTATCTTTCTGAAGCAATTAAAAATCTGAGATGGCTGCTCTGGTCTCTGATTGGCAGAGACATTTTCAACTTCTTCTCTAGAACTACTGGATGTGAAATCACCAAACTGACCAGAAATGTTCCTGTTTCTCAGAAATCCAACATGGCCACCCCAGCCTCTGATTAGCTAAGACATTTTGTTCCAAAACTACTTCATATGAGGTCACAAGGCTTGTTAGAAATACTCCTCGAGGGGTACTGAAGAATCCTTCATACTATTTGGAGCAGTTTGAAATCTAAGGTGGTCGTCCTAGCTTCTGGACTGATATAGTCTACTTCATTTCCAGAATATGCACCCAGACTGCAGAAATGTTACTCTAGATCATTAAAAAACCCATTGTCCAATTTCTATTTTCTATGTTCGAGTTGAAAATGAACTTCCTGTGTCTCTCATTTATTGAGAAAGCATTATTGCAGCTGAATCATAGCATGGATTACCGATTCATGTCACCCGAACAACAAAGAAAGATAACTCTTACTGATATTTGGACAAACAATTCAGTCTGTTGACTTTTCATGCTGAAAATAAAACCAGAAATCACTATATACTTATAGGACGAACGCCAGATTTTCATTTTGAGCCGACAATAATGATTTTACATAAAATTGATAAGCTGTTAATTCAAGTGGTTAATATTTATTTTCTCAATTGGAAATTTGTATTGCAAATGAATTTAACTGATTGCTGATATGAAGTGACCACATGTAAAATAACAATACCAGAATAAAAATAAGTTCAGAAATCTAATGAAAGATGAATATTTTGCAATCTGTAATCAAAACAGTGTAGTTTTATGACAAACATTATTTAAAAGAATAAGTCGGAAATATTTCGGTCTCCTGTTTCTCAGTTCCAAAGACAGTTCAATGTAAGAACCATATTTTTTTAACCCTGCCCATCTTGTTGATGGTTCAACATAGAATAAAATAATTATTTTCCATATCAGAAATGTTTGTAATATCTAAATTGTTAATTGAGTAGTCATTAAATAATTAGGATCTTTACGGTATAAAAGAAAGTATATTTCGTCATCTATAATTTTACATGTTGGACATAATTATTCATGTCTCCCTTTTTCAATCAGCCAATTATAGTCACTAGTTCTAATTTTTGCTATTAACTGACTCTTTCTACATGCAGTTAAAAGCACATAAATAGCGTTTTGAAGATATGAACTTTTTTCATCCAATTTAATGCTGTTTTTTGCACAATGTTCATCTTTATGGGTCTTTGATAGGACATAATTTTGTTAACCATTTTATTTGTATAAGGAATCCAAATTCCAATTTTCTCATATTTTTAAGATGTATAAAATTTTTATTTTTAAGCCAATTTTGCTGTGGTTTTTATTCTTTGAGTTGATTTGCTGAGAACTTTCGGTAGTATGTCGACAGATTTCCTCCATCTTTTACCATTGCTGAGATCAGTCCCTATGAGAGGGGATTCAGCCGATTTATCGGTCCGGTGCCCGGAGAGCGAAGAAAGGGCCTGTGAATATCTATTCTTGATTTTTTTCATTTTGTTGTTGTTGTATTTTCTACTATTTTCAGTTTATTTAGAAAAATAATTATGAAAATATTCACTTAGACTTCTGAATTATTCTGCTGCACTGAAAATAAAGCATTTATGAAAGCTTACCAGTGGTTTTATTGGACCTCAAATCCTCAATTATTAGAGAGGTGTCAGCCCTGTTCCCGGGGCCCAAAGCAGTCTTGTTCCTCCTTGCAAAATTTCTCTTGGAGGCCCTGGCTGAGATAAAATTGCTGAGCAAAAATCATCTTAATGACGTATTCATGAGTCAATAAAGAAAATGATCTATCTATTTTATTTTGGTAAAGGGGCTAGAATTAAGGGTTTAATTCCGAAATTACACATATTTGGAAGAAATTATATATACAATTTATCTTCATCATCTAATTTGACTTGTTTGACGAGTATTTGTTCTTTGAATTGATTGTGACCATAGTTTCATGTTGTTTTCCAATGGATTTCCTATATCCATTTAGTTATGGTGTTCGAGTTAATCTTGGTTTAAAAAAAACTGGTGCAGGAGGAAGCTGACTTGTCGACTTGCAATTGTCGTATCAGGCTGCACGGAGTTGTATATCTGATTCACCCTGCAAATCTAGAGGACCCCACTTATTTAGGGGTTACACTTACAACGGGTAAGCTCTGTATAACATAGTATCCTACGAGACTATCAATGAATTTTATTTTTCTCAGAAACTAAACATGACTGAAACTGTGTACATATATAATCACTGGACGACTGGATGGTCTTTTACAAAATAAAATTGTGCCGATCAAAAACCCGATATGGCTACCACCACACGACATAGTTTTATTTAAAACTGAATAAAAGGCTTTTTCTCTAATACTACAATATTGCTGTAGCCAAAACAGCACTCACATAAATCAATAACCAGGTGAACGATACATGCTCTGTTGAATGAGTCAGTGATTGTTCGTTAGCTCCAAATGAGCAATTTTCTTCTATATCATGATGAGAACAAGTTCATTCGATGAGATGATGATGATATCGACCAACACGCTCAGATAGATTTTTATAGTGCCAGCTCACAGATACAACAAATTCCAACTTCAAATAGTTTGATTTAACCCCGACCAGTAGAAAAACTCATGATCTACGGCACTAAAGACGAACACATTAACCATCACGTCTCTCTCTCACTCTCTCTCTCTCTCTCTCTCTCTCTCTCTCTCTCTCTCTCTCTCTCTCTCATACATATATACAATATACGTACATTGTCGGTAAATATAAAATGTATTTGTACGAGCTTTAGAAACAGGCAGAATAGCGAGCCTTCGGCGAGCTTTTCAGGCCTGTTTCGCAGCGAGTACAAATGAATTTTATATTTAACGACAATGTACGTATATTGTGTTTATCCTGCAATGTCAAAAAAGTCGGAAAACTTGTCAGATTTAAACAAAAAGGACAGAAACAAGCGTCATACCTCGCCTTTCATAAATGTTGTCAAGGGTGTCTTCTCGTGGTCCGCGTTTTATATTAGTACCAGTTTCATACTTGTCTGCGCCCTCCGTTGTACATAGCTACAGGGTACCAGGAAAGTTTATTCGCAGGCTGAAAAGTTTATTCGTTGGCTGAAAAGTTTATTCGTCTAGATAGCTACAGGGTACCAGGAAAGTTTATTCGCAGGCTGAAAAGTTTATTCGTAGGCTGAAAAGTTTATTCGTCTAGGTACCCTGTAGCTATGTACAGCGGAGGGTGCAGACATATACAATATACGTACATTGTCGGTAAATACAAAATTTATTTGTACGAGCTTTAGAAACAGGCAGAATAGCGAGCCTTCGGCGAGCTTTTCAGGCCTGTTTCGCAGCGAGTACAAATGAATTTTATATTTAACGACAATGTACGTATATTGTGTTTATCCTGCAATGTCAAAAAAGTCGGAAAACTTGTCAGATTTAAACAAAAAGGACAGAAACAAGCGTCATTCCTCGCCTTTCATAAATGTTGGCAAGGGTGTCTTCTTCGTGGTCCGCGTTACATACTTGTCTGCGCCCTCCGCTGTACATAGCTACAGGGTACCAGGAAAGTTTATTGGCAGGCTGAAAAGTTTATTCGTAGGCTGAAAAGTTTATTCGTCTAGTACGAATAAAGCAAAAATTTATTCGTATAGCATATTTGTACAGCAAATGTACTGATTGCAGGATAAAAGTATTAAACTGGTACTAATGTAACGCGGACCACGAAGAAGACACCATTAACAACATTTATGAAAGGCGAGGAATGACGCTTGTTTCTGTCCTTTTTGTTTAAATCTGACAAGTTTTCCGACTTTTTTGACATTGCAGGATAAACACAATATACGTACATTGTCGTTAAATATAAAATTCATTTGTACTCGCTGCGAAACAGGCCTGAAAAGCTCGCCAAAGGCTCGCTATTCTGCCTGTTTCTAAAGCTCGTACAAATAAATTTTATATTTACCGACAATGTTCGTATATCCAGGGGCGGATTCAGGGGGGGCGCACCCGGCGCGCGCCCCCCCCTAAAATTAGAAAAAATATGATTTTTTTGGCGTAAAATCGTGATTTTTCACACGAAATACCCCAAAAATTTTCGCGCCTCCCTTCGCAATTGGAAAACATGATTTTTTGGCGTAAAATCGTGATTTTTCACACGAAATACCCCAAAAATGTTCGCGCCTCCCTCTGCTCGGCGCAATTTTTTTAAGTGCGCCCCCCTAGCTTGAAATCCTGGATCCGCCCCTGATATTGTATATATATATATAAGGGAGTGGATGTGGTCCAGTGGTCTAGGGCGCTGGACGTAAAGCTAAGCGAATGGCGCTGCAGTGTATCAATGGTGTGAGTTCGAATCCCGCCGAGGGAAGAACAAAAATATGACAGCTTTAAAATCTAATACTAACACTGTTTGGTTTAATTTTCAGACGTATATATATATATATATATAGACGTATATATATATATATATATATATATACGTCTGAAAATATATATATATGGAGCAGATGTGGTCGAGTGGTATAGGGCCTGGACCTAAGGCTAAGCGATTGGTGCTGCAGTGTATCAATGGTATGAGTTAAAATCCCATCGAGGGAAGAACAAAAATTCGACAGATATAGCTTCAGAAGGTTGCCCATGACAATAAGCTATCTTATGTCTCGCCAGCGTGAGATTCACTATTCAGGTAACAAAATGTTGCTAATGAAAACTTACATCTCTCCAGTGTTTCACAAAGGTATCAGAAAGTGAAAATAAGCTACTCAAAATGATGCCGGTGTGTGATTCAGGTAGCGAAATTGTATTCATGAAAATAAGTTACATTGAATCTGTTCATGGTATGACATAGGTATTAAAGTGTTATTCGTGAAAATAAACTACCTTGCATTACTCATGTGTGTGATATTGGTATTAAAGTAATATTCATGAACATTAGCTACCTGACAATCCTTTATTACATGCTATAGATATAAATCATGATTTCCCTTAATTCTCTTCAGTGGAAGATTATCTATGATGACCCCCTAACCATGGTATATCGACCCTCCTACCCATGGTATTTTAACCCCCCCCTCCCCCTACCCATTGTATCTTGACCCCCCTACTTATGGTATTTTGACTCCCTACCTATGGTATATCGACCCCCTATTGATGGTATATCGACCCCCCTATCCATGGTATTCTGACCCCCTACCCATGGTACATCGACCCCCCTATCCATGGTATTTTTACCCCCCTACCAATGGTATATCGAACCCCCTACCCATGGTATTTTGACCCTCTGCCTATTTCTTGATTAGAAATGAGGGGGGTCAATATACCATATGACACTGGTCCTATCTTCATTCATGAACTATCACCGGATTTGTAATCAGATTAACACGAGTACCACTAGTGGAGCAGGAACAGCTTACCTTTCTCGAGCACCCAAGTTCAGTCCCGGTTTTTAGTGGGGTTTGTGTTACACAATCTTTAGTTTTATGTGTATGCTTTGTAGATCATTGTTTGTCCTTTTGTCCTTTTTTGCCATTGTGTTGTCTGTCCTTCGATTTACGATTCGTATTACCCCTTTCGGCTTTGGTATCTTGAAACTCTTCTTAAGAAAAGCTGTTATTCATTTCCCAATAGGCTCCTATGTTAAAAACTGCCACTGTCGGGGAGCTAAAACACTTTGTTGCTCACTTTTCATTCTGTTTTGAGGAAACCTTATACAGAACTTTCCATAGGTGCTTCCTACCAAATTTTTGTTCATTTGGCAAATGAGTTTCAGAGGAGAAGAATTTTGAGAAATTAACCAATCAGAAACAAGAATTGTCTGTGGTGGCCATGTTTTTTACCTGATCAAGACAAAATGAGAAATTTTAATAGAAGACCATCCATAGATGATTTCTATAGCTACTAAGTTTCTGTTCATTTGGACAAGCGGTTTGGAGGAGAACATTAAAATGTGAAAAGTTAACAGACGACGGATACCAAGTGATGGCAAAAGCTGACATTTCCATTGGCAAGGTGAGCTAAAAACTTGATGCAAGAAGAAATATTCTTACAATGTACTAAAGTTTATATTTGACATGGGAATCCATCAGGATCTTATTTCAGTGTTAATTCGCATCAATCCAGACATTTGAAAAGTGAGAATGTAAATATAGTGTGGTTCATTCTGTGTCAGCGATTTTGATTAGCACATTAAAATTTGAAAAGGCCATCAATGACAAAGAGAAGTTAATGTGAGCGACAACTTCCATGATTCTTTATAATTAGGTTAGATAAAGTGTTGACGGAATGACAAACGGACAACAGACGTCAGGTGATTAAGAAAATTGCTATGTTTTTTCTCTATGTGTGTACAAATTGTAAAAATTGTGTGTGTGTTGTTTCTGAATGATCAGGTTTAACCGAAGTTAGTAAAAGTTGTAACCCGGGCCAAGGCAAAATTTTCAATTAATCGTTGATTACACCTTTATTTCTCGTTAAAACTTCACAATATTCAGAACGAACATTTTTCAGTATTAAAGAAATGTAAAAAATGTTTTAAATTCAATGGTAATGTTCTCTTTTGTCATTATGGGAGCATTTTAGATTCTGATAAAAGTTGTAACCCGGGCAGGAAGTGATAAATTGTTTTGAATCAGTTTACAAAATGTACTGTATCATACGTCTTAATTCTTGCAAAATTACTTGTAAAAATATAATATTTCAAGACAATGTGAATTTTGACACTTACACTATGCATGATCATTTGATTAAGTGTAAACTGATTCAATTTATCACTTCCGGCCCGGGTTACAACTTTTATCAGAATCTAAAATGCTCCCATAATGACAAAAGAGAACATTACCATTGAATTTAAAACATTTTTTACATTTCTTTAATACTGAAAAATGTTCGTTCTGAATATTGTGAAGTTTTAACGAGAAATAAAGGTGTAATCAACAATTAATTGAAAATTTCGCCTTGGCCCGGGTTACAACTTTTACTAACTTCGAAAACTTATATTGCCGATATTTCGTATAAAAACTTTTTTTTTTTAAATATTTGTTTAAAAAATGTGATAAAATACATAATTTTTATGCATTATGTTCAAATTTTATTAAAATTAATGCCTTAATAAAGATGTAATAAAGAAAATACAAATTTGGGCCCAGGTTTTTGGAACCGGACCCGGGTTACCACTTTTACTAACCACCGGTTTAACTAACAACCACCATTAACAATTTATACACACAAGATCATTATTGATTTAAAATCGCTAGATTAATTAGTGCTTAACATCACTTGTAGCAATATGTTACCTATGAGATGGTGGTTCAATATGGTGAAGGAAACCGGAATATCGATAAAACCACTGACCTGCAATAAATCTCTAAAACTTGATAACATAAACGTGATAAAGATGTATAGAGTACACCTCGCCAAAAGCGGGAATCGAACGCACAACTTTAGTGGTGATAGGCACCGATTTAATATCAAACTATCATAGTGATCTCAGTGTTGATAATGTCTTGTAAAATGTAATTTCCCTCATTTTATTAATAAGGCAAAATATGAGGTCTGTTAAGGATGAACATTATATGGAACAGCAAGTAATTTATGTCGAGGTGTACTCGATACAACATTATGTGATAAAGTTTGTCAGTGACTTGCGACAGGTCTGTTGTTTTCTCTGGGAACTCTGTCAGCAATAAAACTGATCGACACGATATAATTAAAATATTGCTGAAAGTGGCGTTGAATACCATAAACCCTTAATATATATTATCTAGAATTTTATTTTTATTTAATTTTAGGCCAAAAAAAAATGTGTGTGTTTCCGATTGCCATGATATATCTGTTATATATTGGACTTATAATAAATGTGTATTTGATATGCTATAAATAGACACATTGTACAGGTTATACTTTATATATAAATTGTATGTATGCAATATTCTATAAAAACATGTTATACATTGTCCAAATATTGTAATGATCCAAATGTTGTAAATTGTCCAAATATTGTGAATGATCCAAATGTTTTAAATGATCACAATATTGTTAATAGTCCAACGGTTGTGAATGGTCCAAATATGGTGAATGGTTCAAATATTGTTAATAGTTCAAATGTTGTGAATGGTCCAAATGTTGTAAATTGTCCAAATGTTGTAAATGATCACACTATTGTTAATCTAAATAGTTCAAATGTTGTACATGACCAAATTGTTGGATGTTTTAATTGTCCATATAAATGAGCAGAATGTTCTAAATTGTCCAACTGTTGTGATAAAATGCAAAAAAAAAACCACCACACTTTGAGAGCAATTCCCAAATCAACTACTAGTATTTTGGTGGTTTGGTACAGGTACTTCAATGTAAATGAGCAAAAGTTCCAAGATTCACCTCAAAATGTACAATGTTAGCAATAATCCTTTAATTAACATACTTTATACTCCAATAATTAATGCAATTCAAATTAAAACTATCCAGTAAAATTAATTAGATCTATATTTTACTACTTTTATCTACAATACACACACATGAGGAAACATATTGTTATCACAAAGTAAAAAACAATCTTCATTTAAAGCTATCAACTAATTAATATAGAATTATTTCTACTTATAATTAACAGTTTTGTAAGTCGTTGTTAAATATTATATCAGTGGTTTGTGACTTGTCAATACCATCTTGTCCACAAAATAAGCAAAAAATATTTTATTTACAACATATAAAAATCCTTCATCTACAAAATATAAACTAATACAGTCTTATTTCTACTTATAATTAACAGTTTTGTAAGTCATTGTTAAATGTTATATCACATGGTTTGTATGATTAAATTTTGATTTGTTTGTTTCATAAAATGTTGTCATCTTCCAATCAATGTTATCAATCCATATTCATAGTATTAAATATTTTGTTAATTGTTCTGCCCAAAAGGGCTCCTTAATTGGAAATAAAAAATGTGACTTGTGACTTGTCAATATCATTCATGTCCTCAAAATATAAAAATCCTTCATCAATAAAATTTAAAAATCCTTCATTTACCAAATATAAAAATTCTTCAACAAAATATAAAAATCCTTCATTTACCAAATACAAAAATCTGTCATCAACAAAATATAAAAATCCTTCATTTACCAAATATAAAAATCCTTCATCAACAAAATATAAAAATCTTTCATTTACAACTATAAACTAATACAGTCTGACCTCCTTCATTTATAATGAACAGTTTTGTAAAGTCATTGTTAAATGTTATAACACCTGGTATGTCAACACCATCATGCTTACTTAATACTATATCACGGAATGTTCCATCTGGTGACAACCTGTGTATGTCGTCTGAATCATATCCACTTATGTATACATGACCTTGTTGATCCACAGCCAGTCCTTCATCTCCTGATATGTCGTATCTATATATAACGTGGGGACCTAAATTGATACAACACAATCTCCCATACTGTCTTAACAACAACTGATCATTCCTTTCATTATACAATAAGTTGTAATTATAACCACCACCAGTTGTTATCTTTCTTACACGAGATCCATCTGTATTTAGAATTAAAACTTTATCATATCCACCCATGTAAATTTTGTCCTTTACAGCAGTGACACCTCCACACCATTCTCCTATGTTTATCTTGTTGTCCTTTGTATTGTTAGCGGTGTTGATAAATTGTATGGAGTACTCACCTGGAAGAGTAACCACTGCTTTATCTGTACATGGTACTACAGTAATACAATAAGGTCGACTGGTAAACGATATTTCATCTGCATAGGTTTTGTAATCCTCGTATATATATACATGAGATGACTGAGGATTACAAAGTAGTAATTTGTTGTCAGAAGTGACAGCCATGTCTGTTAACCAGTATCGTTCGCCACGTTTTAATTTAACTTGACCTTCTTTTATGAATTCGGTCAGTGTTTGTCTTCTATCAAGTTTTACTTGTTGATGTTGTACTTTCATTGATTTATATTTAATAGGACAAGGTCGGGTAATTTGTGACATTGATCCGATTGTTTCAATGTTGACATTCTTAATTTCTTCAAACTCCATGTCAATTTCATTTATAGCAGACGTCATGTCATGAATCTTGTTTTCTGTTTTCTGGATGTTTGTTATTTGTTTTCGTAAAGTTAAAAATAGCTGATTATTAGAGCCGTGGTCTTTTAGGAATTCTAGTTCTTGTTTATTGTCTTTTAAAATCGATGTTAATTGACAAATTTCATGTTTTTCTCTGTTTATTTTCTCCTCATTTTTTTCCTGTACAGACGCTACTTCAGTAATTAATCTTTCTTCAATGTCATCTAGATATTTTAGAACTTTTGATTTAGCTGCACTGATTTGTTTTATTATCAATGACTTCTTCTGTTTCAGTAATTTTCTATTCTCGTCTCGATTCTCTGACATTTTCGACAATGTTTCAGTCATATTATCTTGTTCTTTTAACGTATCGGAAAGTAAAGATGAAATTTTGACGTCCTTTGAAGCAAAGTCTAAAGGTAAAACAGACTCACAAGACCTATGACTATCCGAGAGACAAGCTCTACAGCATACAACATCATGTTGACTACAGAAATAATCAATCTGGACGTCTGTGTGTATTTCACAGTTTATTTTAGAAGATGGTGGTATTCTTGATCCTACTGACGACAAATCAATTACATGATGAGATCTAAATACCTTACACCACAAATGCCATTCAGCGCATTCTGTGCATAGCTTTTCTTCACAGTCCGAACAATATTTTTCAGCAACAAGCCTTTTGTTTTTTTCTGAACATGGATCACAAATTGTTTCCATGATGAATCTACAAGTAGAAATATTATGACATTGATTATTTATAAAAAAAAATCTTAACATTTTTAATAAAAAAAAAATCAACATTAAAATCTTGAAATTTCGACTTTTTAAATCTCTGATAGCTCGACTGCTATTCGTCCAATCCGATGTTTTCTGTGCATTATGCATTTGCAGTGGAGTAGCAAAGAGTTACGGATGCGAAGATCAGATCAAGCTTTAGGAATGAATCGGAAGGTGGGGGGGGGGGGGGGGGGGTCATTTGGAGTTGACATGAGGGGTGAAAGCTTGAAAAAATAACTCGCAAATAAATAAAAACGAACAAACACAGAGGCTGGCAACTTAACATTTTGCTTTCATGCTGAAAATCCAGTTGCTAATTAAATTTCTGCCATAACAAGTGAAGTAGTCCACCCCCTTTTTCCTCACCCACTTACCAAAGTGCTGAGGATGCCCTACTATGCCCATGATTTAAATGCAGAGCATTAAGCTAATCTAACGAGGTGTGCAATGGGCTTCAGGGTCTCAAATGGGTCCAAACTTGCATTGCTTGGGATTGCGAGGTTTGGTGTGTAGTCCTGGGGTTGAAGCTAATGAAAATGTGCAATAAAAGCAATACATATATTTTATTTGCATGTTTATGTGTATGTTTTATAGATCGTTCTTTGTCATTTTTCTTTTGGCCATTGTGTTGTCTGTTCTTCTTCGATTTACGGATTCTGATTACCCCTTTGGTATCTTCAAACTCTTCTTTGAACAGTAACCACATTTTGTCAAGTACAAAAGGATCAAACAAATGTCCACAATTCAGGAATTTTGTGTATAAATTGATGACTCTCTTACCTCTCTCGGAAAAAAAAATTTAATACTATATTCGATATTTGACCATGTAACTTTTGGAGGGTGGGGCATATTTTTGTTTGTAAAAAAAATGCCTCGAATTTAATAGACTTTACTATCATCCTTTTAGCACCGTCACCTGGTGTCTCCTGCAGAAATGTTATCATTGTGTTTGCCTCTCTGCTTCAGACACGGGTAGGATACAAATAGTCGGCTCTATCTATTTATTTTTCATCGTATTTATAGGATACATATATCATAGCTGGATGTATTAAAGCATATCAACCACACTGAGCATATAAATGACATGTTATAAATATATGTTATTGTATCTTTGTCTTTGTTAAACATATGTTATGTTTAAATAATTATATATGTGAATATTCATGCCCCTCGTGGGACCATAATTGGTAAATAAAAGTATTTTATCTTATCTTAATAGAAAAAATATAGTGACCTGAAAGATGCAACTTTTTTTTTTAAATTTGAATAAAAATAACATTTAAATTTGTTCATATAAAAATTAATTCTTGTTTCGTGTCAAAAGTATTTCTGGTTTGGGAAAAAAAGAAAGACATCCCCTAAATATTAAATGGTCGTCCTCTATACCTCTACATCTCATTAATGACATTATAAACATTTCTTAGACTTCAAACTTAATACTTTGATGTAAAGCAAAAATCAATTACTTGCAACGGAAAGTCAATATTGCTTTTTACACGATATGAATATAACTTTATTCTCTAAACTAATAAATATTACAAAGGTTACAGAGTGCCAATGTTCAAATCAATACAAAGTAAATACATATCATTGACATTACATTAATTTTCAAGATTATGTGTGTACTTGCTCCCGGCCTTTCGTTATCAATAATGTTAACCCTAATATCAATGTGCGGTACTAAAATTAAAAGCAAGTCCCTATGATCACAGTCACTTGAAGTTTCAAAAATAAAAAAAAAAATAAGAAAACTTCGAAAAATTTTGGTCATCTATAATAAATAAATTTTTCGAAGTTTTCTTATTTTATTTTTATTTTTGAAACTTCAAGTGACTGCTATGATCCACGTTGACGTTTGCATGCGAACAACACAAATTCAATAGTCCCGACTCGTATATAACATACGACTTCACATTCCATGTTCATATTTTACGTTTTCATTGGGATTTTTTCATTTTTTATTTCATGCGGAGGCAGCAAATAGAAAACAAATAGTAAATATCGCCACCCGAGGTACTATGTGATAGGACTACACAAGTCAAATGATGTCTTGTTGTGTTCCAGAGAGATAAATTCGTATAAAATGCATTGCACAAACACGCAACAATGTTATTCTTAACTGTTTTCAGCAAAATGTCGTAAATTGCATATAAAATGAAGAAAATTTAACAAAATGTTACCAATCTAAATTTCACGTCTGCTTCTGTTAATGGAAATTTGAAAAAGGAAGTGTTAATCGATAATTGCGAGACGTCACGTCTCAGACGTGTGCAAAAGTGATTTTGGTCACGTACCTTAAGGGAATACGATACAGTAGGGATTGTCAAATGATTTGTTCATGAAAATTCGTGATTTGGTCAATTTCGACATGATCTTTCCAAATATGCAAAGAAAAATATACCTTCGTGACTTAGTTTTCGAGATATTTACGATCGAATTTCGACCAATTTTCGACAAATTATTAAAATACGGATTTTTATAGCGGTAAAGAAAATATCACAATTTCAAAACGGTAAAAGATAATTGCATCCGGTTTTTTGCAATAGCTTCCTATGATAATTGCGTTCAAAGATGATGAACATGTACATTGCCAATAATAGATTAAGTAGTCCAAAAATTATAATTATTTGTGGAATATGGATTATTTAGTGGTTTCTTCATGAATAAATTTGCATGTAGAAAAAAAATGTATTTTAATAGGTAAAACGTCGTGGAGTCTTTCCCGCCGTTTTCGTTGGATTGAATGAAAGGACAACGCAACCGGAGAATGCGTTATATATGGACCCAGTCGTTTGAAAAAGTTATCCGTTGTATAAACTAACCTAATCTGGTGCGTTTGTCTTGAAGTTGTCCGCCAGAAAAAAATTTGAACAACTTAGCCAAGATGGCTAGTTTGGGCATCTCACATTTCCAATTTTTCGAGACGGCAGACCGGCAGTTTACGCCGTTTTTTTGTCACGAAATCAAAATGAAAGAGAACGGCTATATTCTTCTTCTCGACTCACACACAAGCGACCTCAATATCAGGCTCACCAATATCGATGTCTCTCTATTTTCTCCTTTGCATATGTTCGTTATTTTGGGCTCTAGTGGGATAAACGGGCGTAAACTTTAGTCTGCATGATAAAAAATTATATAATATTCTCACCAATGAATGAATTCTATGAAACGTATTTATACGCCTTTTAAAGATACCTTTACGACCTTATAACGAAAAGAAATTTGAGGTTTATTATTTTCGAGGCGAAAGGAGAACAAGCAGTAAATGTTTAATTTATTTTCATTGTCCTACAGTAGCAAAAAAAAACGCAAATCTGTGGGATGAAAAGACGATAGCATTCATCATCCTTACGTTAGACGAGGCGAGGCATATTTTTGTGACGAAAATTGCAGGAAGTGATCGGAAGTATTTGTCCTCGAAGTATTGTCGTATTATAGTATTGGGGCCCCGGGTGGTTCAATGAGTTAGGTCGCTGAATCTAGCAACTCATACAAGCCTATCACCAATACGGCGTGGGTTTGCGCCCGGTTTTGTAAATTACAAAAAAGGGTGCACTCGACTCGGAGCCGCAAGTGATAAAGTTTACCAGTTGCTTGCCCATGGTCGGTGGTTTCCTCTGGGTACTCCGGCTTCCTCCTCAATTAAAACTGGCCGCCGATATTATTCGGTGTATTAAAAATTATAATGATTTGCTGAACTTGTTCTCGTCCTGAATATACTAAATAGTTGTGACTGGACATAAAGCAACCAACAATCAATCAACCATTTCTAAACAACTGACTATATTGCGAAAAAATATATTAACTATCTTCATAATTTAATTATTTGGATTCATTTTTATCTGGTGAACAATTTATGTATGATGATTTAGGCAACCAAAAATTAATTGTTGTCTTGTTTAATTATAACACTCGAAATATTCAAGTAAAATATTGTACAATTTTATCTATAACAGCTGCATTTCTCCTTCTTTTAAAAACGGCATTATTCGGCTTGAAATAGGTGCTTTCAAATTTTTACGCAATCGGGATTTTTATGACGTCGATGCAGCTTCCGCGAAAAAGAGACGTTCCGTCAAGCGCAATCTCGAAAATGTCGCGCTCGTTACCGCGACGTCGCAAAAACAACATGCGGTATTCGGCAAAGTAATTATCTGCCCTTGCTACTGTATCGTATTCCCAACAAAATTTTACCAATCCAAATTTCACGTCTGCTTCTGTTAATGGAAATTTGAAAAAGGAAGCGTTAATCGATAATTGCGAGACGTCACGTCTAAGACGTGTGCAAAAGTGATTTTGGTCACGTACCTTAAGGTAGATGGAGTGTCAGGGGCGTAGCTGGAAGTAAAACTATGTGCAATCAAAGAACTACGGCGAGGGGTCTGGGGGACGCCTAAGGCCCCCATCGGGTCCAGGGCTGAAGCCCTGGTAGGGGGACCAGGGGGACGAAGTCCCCCGGAAGGCCAGCGTTTCTAGCAATTAGAGAGGGCAATTCCTGTTGTTAAATCGCTCCTTTTTTTACCATCACGTTTCATACATGCATCGGTTGACAGAACACTTCAGGAAGTCAATATATATGAACAAAGAAAATATGAGGTACAACACCTGTTAAAAAAAATGCCTTGATTCCTGAAACCTG
This sequence comes from Bathymodiolus brooksi, assembly GCA_963680875.1. Taxonomy (NCBI): domain Eukaryota; kingdom Metazoa; phylum Mollusca; class Bivalvia; order Mytilida; family Modiolidae; genus Bathymodiolus; species Bathymodiolus brooksi. The sequence continues at coordinate 98,432,101 of OY804585.1, forward strand.
CGACTTGTTCCTATAAATTCAGTTTTATATATACCGTCCGCCTTGGTTATTAAAATTATATTTTTAGAAAGCTAGCGAATCATCAATGTTTGTTCTGATGGATACTAAATATTTGTTTTTTAAAAAGCTTTGCTGATTAACGGAGATGTTACAAAGTACAACTGAACAAATATTTAAATAAAAATAGGAACACGTTATTGCATGCACCTTTTGATTCGTAGTCTGTTCATGTTGCCATATTGTTCACTTGTTTTAAGTGTTATTTTGTATATTTGTAATAAAAATTTGGCAATACAAAATAATTCAAAATAATGAAAGTAATGAATTCCTGCAGTAAAAATCAAAACACATAGTAGTTTGCGTTATTTGAATTTAAAAGTCCGTAGCCAAAGTCAATATGACGAGATTTTCCTAAAGTAAATGAGCGCATGACTCTGTCGATGTCAATGTCAATATCTCTGTGCATATGCAGTACAGTACCGCTAAAGAAGTCAGGCTATCCTGCAGCATTGTTGTCCTCAAGTACGTTTTAAGGCGACGGAGAACAGAGAATGATCTCTCCGTCGTAGCTGTGCTGGCAGGCATGGTGTAAAGTATCAACAAAACGGTGCTGATCGAAGGATAGAGCTTTTCTTTTGTGACGTTAAGGGTGTCCTTCAGATTCGATGGTTTAGCGGTTGTCAATGTTGCCCAACGGGCGTTCCACCTTTTGATTTCGGCTTTAAAGCAAAGCTATGTCGCAACGTAAATCGGTTTTGTATGTGTCAAATATAACGTCTACGGTGTCTGGTGTTAGTCTAGGCAAGTTCATTGGTATCAAGTGCTGTGCCTAGTATCTATCTGCCGCCATTTTCAAGTAATCTCGCGGTAAGCTCTGTTATGTAATAGTCCATAAACGGGTAGTACATATACCGCTGCCAAAACTGGCTAGGGTTATCAGCGGGATGACCAGCTCGGTTGATCTGTCGGCCCGTTCTCCTTGGAATAGTCGGTAGAATTACAAACTAATCGGCAATAGAAACGGCCATATCAAATAACGATCGGGTCCCACACAGTTTGGTCGTTTCGTTCCGAAGTTAACTGATTAATAACAACTTCACTCTCATCTACCAGATCGCATATTAAACACGTTATAATGATTATTAATTATACTGAAAAAGTGGGATTCTTCCCATGTCAGTAATAATATTTTTTAGTGAAAGCAAACAATTATTTTTTTGCCGAAATGATGTGCAAGCAATTGCTTTTTTGCGTAAAGGCAGCTACGCGCCTGAGTGTCTAATTTTTCATCCATAGATTTTTTATTTTTTTTTTTTTTAAAGTAAACTTCCTTGTAATATGCCCCTCCAAATAAAAAGATGAAAAATGAGGGTCACCGGCATTCCAAGCTCAAAATTTTAATTTGAAAATTGAAGGGAAAATGACATTTTGGGGAAAAATTTATATAGACAATGAAGGGAAAAACGTTATTGGATGCATTTATCTGATGAAAATATCAATTTCTAATCCATAGAATTTTCTGATTTTTTGTAATTGAATGGTCCAAATGTTTCTTAGAAAGATAAAATTCAAAAATTGGTGGGTCACCGTCTAAATAAAAAAGATATAAGTAAAATTATACAAGAAAATAGACAAAAAAGGGAGTTAACTCTTTGTTCAATCTGAAATGGATTTGCAAATTTACTATCTATCGGGCCATAACTTTTTTGTCTCTTCAGATAGGTCAACGATATTTGGTATGTAGGTGTGTAATCATGAGAGGGTGTGTCATGTACCAACATGACCACATTTTGTCTTTGACCTTTGACCTCAAGGTCAAATAATTTATATTTTTGAAGTGTTGTGGTGTTCGAGTCATAACTTTTTTGTCTCTTACGATAGATTAATGATATTTGGTATGTAGGTGTATAATCATGAGACGGTGTGTCGTGTTTCATCGTGACTTCAATTTGACCTTTGACTTTAAGGTCAAATAATTGATATTTTTAAGTGTTTTTGTGTCTGTGTAATAACCTTTTGCCTTTTTATATAGGTTAATGATATTTGGTATGTGGTTGTATAATGAGACAGTGTCTCACGTACCATCATTATCACAGTTTGACCTTGACCTTTGACCTTGAGGTCAAATATTTTACTTGAGAGTTTTATGAATGGGAAACATGGATTTTAGTCCTCTGAAACAATTCTAGTTTTCGTTGAAAATTATGGCCGGATTTTGAGAATTAATTTTTCTTTTTAATGAAATAACTAGCTTATGATGAGCAAAACATTTCAGATTTTAAATAAACAAGAATAAGGGTAATAACAAAATTACCGAACTCCGAACAATCTTACAAAGGGAAAGTCAAAACTCATAAGTATATAAACAGACAAAATCAGTCAACAACCGGAAAACTGTGAAAACCGTAATGACCCTGACTTGGTACAGGCATTCCTAAAGAAATGGTGGGTTGAATCAGATTTTAAAACGCCACACGTCCGGCTTTCATTACGGTTTAAAGGTTCCGGCTGTCACTATATCAGTATTTATAACAATACTGGAACAAAATAGGTAAAATAGTTGTCAAAACAGTACCAAATTCAGTGAAGTAAATGTAAAAAACCCTTTACGTCACACATTGATAAAAAAGTATTTTTGACATTTTTGTTGACTTCCTTATCTTTATACATTTTCACTATATGAAAAGGCATTGTTTATTATCGTCTCTGCAGACACGGAATATATTTCGACAAGATCTTGGTATCGGAATATAAACTTTTTAAGAGAGCGAATAAGGCGAATATTTGCATAGCCTGGTCCAGTAGCCTGTTTCTCAGAGGAAGATGACGTTTCAGGAAATGTGAAGCTGGTGAGGATTCGACTATTTTTGTCATAAGAAACAATTATCTGCAACTTTTTGGTCTGGGGGACTCACCTTTTTTTTGGGGACACAGATTTTGAGAATCAAGTCTTGTTTATGCAATAATTTATGCAAACATTATTTGGTTGAATTTTTATTTTATGTGTGTACATTTGAATCTTATTTTTACCTGATTGGAATATGAAATAAATGCCTGAAACCATTGGGTTTTTTTTCAAAAGCATTGAATAAAAAAAATGCACCTACTATGTACTGTACAAGTTAATTCCTATAAAACGATGCTGTGTTCAAGGATTGTAATGAAATTGTGCTTGGAAACGGCTAGTGGTGGCCTAGGTGTCCGAGTAGTCTAAGTTGCTAGTTTAAATACGACTACTGTTGATCATCAGTCAATTACCTCTATGGTAATAGTTCAATCCCTGCTTTGTGCATAACAAACACGGGTGTACTCGAGTGTATGTAATAATAGGATTGGTCAGTTACCTGCCAAAGGTTGGTGGTTCTGTTGCCTCTTTTATTGTTAGTCTGGCGTTAGCATGCTCTATAACTTTCAGGAACTGCATACTTTCGCCAGACTCTCTGAGTTCAGCCAGGTTTATGTCTATACAAGTACACTGCATGGATACATATAATTGTTTACCCTGAATTTTCATATGTTTTTCAGTATACAATTACAGGGATAATATTATCAATTCAAAAGTGATATTCTTTTATTAATATAAATGTTAAATCTGCTAGTGGTGTTTTGTTTTGTTCTCAAGCCAGTCCTTGAATTAATTATTATGTACATTGCAAATTATTCATCACTATTTCCCATGACTAATTAATCAAAATGTTCCTTGACACAAGATTACTGAGACTACTACACAGGTGCTAATACAACCAGAGGCTCCCAGGAGCCTGTAATCGCTCACCTGGATCAAAGCTGCTTTCAATAACAACGCAACTGCACTGAGGCGGCCATCTCGGTGGGAGAGCGCGACTGCCGGACACAATGTTGGAAAAGGACCATCCAATGACTATTCCATCAAAGTTTGGTTCTAATTGAGCTACTGGTTCCAGACAAGATGGTTTTTATGTGAATTTCCCATAGGGTCCTATGTTAAACTAAGTTCAGCTGTGCAGCCATCTTGGTCAGAGGGCGGGACCACCAGAAACAATTTTGGAAGAGGACCATCCAATGACTATTTTATCAAAGTTTGGTTCCAATTGAGCAACTGGTTCCAGACAAGAAGATTTTTATGTGAATTTCCCATAGTGTCTTATGTTAAATTAAGTTCGGCTGTGGTTGGAGGTCTGAAATGCCGGACACAATTTTGGAAGGGGACCACCCAAGGATCATTTCTGCAAAGTTTGGTTGAGATTGGCTCAGTAGTTTCAGAGGAGAAGATTTTTTTTAAATTTCATCCCCCCTTTTTTCTAGTTTTAGCTTGGCGGACATCTTGGTTGGAAGTCGGGATCACCGGACACATTTTGGTAGAGAGCCATCCAAGGACCATTCCATCAAAGTTTGGTTGCAATTAGCCCAGTGGTTTCTGAAGAGAAGATTTTTGTGTGACTTTCCCATAGGGTTCTATGTTAAGCTAAGTTCGGCTGTGGGAGCCATCTTAGTCGAAGGGCCGAACCGCCTGACACATTTTTGGAAGAGAACCATCAAATGACTATTTCATCAAAATTTAGTTCTTATTGAGCAAATGGTTTCAGACAAGAAAATTGTTATGGGAATTTCCCATAGAGTCCTATGTTAAATTAAGTTCGGCTGTGGCGGCCATCTTGGTCAGAGGTCTGAAATGCCGGACACACCTTAGGAAGGGGTCCACCCAAGGATCAATTCAACAAAATTTGGTTGAGATTGGCTTAGTAGTTTCAGAGGAGAAGATTTTTTTTTTAAATTCATCCCCCCTTTTTTCTATTTTAAGCTTGGCGGCCATTTTGGTTAGAAGTCGGGATCACCGGACATAAATTTGGAAGGGGGCCACCCAAGGACCATTCCACCAAAGTTTGGTTGCAATTAGCCCAGTGGTTTCTGAGGAGAAGATTAAAATGTGAAATGTGGACGGACGGACGACGGACGAAAAATGATGACAATAGCTCACATGGTCTAAAGGCCAGGTGAGCTGAAAACGGAATATATGTTAAACTACCCCTTGCAATGTAGTTGCAGTTAAAATTTGAGCTCACTTTGACTTATACTAAAGCAGCAATGGACAATTGAAGAAATTTCTATTTTTAGCAACAGCAGCCATCTTGAATAGAGGGCGGGGCTGTCGGACACAATTTTGTAAGGGACCCACCCTGGGACCATCCCTGCCAGGTTTGGTTTAATTTGGTTCAGCGATTTCAGAGAAGAAGATTTAAATGTGATCTTTTATCAAAATATGCCTAATTTGCATTATCGGTTTGAATCGGCTGAAAGAAAAATTTCACAACAAAACCCGGAATATATGTTAAACTACTCCTTGTCATGTAGCTGCAGTTAACATTTGAGCTCATTTTGATTGATACTAAAGCAGCAATGGAGAATGGGGAAAAAAATATATCTTTAGTAACAGCAGCCATCTTGAATGGAGGGCGGGGCTGTCGGACACAATTTTGAGAGGGACCCACCCAGGGACCATCCCTGCCAGGTTTGGTTTAATTTTGTTCAGCGGTTTCAGAGGAGAAGATTTAAATGTGATCTTTTATCAAAATATGCCTAATTTGCATAATCGGTATAAATCGACTGAAAGAAAAATTTCACAGAAAAACCCGGAATATATGTTAAACTCCTTGTCATTTAGCTGCAGTTAAAATTTGAGCTCATTTTGACTTATACTAAAGCAGCAATGGACAATTAAAATTTCATCCCCCCTTTTTCCTATTTTTAGCTTGGCGGCCATCTTGGTTGGAAGCCGGAAAAACCGGACACACTTTGGAAGGGGGCCATCCAAGGACCATTCCACCAAAGTTTGGTCTAAATTGGCTCAGTGGTTTCTGAGGAAAAGATTAAAATGTGAAATGTTTAGGACAGACAACGATGACGACATACGACGGACGACGAACGAAACCTGATGGCAAAAGCTCACATGGCCTTTGACCAGGTGAGCTAAAAAGGTTTATGGAGCTCATGCCTTAAAAAGCTGTCCATAAACTTGCATAATATCCTAAATCAGCTCCCTCCACAGGGTGATACTATTTCGTGTAACGGAACGGAACGAAACGAAACGAAACGGAATGATTTCGTTTCTTGTTTTAGTAATTACTATAGGGATATCATTAATTTAAGAAACGAAACTATTACGTTTCGTGCTTTAGTAATTTCCTATAGGTGAACTGTACTTAGTTACTTTGTTCCGACCAAGACACGGCCGACCTACATTTGTACACGGTGTAGTCGCGCTATTTGAGCGTTCGGTGGATGAGTTGTTTATTGTACGACACACGGCAGATTTTCAACTTGTTTTCACCTAAAATTTGCAATATACTTTCTAATTAAAGCTGAAATTATAGATAATTGATATCGGAATCCAACAAGCCATGTAAAAACTTTCAGTAGTTCTTCAAAAAGTCATCATAGTATAGCACCTCTTTTGTCGAAAATTGTGTGACGAAACATTTGTGGCCCAGAGTCATGCCAGTTTGCATCTGTTTGTCTTCAAACTTGTAAATACGATCCAGCGTATCATACTCTACAACAATTTGTATTTTTTTTTTTTCGTTTGAAGAGCAGTACTTAGTTTGAGCGAAATCCTCCAGAAACTTTACATATGAAACTACATACTGCAAGGTGTTACGACACTGTGGTACAACATTCACCTGTAATCGTATGCCGTATCATATAAAAATTGTCTCATATCTAACATGTTTGCTCATTTGACGAAAACATTGCACAATTTTTGTAAAGTATGATACACTGGGTCGCCAATACTCAATATCTGCATTTATGAAACAAGAAAATATTACAGAAATGCATTTTTACGTGAAATATGAAATTGTTTCTTTCATGCGCAGGCAATTTTCCAGTCTCAAAGTTTATATATAAATTGACCAAAAATCGAAAAAACAAACAAACAAACAAAAACATAAAACAAAAGTAGGGATTTACACAAAGACTGTGTCTGTGTGTCATTTTGATGATGACTTATGCCATACATAGTAATGTAAGCAATTTGGAACTTTTCTTCGTTTATGACAAAGTAGGTATTTCAAAATGAAAAAAAAACCGGATATGGGTAAATTAACGTGAAGGGCCAAGTAATAGACCACACAGCCCAACAAAGCCTCTCCGAGGAAGATAGACGCGAATTTCTAAAACTCGGTGTTAACTTGTAAATCTCCAATTTACAACATTTGTAATCACTTTCAGATTTTTTTTGTTTGTTTTCGACATTAACAAGAAAATATCTTGATCTTTATTTGAGAGGTTTTTTTTCTATAAACAGTGATAAAAGCTGTTGAGTCGAACGTTCCTTCCAGTAAGACAGAATGTATCTCTCCGAAATGTTTATGGGCGAATTACGACTTTGTAAGCCATTAATACATTTCCTTGGTCTTGATTTCGATCCTTTCTCTGGTCGAAACTTTTAATCGAGTAACACGACGGGTGCCACATGTGGAGCAGGAACTGCTTATCCTTCCGGAACATCCTAATTTTTGGGCAATTAAGAAACTTTGTAGTTTCTCATGGACTTTTCCTGAAAATTCAAGGCAGCCAGGCGGTTTTTATTTTTATATGATGTTCATGATACATGAAGTTTTGGTAAATTTTGCGATGAAAAATTTGCTGACGATGTTTTGACAAAGGCGGTCAAAATAAATAAAATCTGTTAATTCATTGATCTTAAAACGTCCAAAAATTTGAGGCGGAAGGTAATTTTGGGGCGGGATGAGAAACTAAAGTATTTTGATGGGTCTTAAGTGGGTTGTTCATTTTTTTTCTTCAGTTTTCAGTGCATTTGGATTGTGTGCATGGCGTATGGTTCTTTTGGGAATGATATTGACTACCTTTCCTCTTGAATTATCGGTATATGTCTGTGTTGGCATTATAGAGCAAAGTATGTAGGAAATGATAATGATCGGTATTTTCTAGTCTTGATATTATAAAAGAATCGCAGCCACATGGGCTTGTCTTTAGGATATACACAACTTTATTTAAAAATACCAACCCCTGTATACTAACCTAGGGGGTAGTATTTTTAAATAAAAGTTATATAATATCCTAAAGACAAGTCCCTGTGATCGCAGCTTAGGTCTAATGTGAACTAATGGTAAGATAAATATAGAAAGTAGTGTGTGTATTTTTACTTATTAAATAAACGAAACGGAACCGGAACGAAACGAAACAGTTCCTTGAATTAGTAATTACACGCAGATAAATACTAAAACAAGAAACGAAACAATTTTTGTATCGTTTCGTTCCGTTTCGTTTCTATTTCGTTTCGTTTCGTTCCGTTAAACGTTTTAGATTTGCCCCCCTCCACATGTGTATTTGATTTGTTGAAAACTTTGTTTTTAGTTTTGACTAGTTTAAGTGGATATCCAATTTAACATAAATGAGGGGGACAAAGACTAAATCATAAAGTTTACTCCAAACGACCACTTTGAACCCACCACTGATATCAATATTTTTAAAGAACTCTTATTAAGTTCTGTGCATGTATGCTGGTAAAAATAATACCAACATTTTCAATAATAACATCACATACATGTAATGTTAATTTACATGTAGGACCATTGATCTTTTTCACTTAGTAAGGACAATCTTGTAATTGGTATGTTGATGTAAATACAAAAAGGTTTATCTGATATTACAATGCGAGTATAACAATATTTTTATACTGATTAAAGTATACGGGCTAATGGGGAAGTCTTTACGGGTACCTATAAAGTGCGAAACGAAATAGAAACGAAACGAAATCAACGGAAACGAAACGAAACGAAATCAACAAAAACGAAACGAAACGAAACAAAATCAACGAAATGAAAACGAAATAAAACGAAACCAACGAAAGCAAAACGAAATCAACGAAAACAAAACGAAATAGACTGATATGAAGAAAATGGAAGGAAAAAAATAAAAGACAAAACGAAATAAAATAAAGAAATAAAAAACAAAAGATTTTTTAAATACAATAATTTTGATTAATTATAACCGGGAAACCCATCTTGCATGTCTATCCGTTACAGTACTCCTCACATACATTACCCACAACTCAATTCAAGCCGGGTTTGCTTGCCGACAAACTTTCAGAAGTTCAAATGTCATATTTTTATTTGTGTTTGAGTGTGTGTCAGTATTTATGAATTATAAAGTTTCTGGAGTGGGCATATAGAAAAAAAAGGGGGGATATGAGGGGGTATTTTCATAGATTGGGATATTGAGGGTTCACTTTCCGTCTGATTTTATTACGTTTTTCGTTTGTATTCTTCATAAATTTGCCTATTCGCAAATCATACAGGATGGTCTTGAGTTTCAGATTCTGGGCACTATTTGACTACTGGATTTTCCCGACTTGTCACGCTTAATCCCCATGCACCCCCCCCCCCCCCCCCCCCCCCCCCATTTGTCAATATGACGGAACTATTAACGACTGTCATACAAGTGGGAGGTTTGACCCACCATTTTCTTGGGAGATGCCTGTACCAAGTCGGGAATATGATAGTTGTTTTCTAGTTTCACATTTGGTCATGTCTTAGGATTAGAGAATTTACATGTACCGATTGTTTTTATACTTGGTAACGTCTTAGGGTTAGACGAGTGGCATCTGACTATCTGCTATCAGAACCCACCATTTTCCTGGGAAAATGCCTGTACCAAGTCAGGAATGTGTTGTTTTTCAGTTGTTCCGTTGATTGAAAACTCACGAATGTTATTACCTTTATTCGGTAGTGTGCCAACAGATCTGGCGTAATGTCTTACCGTTGTTCTTTCCGAGATAATTTTTGATAGGATTTATATACCTCCGCCAAAAAAAGATTGGGGTATATAGGACTTCTGCTGTCCGTTCGTTCGTTTGTCCGTCCGGTCGTCACACTTTTTCGTCTCTCCGACACACTTTTAAATTTTGCTCGGACGGGGATATTTATTAGTGAACTTTAACTACTGCACTTCTGTTATTTTAATTCCCCTCCTTTCAACAGACTTGACGTTGCTCTTATGGTTCCCAAATTTAAAAGAAGCCACTAAGTGAAAAGGACAGACTCCCGCTGAATAAATGCACAGTATTCTTGTTCAATGGTGATCAAATCCTGTCCTCTCCTGACGAAAGACACTGAGACATGTGTGGGAAGTAGTCTAGCATTTGATTTCTTTTAGGCTCCTATTATTTTTTCTTCCATTTTCTATTTCGTTTTGTTTTCGTTGATTTCGTTTTGCTTTCGTTGGTTTCGTTTTATTTCGTTTTCATTTCGTTGATTTCGTTTCATTTCGCTTCGTTTCGTTTCGTTTTCGTTGATTTCGTTTCGTTTCGTTTCGTTTTCGTTGATTTCGTTTCGTTTCGTTTCGTTTCGTTTCTATTTCGTTTCGCACTTTATAGGTACCCAAGTCTTTACACGATTGGCAAGAGTAAAATTTGCTGTTCACAGATAGCCTATCAGCACCCTTGTGTAACAGAATATGCTTCTTGCATCACCATCGAGCTATGATATAACCTTTTTTTCTCTCAATATAATCAGTAGTGATGGGAATCGGAAGGAATTTCATAATCGATCATCGGTTTCACATGAATAACTAATTATCGGTTATAATCGAACAAAAAGGATGTTTTGTTGAAAACTACCTATTTCATGCAAATTTTATATTTTATCTCTTATATTTAATGTGAATATTTTTGTCATGTTTGTACATTATTTTAAAGTTGTTTGACCAAATTGAACATGTTTAACTATTGTCTGAATGTATTAATGTATTGTTTTTATGTTATTGAGGCCTGAATTATGTTTCATTACTAGATTGATCAGCGGTACAGTACATTAAATAAATAGTGGTAACTGACTGCCTCTCATCAGATTATAAATCTATAGACAGTGAACAAACTTAACAAATTCTGGGAAAATTCAACAAATGACAAACAACATCAAACAAATAAATTTGACTGAACAGACCAAAGAAAACAGAACATTGTCATCCACACTCTTATAGTGAACATGTTATCATTATTATTACCAGTAGTATTCCATGTTTTTATTCATGAAATGATATTGCCAATATTTGAAGGACTGAGGCGAGCCCTCTTTTTGTTCACTTAATGACCCGCAAGACTAAATACTCGTTCTGAGGATACATACGATACTGGAATGGCAAGATGTTTTTTGGCTAAAATGCTTAATCTTGGATAGAAGGCTACATTTCCCCCCACCACTGCAGCATTGTTAAGTTCAGTATAAGTCCGAGCAGCACCATGTCATAGCCGCGAATGCGAATTTGCCTTTCGGCCAGAAATCTACAAATTTGACGATTTTTGTCAGTTTCCACTGTACTTATTATACTTTTAATGAACGATAGAAATATAATTTCATTTGCAAATATATAAAAACAACTATTTAACACGATTTGATGAAATATGAAATTGTTATTTTCAGCATAATTATGTCACAAGATTTCCAGAAAATCAAAGTGAAAGTGAAAGTAGAATTGTTCGATTAATCGGAAATAGATTTTTGGGCTCGAGGGCTTGGTTTAAGACACCAACCAACTGATTATCGGCTATATTCGATGCTCGGAACACCACTAATAATCAGAGATTCTTCTTAATTTATTTGATAGTGAGTTTTCAAGTTTGCTGTAGAAAAAGAACTAATTTATTGCAATCAACTGGTAAACTTTATCACATGCGTCTGTGAGTCGAGTGCGCCCTTTTTGTAGTTTACAAAGCCGGGCGCGAACCCACGCCGTATTGGTGATAGGCTTGTATGAGTTGTTAGATCCAACGACCTAACTCATTGAGCCACCCTATGACACAATCCTATTCTGATACCACATGAATAAAATGCACCTGTTGCAGCTTGTGTATCAATGTCAAAAGTTCCAATTCCTCTTTTATTATTTCCACTATGATGAGTTTTCCCTAACTTGAATGTTGCTACATGACCACATCCAGGACATTGGACTTACGGATGTACATCAAGCCTGAAAATCCTAAAGGTCTATCCCCCAAGGCATTATAGACATGAAGGATTGACTGACAAAATTGAGTGTTTTAACCACTATGAACCGACAGTGGCTTAATGGAACAAGATCAGATGGAATGTAATCAAATAGGACTTCATTTTGAACTGCATCCACTTCAGTGTCGATCTCAATTTCAGAATAAATCGAAAAAGGTTCATTATCTATTATGTATGGTTGAGTTGCAATCGGTAACGTATATGTGTGGTCTAGGACATAATTTGTGTCATCACGTCTGTCACAGATGAGGGGTCGGAAATGGAGCTTTTGGTGTTTTTAGAATTATCGGCTCCAGAAAAAGATTGTTCTTTTGTGAATATTCCTGATAGAAGTCTTTCAGACATTTCAAGATTACTGCAGACGATAAAATATAAATTGTACCTACGATAGTCAGCAACACAAAACAAAACAAAAACACTTGTTCCAACTTTTCACCCCCCCCCCCCTTTTCAGTCTTCTTTCTGTTGTGTAGAATCAGTGTGAAACTGCTTCATAAGCTACCAGAACGAAGATGAGATTGTAAAGATGCAGATCTACATTACAGTATTCATGAACAGCAGTCCACTTTATCACGATTACATTTTCTTTTAAAAAAAAATTCTGACTTCTCCCCCGTGTTGGAGTCGCCATAAAACGGAAGCCAAATATATTGCAGCAATCAAACTGAAATGGGAAGTTGTTTTTTTTTTAAATAAAGGACTGGGAGCTATAAGGGCCAAAATCGGCCCCACCTCAGATGTCGATAAAATTTTCTCCAAAATGTATTCACAATATGTGCTTTTCAGAAATAAATACAGTTACTTAATATGTGTATCTAATTCCTCACAGCGGATCGACAAATTCAGGTAATGAAAAGCAATGAACGTCATTTTTTTCATTATACAGAACATACGTATCATTGTATTATAATGCATATCATTAAAAAAACAAAAACAAAGCATAATGAAACTCAATAAACACAGCATAAATTTGACATAATATGCAATGTGGATGATTTCAGGAATAAAAACATGTTCCGAAACTGTATTATGAAATTAAAGTGAACGAATAGTAATGTCACAACGTCACCCATTTTCGACGGTCTCCTGTTTTCGGCGGTTTGTTTCACGTGATAAAATTTCTCATTATTTTGATCGCTTAATTTGTCAGAGGTTATATTATGATGCTGAAATTGCATGAATGATCTCATGAAATCTGATCTAAAAATGTCATACGCCCCCTGGATATGTCCCTGGGGCATCAATTCAGAAACTTATTAACATTGATCGGTCGAAAACTGGTCGAAATTTTGGTATTAATCTTAAAGAAGTAATAGATAGATTTATTTGGACAATAGAACTTTGTCATATTTTTTAAACACTTTTTTAACCGTACTTTATTCTTCACGACAACCAATGCGATGATATATTCCAGTACATTTTTACAGACAACCATCACAAATCTATAAAAAAAAATGTCCAATATTTAAAAACCGTTTTTTTTTATAATGTGGAAATATTTTGGGAAATGGTGTGAAGCAAAATGTTTAATGTGTAACGATTTTAGCAAGGACCCTGTGAGAATTATTTTTGATAAACTGATAACAAACCTTGGAATCATATGATTAATCGTGTAGGTAAAATGTGTGTCGCTGCCATGAGTCTATGTATGATTGTTTTGATTGTCACTAGAAAAAGAGGAGATGGTAGATATTATTTTGCTTTGTGACAAACCAACAACAACACTCCTAATAAACTGTTGCTATCAGAATCTGCTGAAAGTTGTCTTTTACGTGTAAGGAGTGTGTCCTTTACATCCCGCGCTAAGGGATGTATTAAATTCGTTCCTCATAGCTGTCTGGTGTCCCTTTCACATAAAGTCGGCGTTTTCCTAGTGAAAGCCATTTGTTATTTTATTGATGTCAAATTCGCAGTCATGTTAGGATTCTAATAATAATAGGATATTATACATTATTATACAGCTATAATTTTAATCCAATCAAAAACAATATGGTTGTGATCGTCTTCCGTAATTAGAATCGTCAAAATGAAATACAACCGAATTAATATCAAATGGTGACTTGTTTCAACCTCATTTAAAATATACCTGGACATTCTTTAATACTTGTACATCACGTTCACGATCTTTTATTACAATACTATTTCACTCAAGTGAACATTATGTTCCTGTTCTAGTTAAAGGACTTTATCAAACAGAATCATACAGTTTACATGTAATGCAGTTAATACGCATTTAAACCACAGAGGAATATTTCTATTTACCACACCTTATGGTGTGGGGTCGCTATTGTGCATGCGAAATATTAATTGCAAACCCCATTGACTGGCTATTTGCTGCCTGTCTAGAATATTTTTTTTTCTCGATCGACAGTTCAGAAGCTAGAAAACAATATGATGAATAGTGTCTGTCAATCATGCAAACAATAACTTATGCACGTGACAGAACGCATTTTCAATGCACTACATACACAAACTTGTGATCCATCATTTGTCCATTGGAGGTTGATTTAAGAGAATGGAACTGATAGCAGTTAAAAGTTTGATTTGGGCGCAAAAGGGGAAACTTTATATAATTTATGAAAATGTTATGTGAATTCAGTGGCCAACCATCCCAGTCTGATGGCAAAAGAAAAGGTATTGCTCTGATATGCCTAACGTTGTGTCTGCAATCGACGGAACTTCACATGAGATACAAATTCCATCCAATGAACCCCAAAAAAAACATACTTTCAGCAAACCAATTCTTTTCATTGAATGATATGAAAAGAAATTTTATAAACAGTGATAATCATAAATTCCATCAATATCAATAAAACAATTACCTTTCATCTTAACTGAACTTGAGCCGTCGTGGTCGTATGGTAGTTGAATTTACAACTACCTGTGCAATCGTTGCTTATCACCACTTAAGTTGAGAGTTTGAACCCCATTCATGGCGAGGTGTACTCGATAAAACATTATGTGATAAAGTTTGTCAGTGACTTGCGACAGGTTTGTGGATTTCTCTGGGTACTCCAATTTCCGCCACAAAAGTAGTAAATGAAATATTTTTGAAAGTGGTGTTAAACACCTAACCTCCAATGGACAAATGATGGATCAAACGTTTGTGTATGTAGTGCATAACATAAAACACCTTTGGGTCATAATGTGAGAGCTTATCTGTTGGATTGTGCCCATATCTACTCCTTTTGGATCAAACTATTTTACTTCATTTTAGAAGTAGCATCGATAGACCATTAAACGGCTACCTCCGTATCCCTGTAGTAATAACTATTTCAGTATCCCGGAAGAAAATATATAATCAATCATTGGGGGCTTATGAAAAAAAACTATTTTGGATGAAGTGGTGTTTATTTTATTTTTATCTTACATTTGTATATAACTGTTACGTGCCGACATACCATCGTTTTTTTACGGCAAAGATTGCTTCTCAAATATCAAAACGTCATCTAAGCGCTTGGAATATTTGAACATTTTTCCGTCGTTTTTCAAGAAATTTAACACCTCGTGAAACCAAAAAAATACTCTAACAGTATTTGTGTTTTATTTATTTTAATAATCTGGTAAAATATTTTTCTGGTGCACGACTGGTGCTTAATTTCTTCGAAAACCGTCCAAATATCGCGGGCAAAATTCCACGAAATACAGAAAACAAATAACGCTCATGACATCACAATGACGTCAAATACGTATCGAGTTTGTTGGAAACAAGTTTTAACATCAAAAGTATGATCTCGTCTATAATACATAAAATATTAATCAAGTATTTTCTAAGATAATGATTCATTAAATATGGGGCCATATATGGCACTTATAGTCCCCAGTTCTTTTTATGGCATTGACGCCGGATTGCATGCACTGAGTTTTTCTCTTGGTTTCAATGTACACAAACTGTATTTAAAATAAATACAATTATTTACAGAAACATAAGTTACTTACTGATGAATTTCATTACTTGAAATGAATCATGAAATGTACAGATTGTGGATATAATGGTCTCATATATACAATCAGAAGAGTGAAAATATTGATTTTAAGGGTCTGGCTGCGGTTATAAATAAATTAATATTTAACAACCTCCACAATCCTCCACCAACAAAATATTTTGATATAATCATTAACCCTCTATACTCAAAACAGCTGCTCAATTTGGTGTTGGTGGAAGACTGTGGAGGTATATAAAATAGCTGAAATGTACATTAAATATGTCGTTTGTCATCCATTTTTAGCATTATCCGTCTAATTATGATGTCATTATGACGTCATAACGCACCCAATTTCACGGAAAGTTACATTTTTTGAAAATTTGTTTATCTATCAATTAAATTAGTAAATTATTTTTTAATACAATGTGGGGCCAATTTTGCACCTTAACGCCTCTCCCTCTTTGACATCAAAATATGATTGTATGCGTGATTCTGATAATTTTCAATCAAATTCAAAAATTGATAAGGGACGGACCATTTAACTTCCAGGGGGGGGGGGGGGGGGGGGGGTCATGGTTTTTTTTTATAAAAAAACTATTCTGATTTTGGTGGAGGAAAAAAAATAACCTGATTCAGAGTTTTTGTCATATAACCTAAAGTTACATTCCGGAAAAATATTTTGCGCTTTACGCGACATAAAAAATAAAAATTCTAACTCTCGTGTTGTCCAAAAAAAAAATCTGAACGAAAAAAACCCATAGCTTGCGAATAGTTTCTTTTTATTAAATAATGATGACAGTTTTAATGCGCTTGGTCTGTTGAAAAAGTATTTTTGGAATTATAATTTTTCTTTCAGTTACAAAATTTGGACACTGTAATACATAATGAAATTCGTCACCAATCTCGCAAGATTGACATAGCTGACACAGTCTCTTGTGTCTTTCTACATTTGTCCAGCGCCCTACTTCAATCGGTAATCTATGATTAGATGTTCTAAATCTACAAAAAGTAAATCTATTTTTGTCATTTAACACGTCTAAATATTTTTCAAATCTAAAATTCGACTTCAATAATCTATAGCTCAATGCTTTTGGAGATATTTGCAAAGTAGAATGCCAATTTTGTTTGAACTGGTCGGTTAATCTCAGTTTAGTGCTTTCAATTAGCCATTTATGCCTTATACAATTTTGAGTATGCCAAACGTTTGAATAACCACAGTCATCAAGTATTAATTTAACCAAATTAATCCATGAAAAAGTATTATTTCCGTGAGTTTTCAAATGCAATAATACCAGGCTCAAGCTAGCGACCACTAAGCTAGCGACCAATAAGGAGATATGTCTCAAAACAAAAAAAATATATAAGAGCAAAAATGTACTTTTAAAGATTTCTACCGACCAATGATAAATATATTTATGTAATTGCACATTCAACACATTGAATCGTCATCTGGGCATACAGGAACTATTTCTGGACCCCACCCCCCTTCCACAATACAAAGTTGACATTTGACACACTACTGTGGAAATAAGGTGCAGAATCTCACACAGACACTCATGTGAGTAAAAGACAATGCATTTTATGTTCCATTTCCCATGTTCACCCGTATATAAAATATGCCTTCTCTTTACTGAGCTTAATAGCGTAGACAAACATATATTTAGGGATGGCGAGCTTAGAAAATAGTCGGCCAACTTTAAACAAACACCGCGTAAACAAATAATATACTTTCATGTAAACCGGTATATAATTTGGATTTGCCAGCGCTTTGTCAAACAAAATAAAGTCGTAAGATTCCCCGTTCACATGAAGACGTATCATCAATCTACAAAAAAATGTAAATATAGAACATTGGAAAAATATAGCAATACATATTATGAAAATAAACAAAATATAAACCATGCACTTATTTAATTAATAGTATTATTTTGTTTAATCTATTTATTTTTAAATTGTGTATTTAAAGGATATAAACAACTAATTTAATTCACCAATGCACTTAAGTCAGGTAAAGGCCCAGGCAATACGTTTGATTTAAACCCCAAGTGGCAATAGGGTCCCCCCACCAAATCCAAATATCAAAGTTGATATTTGAAACCCTGCTGTGGGCTTGAGGTGCATTATCCCACCTAGGCACTTAAGTCAGTTAAAGGCCCGGGCAATACCTTCGACATAAATCCGGAGTGGCAAAGAACTTTGTCGTCCTTCGGTAATTTTTCATGGGATATGTATAGGGTCCACCCCCAAATCCAAATATCAAAGTTGATATTTGACACCCTGCTGTGGGCTTGAGGTGCATTATCCCACCTAGGCACTTAAGTCAGTTAAAGACCCGAGCAATACTTTTGACTTAAACCCCAAGTGGCAAAGAACTTTGCCCTCCTGCGGTAATTTTTTATGGGATATGCATAGGGTCCCCCCAAATCCAAATATCAAGGCTGTAATTTAACACCCTGCTGTGGGCTTGAGGTGCATTATCCCACCTAGGAACTTAAGTCAGTTAAAGACCCGTGCAATACCATTAACTTAAGCGCAAAGTGGGCAAGAACTTTGCCGTCCTTGATATATTTTTTATGGGATATTTATAGAGACCCCCCCCCCTCCACAATTTGTTTTCAAATATCAAAATTGATATTTGACACCCTGCTGTGGGCTTGAGGTGCATTATCCCACCTAGGTACTTTAGTCAGTTAAAGACCCGGTCTATACCTTTAACTTAGCCAAAAATGCGCAAGAACTTTGCCGTCCTTGATATATTTTTCATGGGATATTTATAGAGACCCCCTCCTCCACAATTTTTTTTCAAATATCAAAGTTGATGTTTGACACCCTGCTTTGGGCTTGAGGTGCATTATCCCATCTAGCTACTTAAGTCAGTTAAAGACCCGGGCAATACCTTTAATCTAAGCCCAAAGTGGGCAAGAACTTTGCCGTCCTTGATATATTTTTCATGGGATATTTATAGAGACCCCCCTCCACAATTTTTTTTCAAATATCAAAATTGATCTTTGACACCCTGCTGTGGACTTGAGGTGCATTATCCCACCTAGGCACTTAAGTCAGTTAAAGGCCCGGGCAATACCTTTGACATAAGCCCCACGTGGGAAAGAACTTTGCCTTCCTTCGGTAATTTTCATGGGATATGCATAGGATACCCTCAAATCCAAATATCAAAGTTGATATTTGAAACCCTGCTGTGGGCTTGAGGTTCATTATCCCACCTAGGCACTTAAGTCAGTTAAAGACCCGGGCAATACATTTAACTTAGCCAAAAGTGGGCAAGAACTTTGCCAGGGTCTTTAATTTACTTATGCACCTCAATTCCACAGCAGGGTGTTAAATTACAGCCTTGATATTTGGATTTGGGGGGACCCTATGCATTTCCCATGAACAATTTCCGAAGGACGACAAATATCGTTGCCACTTGGGATTTAAGTCAAAGGTATTGCTCAGGCCTTTAGCTGACTTAAGTGCCTAGGTGGGATAATGCACCTCAAGCCCACAGCAGGGTGTCAAATATCAACTTTGATATTTGGATTTGGGGGGGGGGAAACCCTATGCATATCCCATGAAAAATTACCGAAGGACGGCAAAGTTCTTTGCCACTCGGGTTTTCATTCAAAGGTATTGCCCGGGTCTTTTACGGACTTAAGTGCCTAGGTGGGATAAGCACCCCAAGCCCACAGCAGGGTTTCAAATATCAACTTTGATATTTGGATTTGGGGGGGGGGGGGGGGGGCACCCCATGCATATCCCATGAAAAATTACAGAAGGACGTCAAAGTTCTTTGCCACTTGCGGTTTAAGTCAAAGGTATTGCCCGGACCTTTAACTGACTTAAGTGCCTAGGTGGGATAATGCACCTCAAGCCCACAGCAGGGTGTCAAATATCAACTTTGATATTTAGATTTGGTGGGGGGACCCTATTGCCACTTGGGATTTAAATCAAGAGTATTGCCCGGGCCTTTACCTGACTTAAGTGCATTGGTGAATTAAATTAGTTGTTTGGCACCTTTAAATACACAATTTAAAATAAATAGATAAAACAAAATAATACTATTTATTAAATAAATGTGACACGCATATGCAAGGTTTATATTTTGTTTATTTTTATAATACGTATTGCTATATTTTTCTAATGGCAAATCCAAATTATATACCGGTTTACATGAAAGTATATTATTTGTTTACGCTGTGTTTGTTTAAAGTTGGCAGACTGTTTTCTAAGCTCGCCATCCCTAAATATATGTTTGTCTTCGTTATTAAGCTCAGTAAAGAGAAGACATATTTTATGTACGGGTGAACATGGTTAAAATGTATTGTATTTTACTCACATGAGTGTCTGTGTGAGATTATGCACCTTATTTCCACAGTAGTGTGTCAAATGTCAACTTTGTATTGTGGAAGGGGGGTGGGGTCCAGAAATAGTTCCTGTATGCCCAGATGTCGATTCAATGTGTTGAATGTGAAATTACAGAAATATATTTATTATTGGACGCTAGAATTCTTTAAAAGTACATTTTGCTCTTATTTATTTTCTTGGTTTTGAGACATATCGCCTTATTGGTCGCTAGCTTAGTGGTCGCTAGAAATTGGTCGCTAGCTTGAGCCTGGTTACAATAATCTATAGATCAGAGATGATAATTTTGATTGCTTTCCGTCAATTAATTTCGGCCAGAATGACAAAAATTTCAACTTAACTATTACATATGTATATTCTGAGGGTATCTACCAATTTCGCCATATATATATATTGGTGTTGAAGTTTTCAGATTAAGCAACAGTTTACAAAATTGTACATGTACTTTTTCTAATATGTCAATAATTTCGGCATCTGCTAAAAGGTGGAGTGGAGTGGAGTCTTGCAGACTCCAAATTGGAGTCGAATCTTGATTGAACATATGAATAGAGGTGTATTTCAATCTCCAGTGAGTACCATTGTGCCCAGCTGTACCTGAAGTAGCTCAGTCCCATGTTTTTACGGCATGTGCTAAAAGGTTGAGTAGAGTGGAGTGGAGTCATGGAGTGAAGCTATGGAGTGAAAGTTTGGAGTCGTAGAGTGGAGTGAAATTTTGGAGTCATTCCCAGACCAAGTTTTAATCACATTTTAGAATATAATAAATGATTAAAGAAAAAATATGGTTGAAAATAATAGGTATTTAAAGACAAAAAGACAAATGAAGCTATTTGAATTATTAATCCCGTAACTTCACATAATCATTTTAGGTCGGCATAATTGCTTACGTTTATATTTAAATGTTTACATGGGAACATTCATTAATATATCGGAGAAGGTGAAAAAAAATAATATTTTCTTTGTCCATCATCAACGGTACACGTAGGAAGAAATTGGTTCCTTCATTAAAACATTGTACTCGATACAACATTATGTGATAGAGTTTGTGAGTGACTTGCGACAGTTTCCTCCACCAATAAAACTGACCACCACGATATAACTGAAATATTGTTGAAAGTGTCATTAAACACCATAGCCCTAACACCTTAGGAACAAGACTGTATATTTTGTTTCTCTCACTAAAATAATTATATCCTAATCATTCTTTGATTAATTTGCTCAAAAGACATTTATATTAGTTGACTTTCCGGTCATTTTGCAGTGCGTGTGCATGTGCCTGATAAATAAAATATATTATTATGTACGGTTTTATTTCTACAGTAATTTTTATGCAAAATTGATGTCCATATTTTGCATTTTTTCAATGTACACAATCGTCGTCAGTTTTTACAAAAGATCAAACAAAGTTTAATAAGCATTATCGCTTGACGTCCGAGACTTCAGTATTTGAGAAACAAAGAACGGGACTCTGATTGGAAGACATATTGAGGTTTGGTTATTTCGCTTTTTCACCAATTAGCGAATAATTAAATGAATGGGTATAGTTTTCGTACTTCAAATGGGTTCCAAATTTTACCGTAAGTAACAACATGGGACTGATCTACTTCAGGTACAACTGGGCACAATGGTACCCACTGGAGATTGAAATACACCCCTATTCATATGTTCAATCAAGACTCCACTCCAAATTGGAGTCTCAAAGACTCCACTCCAATTTGGAGTCTGCAAGACTCCACTCCACTCCACGACACCACTCCACCTTTTAGCACATGCCAATAATTTCGTATCCCCCATATCTCTGATCCATAGGTTAACATAGGTATGATTATTTTATCAAACACTATCCAACACACTTACTGATAAATTATGTACTCTTCCCTTGTTTAAAATGTCATACATAGCTTTAGATGCCTTCTCTGCAAGATTAATTTTATTTTTCTTGAAAGACCCTATTTTTTGAAACATTGTACCCAAGTATATGAATTCACTTACTCTATTTCTAATTCCATATTATTCATTTTAAGATTTAAATTCATCGGTAAACTGATATTTTTCATCCGCGGCGGTATCATCGTGGAAAGGATGAACTTTTATTATACATGTGTATTTTCCACGATATAGCGTGGAAATCATCGTGGAAAAGATTAATAATATATGTGTGTTGACCACGATATAGAGCGGAAATCATCGTGGAAGAGATTAATATATGTGTGGTGAACACGATACAACGTGGAAAAGATTAATATATTAATATATTAATCTTTTCCAAGATGATATAGCTTATCGTGGAAATTAATCTTTTCCACGATGATTTCCACGCTATACCGTGGAACATATTTTTAAAAGGTTTAATATGTCTAACATTAATATTTATTTGGAATGCATAAGCTTCCTAAAATTATGTACACAAGAGTATTTACAGTGTACATTTTCATAGATGTCACAATGAAGCGTAGAAATTAATTATGGGACAAAGTTTAAAACAGATAATTATTTGTACAGAATCTATGATTGTGTTCATCATAAATGGTATTGTCATTAATTTACAGAAGTGTGTGCAAATTGGGCATTTCAAATATAGAGTTATTTTTCTTATTTTGTAAGTTTATATAAAAAGGGAAACGTTTTGCGTTTTCTTGTCAATTTGGTATAATAGAAAATAAATATATGTCACCGAGTGTAAGTCCATTTGAATTGAAAAAGAAACCCTTTAAGTTAACACTATGCCAGTACACTTCGAGACAATAGCAATGTATATGAAGAACAACTTGTAATGGCTTATCCACATTGTTGTATGAAAGGAAGACAAGAAGTCCAGTGGGGTGAATAAAAAATGTTTCAGAAACATCCCGGTTTACATAATTTCTGTCAAAGTTTTATTCTTGTGTGAAAATGTGAATAACTTTCATCAGGTATGCTCGAGGTTAAAAAAGATTGGAACGTTCATGAGTTGGAAAACCAAAGGGCCAAGACCGGTATGTCTAAACACCGCTAAGACTGTCTTTGTGCACTAAGACTCTAAAAACTGCCGCTAAGGACATGAAGGTACATTGTATTGTTAAGTTGTGCATAATGATCCCTTTAGATGAAAAATATATTATTCAAAACAATTATGAATTTTGATGGATAGGGTTATGTTAAATGTAAATATATGCCGACTTTAAATAAAATTTACTTCACTTTATTTTATAAGCAATTTAATAGGCACGTGTCGGCTATCAACACTGTTGATTAACAATTTTACCTGTTTGATTGGCAAGCAACTCCGAACAAATAAACAATCAGGACTGGGTTGCACAAAGCACAATTAAAGTTAATTTACTATTAAAAGTACTGTTAAAGTTAATAGTGAATTATTTCTGTTGCACAAACCTCAATTAGCGTTAATAGACTATTAACTTTCGAAGATATTTAATTGTACAAACGAGCGCTATTAAATTCTTAATTGTAAATTAAAACTGGATGCCATGCAAGTACTTCTATTCTATTCTATTCTACCATATAGTGACCACCTTCAACTAGCTGAAGATTATGCTACAGTGGAATGAATTTGAATTTGAATTTTGGTGTTTAACGCCACTTTCAGCAATATTTCACCTATATCATGGCGACCAGTTTTAGTTGTGGAGGAAGCCGGAGTACCCGGAGAGAACCACCGACCATGTGCAAGCAACTGGTAAGCTTTATCACTTGCGGCTACGAGTCGAGTGCACCCTTTTTGTAATTTACAAAGCTGGGCGCGAACCCACGCCGTATTGGTGATAGGCTTGTATGAGCTATTAGATCCAACGATCTAACTCATTGAGCCACCCGGGCCCTTGTCACAGTGGAGGTTTACTTACAACAAGACATAGATTAAAAACCAAAAATGTTAATAATATGTACAGTTAATGGCAAGAGGATCAAAAAAGTAAAAATAACGTATACAAATAAATTATTGAGAATTAATGCTGTAGTTTAGGGATGGAGGATTTGAAGGAGTCCAGTGATGTACTGTTAATTTTGTTTTCCGGTAATTTGTTCCAGTCTGTTATTGTTCTTGGGAAAAAAGATTCCTTTCTGTATTAAGTTTTACAAGATGGTATTTGGAAGCGTTTAGTGTGGGAATGTCGTGTCTGTTTTTTTTGTGGAATGAGTCTGTTTGTTTTTTAGATTTCAACTTTATCGTTTACTATTATGTAGAACATATTCAAACTTGAATCTTTTCTACGGTCTTAGAGGCTGCGCCATTCTAGATGTTGTAACATATTACCAACGCTAGAGGTGTTACGGTATTTGTTGGTAACAAATCGTGCAGCTCTCCTTTGGACTCTTTCAATGGCATCTATATGTCTTGTTGTAAGTAGGGGTCCCATACAGAGCAAGCATACTCTAGTGGTGGTCTGACTAGGGACATGTATGCTTGCTCTTTTATGAATACTGAGCTTATGTTCAAGTTCCTCTTTAGAAAGCCGAGGGTATGTTGGCTTTCTTAGTTATGTTGTTTATGTGTGATCCCCACTTGAGATCTGAACTGATTGTTACACCCAGGTATTCTACTTTTGTGACATGATCTAATGTATGTCCATGCAATGTATAATCAAATTCTATAGGTTTTTTGTTTCGTGTTACTAAGATCACATTGCATTTATCTGGGTGGAATGCCATTTTCCAATTTGTTTCCCAGTTTGACAGTTTGTCTAGGTCTTGCTGTAGTGTAAGTGCGTCTCTGTTTGATTTTATTGCCAGATATGCTATGGTGTCATCAGCAATTAGACGTATAGTGGATGATAGACCTGCTGGTATGTCATTGATTTAATACAAGAAGAGGCTGGTCCAAGAAAAGAATCCTGAGGAACGCTTCACTCAACTCCAACATAATCTGATTGATCGCCTTCAAGAACTACTGCTTGTTTTCGGTTGGAAAGAAAATTTTGAATCCAGCTGTTTAATTCGCCCTGTATGCCATAATAGTGTAGTTTATGTAAAAGAAGAGAGTGTGAGAACTTGTCAAAAGCTTTTGAAAAATCCATGACCAAAATATCTGTTTGTTTTCCATTTTCCATGTTAAGAGTGACATCATCGATAAATTCCAGGAGTTGAGTTTCGCAAGATCGACCAGTGCGGAAACCATGTTGCAACGGATATAGAATGTTATGGGTGTCTGCATGTGACATTATGTGTTTAACAACAAGGTGTTCTAAGAGTTTGCAGCAAATACATGTTAATGAAATTGGACGATAGTTTTCAGGGTTATATTTTTGACCTTTTTTGTATACAGGAGAGACATTGGCAGTTTTCCAGTCTGATGGAACAATACCAGTTGTGACTGACTTGTTAAATAATATGGTAAGAATTGGTGCTATTTCCACAGAGAGTTCTTCTAAGAGAGTAGTATATGGGGACAGCTCAAGCCATATTTGCCGGGGTGGAGCGAGGTAGAGCAACCGAAAGTCACGTGACAAGAAAACACCTGACCGGAAGTGACGCGTCACGTGGCCAGTCATGTGACCGGAAGAGTTACGCAATATCCGGCCTAGTGGGGCCCCAGAAGTGACGTTAGTCACGTGACGGACCATAACCGGAAGTCACGTGCCCAGAAGCGGCCCTGTCCGGAAGGGGTCCGGAAGTATGTTATGCGCATGCCCGGATTTTCCCTGCGCTTTTTTCATACTAGTGTAGTAGTACAAGTACCATGGCTACCGAAGGTCGCCCGAAGGGTGGAAGGGTGTGCGCATGCGCAACCAGAAGTTGCGCAAAATCTGCCCTAATGGGGCCTTTTGCTCGGAAGTGAGGGTTTCCCTCGCTTTTTTCTTAGTACATAAGGTTGGGTGATCTCTACGACGTCCGCGTCATATATTTAGCATGGTTACTGGAACTAGCCATCCGCGTCCTATATTTTGCATGGTTACCGGAACTAGCCCTGGTTATCTACCCCTTTCCCGCCATTTTATTTTCATATAATATATATATATATATGTTGTGTAGTACTCCAAGTATTTCTACTAAATAACCAATATTTTTTCGTAAACTTTCTACCTATAACGACGTTTCTTGATTCCTTTTTTCCTTTTTCTAATTTTCATGTTTATTCAATATCTTAATCACTATTTTGAGGAGGAGGAGGAGGAGGAGGAGGAGGTTTCCTTGGGTGTAATTATGACACATAGAAATCAAGTTTCATATTTTATTGTTCACATTAAGTTCAAGCTCTGTTTCTCAGTCTCTTTTATTTAATCTTCTCCAGCCACTTTATTGTTCATTGTCCTCAGTTCTGGCTCTTTGTCTTCAAATAAAGGTATGGTCTTTTTCAGTTCTTTCCATTCGTAAAGACTCAGGGTCATTCCTCGCTTCATAGGATGCAATGCCCATTCTCCATTAGGCACAAAGTTCTTCCTGATGTGAATTGTCAGTTGAAGGGCTTTGATGATGACGTAGACGTCTTCACCCAGGTCATATCTCCAGTCCACGGTGTGTGACATGTATATATTAATGAATTACTTATATAACCCTTACATGTCCAAAGAGCATATTTTTAGGCTTTTCAAACCACCCCTCGAGTGCCAACAGTCTATTTATAGGCTTTGCATACAGCGTCATTCATCAATGACGTCACAGTAAACACGACGTCACAAGTTCAATGATAGTGCCGTTCTGTAATATATATCAAACTCATTTGTTTTTACTTTGGTATTTTTGGATTAAATATTTCCTAATATGTCACTTAATTTTAACTAATATCAACTGCATAACATTATCTTCAAAATTGTGGTGGTTAATTAATTATATTAGTTGATTAAATATCATTTAAGCATTCCTATAACAAAACAAAGAAATCTAACCATCGTATTTTAACGTGGACATCTTTAGCACGACTCTTATTTGATCCACAACAAAGGCTTGTCCGCTTCTCTTCATAAATTCCTTGAAGTCATTTAACGGCCGTTTTAAGGGCCATACAAATATTTCAACAAGAAATTTTAAATGAGTGTATAACAATTAAATATCGGGCATTGAACATTTTTTTAATGTGGCTTAGGTCAGATGGTTATCTCGAGTTTCCTTCACTGTTGAACTCTTTAAAATAATTATACAAGATAATGGTTTTTATTGATTTGCACGTTTTCCTTTAAATTTAAAGAAAGTAGCCTGTCTTACAAGATGTGGTATCACCACACTGTGTTGATAAAAGAAGGGTGCGACTTTGCACTGTGACAAAGACAAGCTGACACCGACTTTGGTAGGAACTTTGTCGTTTTCCCAAAATCTCATTAACTGTACTCACTGAACAGACAAAATAAGGAGAACAGTAACATAGGGCGTTGGAAATCCAGCCCTTGGGTTGGACCAGGAAGTCATCACAGCATACCTCTGTGCTGCAACATCCAGATTCCTGCAACCCGACAAGAACGATAGTTGGATTTCTTCGTGAATCCATTCATCGTATTTTAACGACCCTTTTAAGAGCCAAACAAATATCAAAAAAAAAATTAAATCAGAGTATAACGATCAACATTTTTCTAAGATAATTATCAGACATTGAAAAAAAAAACATATTTAAAAAATGTAATTTCTTAATTATAATCTTCTTTTCACAAATAGCACAAGCCACAACCCTTGAAAAATTCAACGTTACTTGTTTTCCGCGTGGATGACATAATAAAAACATTTCATTTTGCAGTATTTTTTCAAACCATAACTTTTGAAATGAAACGTTGCTTGTTTTCCGAGTATTTTTTTCCCGTATTTTTTTCAAACCGCAACGTTTGAAATACTTCGTTACTTGTTTTCCGCGTATCATTTTCCTGTACTTGTTCAAATCTCAACGTTTGAAATACTTCGTTACTTGTGCGATGTTATCAAACATTTTCCCGTACTTTTTCAAAAACAAATTCATTTTCGTCACAGAATCTATTTTTTACAATTTTTTTTTTTTTATCTATTTCTACTACTAAATGTACCAATACTACAGCATGCTATAGTTTCTAAAAGCAACCATAGTAATACAATGTTTTGGGTTTTTTTTATTTTTTTTATTAATTTTTTTGTAAATTTTCATTTTTTTTTTTTTTTTACAGACAACACATTCATCACATCACATGCACAGAACAAGACAAACATATTACAAGTGTAAAGACAGTTATTGCTATTTGTGTGCTCAGCACATAACCACTTTTTTCTGAAATCAATTGTAATTGTAATTACCACCCTATTCCCAATAAACCATTATTTATTTATAAATATATAAATTAATCTAAAAATTAAGTTTACAATGATCAGAGTGATGAAACTGTTACAAATAGTTTATATAATTTGTTTCTGCTAAGAGTATAGAACAGAAATAACAATGCTAAATTACAGTAATTTCAGCCACCTATCCTCATGGTCTTTCAACTTATCCTTAAAGATTGAATTTGATCTCTCCATTTTTTTCCCTACTTTTTAATTTTGCTTTAAGTACTTCTATTGTTGGCAAATTATTTGACCACTTACAGCAATGGATATAATATTTTGTGAATAGCATCACAAATTCGATGATCTCGAATGGACATTCATTGACATTTGTAATAAACACTATATTTGCCATTTTTAACTCAATAGGAATATCAAAAATTTCTTCTAACCATGTTTTTACCCGATTCCAAAACAGTTTTACTACAGGGCAAAGCCAGATATAATGAAGAATTTGGGTCAGTGTCATTTTTGCAAAAGTTACAAAGGTCCGAGTTCTTTATCTCAATTTTAACCAAGAATGTATTTGTCGGTAAAGTTCTATGAAGAAGTTTGTACTGGAAATTGTTTAGTTTCGAATCATTTGTGACAAGATATAAATTACAGAAGACGTCACTGAAATTAATATCTGTCTCCATATCTGATTTCCACTTAGAAATGCCTTTTATTGAATCAACTTCTAAATTTTCCAGTGGGCTAAGTTTGTTATATATTTCCTTTGATAAGCTCTTGGAATTCAGAATTGTGTTAATTAAATGGCTTCTATATTCTGCATTTGTTATGTTGGTTACATTCTTACTTTTAATCATGGATATTAGACTAAAGTACTTCAAAAAGTTAAGTTTGCAATTAAGCTGATTTTTTAATTCATCATAAGTTTTAAATTTATTTTCTTCATCTAAGATATCTTTGATAAATATGATATTATTATCAAACAATTCTTTGTAAAAAATGTTTTTCCTTCAATTTTTAGAGATGAGTTATACCAAATACTACTGTCAACATTAAGAGGTATCTTTTCTTTTGTTTTTAATTCAAAGAAAAATTTCAACAAATCTGTCCAAAATATATCTTTCATTGTTATGTTGTCAATATCAGAGGTATTTAGATCACAATTAAAAATAATATTTTGATTAAATATGTGATATCGCAATTTTATAATATCCCTCCAAGAGCTTTCAAATGAACTATCCAACAGCTTTTTGACCCACTGAAATTTTACAGATTTGCTGTAAGTATATATATCGGTGATGTTTAAACCTCCTTGATTTGCCTTTGCAGAATTACTTCCCTCTTTATTTTTGGCGGTTTATTATCCCACAGAAAATTGAAAATTAAGCTATCAATATCTTTAAGGTAGTTTTGTCCTGGATTTGGTAATACAGATAAGAGATATGTTAGGTGTGACACAATAAAACTTTTTATAATTGCTACCTTTCCAAATAAAGTCAAGCTTCTTTTACTCCACGACTGAATGATATTTTTTATTTTTACCTTTTTCTCATCATAATTTAACTTTATCAAGTCTTCATATTTCCCATTTGTTGGTATAGTGATTCCCAATATTTTCATTTTATCAACTGTAATGTTCATACCTGGTGAGAAATTATGTGTGTAAATTTCCATTCGAGATCGACCCAGTGGCGCTAATTCTGATTTATTATAATTAACTTTCAACCCACTAATTTTTGTAAAGTTATTTGATAAATTTACTGTATTGCGGACCGATTTTTCACTGCCGTCTAATAAAATTTGTGTATCGTCTGCATATTGAAACAGTTTTATCTCTTTTCTTTTATAACAAAACCCTTTTATATCTTTTGATTGCCTTCTGGCTATTCCTAGAATTTCTGCACATAAAAGAAATAAATAAGGAGAAATCGGATATCCTTGACGAACACCACGATATACAGAAAAAAATTGTGTAGTCCATCCAGTATTTAATACACAGCTAGTTATATCAGTGAAAAATACTTTTATCCATTGCTGAAATGATTCACCAAAATTAAAAAAGGAAAGACATTTTAAAAAAAATTTCCAACTGATTGTATCAAATGCTTTCTCAAAGTCTATTGACAAAACAATACATGAAAGGTTCTCTTCCTCTGCAAGATCTATAACCTCTAGAAGACTTCTAATATTATCACCTATATATCGACCCTTTATAAAACCGGACTGACTTTTGTTTATAATTTTAATAAGATTATTTTTTAATCGTGTCGCAATACATTTTGTCATTATCTTGTAGTCTGTATTTAGTAAAGATATAGGTCTCCAGTTTTTTTAGAAATCTTACATCGTTATTTTTTTTGGGTAATAATGTAATAATGCTTTGTTTTTGTAAAATTGACATGTTTTCATTTTCATAACTATATGAAAACGAATTCATTACCAATTTTTTAATGTTTTTCCAAAATATTTTGTAAAATTCAACTGGAAGACCATCAGTTCCTGGTGATTTTCCATTCTGCATTGATTTGATAGCTTTAACACATTCTTCTTCTGATATCATACCTTCACAAGATTCTTTTTCATTTTCATTTAATTTTTGAATTTCGGCATCGTCCGGAAAATATTTGTCAACTAAATGAACATTTAAATTATCTTCTGTTTCTTTATTTGAATAAAGTGAGCTGTAAAATTTGTTTTGCTCATTTAACACATCTGTAAACTTAGAGACTGTGTGCCCACTATCTGTGACTAGGGTTTGTATTGATTTATTAATATAGTTTCTTCTTTCTAAATTAAAGAAAAATTTTGAGTTACGTTCCCCTTCCCTTAGCCAACATGCTTTTGATCTTATTATAGCCCCCTCTGTTTTCTTTTCGAAGTATGTTTTCAAATCATTTTTAATAGTCAATATGTTATTCTCAATGTTTTGATCTGTATCTGTAATACAATGTTGCCCAATGTGATGATCTTAGCTCCTCTACAAAAGCTGAAGATTAAACATGAATTATCTTACCAATCTACTACCAGGTTGAAATATATTGATAAATTTGAACAATTGCTGATCACCCCACAGTGAACGTCTACGGTTGATAACACTGTACGATCGTTGATACATCTCACCATTTTTTATCTGATACTATGTAGTAAAACATTTCCCATCATTTATAAAATCATCTTTAAATAACTGGTGTCCAATTAAAATGTTTATAGTATTACATGTGTGGATCCTGTTTACATGACAGACAACAATAGCAGTGACTATATTACATAAAATGCATTACAGTATAGAGGTTCCCAAAACAAACAAAAACGATTATTGGTTTTCAAAATATAACCGGAAGTTGCATCACCGGAAATGACGTCATTGGAAGGCAAGTGACCGGAAGTGACGTCGGACACGTGACCGGAAGTGACGTCACTTTCCCCGCGCTTTTCCCTTACTATAGTAGTAGTACATTTTCCCATTTTCCATATCTTTTCACTATTCAACTTACTTTTCTTCCATATTTTCCATATCTTTTCACTATTCAACTTACTTTTCTGCCGCATTTTCCATATCTTTTCACTATTCAACTTACTTTTCTTCCAGAATTTCCATATCTTTTCACTATTCAACTTACTTTTCTTCCGCATTTTCCATATCTTTTTACTATTCAACTTACTTTTCTTCCATATTTTCCATATCATTTCACTATTCAACTTACTTTACTACCATATTTTCCATATATTTTCACTATTCAACTTACTTTTCTTCCATATTTTCCATATCATTTCACTATTCAACTTACTTTTCATCCATATTTCCCATATAAAAATGTACTACTACTATAGTAAGAAAAGAGCGCGGGGGAAATGACGTCACTTCCGGTCATGTGAGAAAATAGGCTGTGTGATAATAAATATCACCCCTTACTGACACACACAACTGAAAAAAAACACACGTAGTTTTTCAATTTATTATGGGAAAACCCACACAGCGACATTCCGATTATTGAATCGTAAATAGTATGTCTTATATCTAGGACAAAATATTGACCAAGGTTATTTGCATTTTCTCTTCTTGTCATAAGATTTTATTATCTAAAGTTTAAAATATACTGATTTATGTAAGACGGAAATAATCTGAAATATTATGTGCAACAGTTTTAAACAAAACTATTTTATTATTTGTTTCACTTTCGTTTTCCATTGCGTGCAATGGTTGTGAAAATTCAACATCTTGTAAAAGTTGACAAAACACAATTTATCATAAATAAATGATGTTTATAATAAGTAAATTATGTTACCTTTGTGTTATTCACTTAAAACATATTCGTACCATTCAAATGACTGATCAGTTGACTGCCGTGTGCACATTTCCACCCATATCAGGTGATGACGATGTGTCGCTTATCTCCCATGTTTGAAGGACTATTAATACATGTTATGCTCATTAATATTCTGAACTATATATACATCCTATAATATTGAGAAATAGTATAAATATATGTGCATTTTAAATTAAGCTTGTTTTCGAATCCCTTTAATTATGTGTATTATATCATATTGAAATTTATCTTATTGTACAATATTTATTAATTAATAAAAATATGCTTAAACTATTCAAGTAAAAATATCAACATTGTGCATTACGGTGTAAAAAATCCTAATTGTCAATATTTGGTGTTTAGAGGTGATTTTGTTTAACTACGTAATTAGTAGGCCTATCCCCCAAAATATATTTTAAAAAACCCAGTTTAAATAGATCAATAATCGTACATGACAATAACTTCAACACAAAGATAAATAATTTTTACATAAGATTACTCCATCCAACCTTATGTTATAAATGTTTACAGTGACTTACGACAGGTCGGAAGTTTTCGTCGGGTACTGAGGTTTCTTTCCAATAAAATTGATCGCCACTATATCATTGACATATTGTTTTGAAGTGGCGTTAAACACCATAGCCCTAACCCAAAGTTTCAATGTGTTGTATGCAAGAAATACGTGAGAAAAAAACCAAAATGGAATTCTTTGTGACGAATGACTACTGTGACGTAACATATTTAATGTATTAACATATATTAAAATCAGAATACGATATATTATCTAACACAAAGAAGAATTGATTTTGTAAGAAACTGCACATTGTCAAATTCCTATGCAAAGCACGTGCTTAGAGCATCAATGGGCAACAAGAAGGGGGAGCACAAAAATCCGGCCGGCCACAAGGCAATTTATTCTATCAGCCAGATATTAGGCTAAAAAACACACCAAAAATAACCTAATTGATGTCCCAGAAAAGGCAACTTCCTCATTCATTGAAGCTAGTAAAAAAATAACGGTGCTCAGAGTGTTGTCAAAATCTAATTGATGTTTATCTAGATGACTTGAACAGTAATTCATCTACCGAGCTTCAACAGTTTCATTCATATTTTTGACATAAGTGTAGTGCAACAAAAGCTGAAAAAGGTAGAAACAGTCATGCTGAATAAAGTCATTGTAGAAGACAACATTGAGTGCGTTTTCCAAATGTAGATATTAGCTTGCGTATATTTTAACATTAATGGTCACAAATTGCAAAACTGAACCTTCATTCTCTCATATGAAGCGTATCAAAAATTCAAACAGAACAACGATGAGACAAGATGGAATGAAATCCATATCTCTGCTCATGATTGCAACAGATCTGTTGCGCTAAATTAACTTTGAGGATTTATTGATTGGTTGTTGTTGTACGTCAATTCTGAAATTTTTCAACTATATTATGGTGAGTTCAAGTTAATTTTCAATGAGAGGATGGTGAGGTCCGGTTACACTGAATTGGATTTTTTCATAGTGCTAGCTCACTGAAACAACAGTCCGCGGGTAGACCTATCGCTTCAATCCGACACATTATTCTGATTCCGAGACAACGCAGTCATGTTAAGGTTGTCCATCAATTGAAAATCCATAAAAAAACGTGTTTTTACTTTTTGGTTCAATACACGCGAACATGCATTTATTCTACTCATTTAAGCCATAAACCAATACAATTATGTGTGATCTACTCAAAATGAAAGAAAATAATATATTAGGAATCAATCACAGAGGTCACGTGATCACATTAAAGAGAAAGTAGCATCGTGACCACTAAAACCGAACAGAATAACGGCATAGCGATGTTCAATACAGGTAATGAAGGATCAGTACTAGACCCTCTATTATTTAATATGTATATCAACGATATTGCTGAGAAGTTAAGCTCTCCTACCCGACTTTTCGCAGATTACACTTATTTCAGCTATTCCAACCGTGATGAATTACAGATAAAAACTGTGATTGATCACGATTTGGAAGAGCTGGATGAATGGCCAAAGAAATGATTGATGACTTTTAACTCAGATAAAACAGAAATTATGCTATTTTCAAATACGGATATTCCAGAATTCAATTTTACATTTAATGAAAGAACTATTCCTATTACAAATTCTCACAAACATTTGGGAGTTACATTTAGCAGCGATGCTAAATGGAATATACATGTTGAAAATATATTGTTAAGTATTTACAAACATCTGAATGTTCTTCGAAAGTTAAAATATAAACTTTCTCGGAAAAATCTAGAGAAATTATATTTAGTTTATAATAGACCAATTTTTGAATATGCTTGTGAAGTATGGGATAATTGTGGGGTAGGGAATTCTAATAAGCTTGACCATTTGCAACTTGAGGCTGCTATAATCGTTACTGGTCTTCCAATATTTGCTAGTTCAATATTAATTTATAAAGAATTAGGCTGGGAATCATTGGCAGAAAGAAGAAAAAGGAGAAAATTACAAATGTTTTATAATATACAAAATAATAATGCACCCATGTATCTTTGTGACTTAATTCCACCATCAATTCAAAGTACAACCGTTTATCCATTGCGTAATGGAAGTGATATTATAATGCCATTTTGTAGACTATCGAATACTTATGATTCATTTATTCCTTCAACGATACGTCAATGAAATAGCTTAGATCCTTCTTTTCGAAATGTGGATTCTATTGCAAAATTTAAAGCTGAATTAAGAAAGCGAAAGATATTAGCCAAGTTCCTAAACATTACGAAATTGGACCTCGAAAACTTAATATTATTTTAACCCAGCTTCGATGTTTTGCTTCTTTTTTGAATTACGATTTGTTCCAAGTAAATATAGTCTCAGATCCGTCTTGTCGTTGTGGTGCTAATCGCGAAGACTCCCATCATTTCTTCTTCGATTGTTCCCATTATTCAAATATAAGACATACATTGTTTCAAAATCTCAACTGGCTACCTAATTATTGTGCTTTAGACCTTACACTTTTGACCTGTGGTAATCCTACACTCCCGTATGAACAGAACGAAATTATTTTTAAGCATGTGTTTGAATATATTAAGAGGTCTGAGAGGTTTCTTGTTGTCTAGTTGTTCACCAAAACAACAATCGCACACATCATCACCACTAACCCTCTCTCTCATTCCTTTCTTCATTCTCTGTTTTAGTTCAATCTACACATATTAATGTAAGAAATATTTATATACATGCATGCTCTAATAAATAATGTTGTAACTTATTGTATATAGGAGAAGACTTCATAAGTTTGTTTAACTTGTGTCTTATCCTTTTTGCACATTTGAGCAAATAAAATATGTTTAAACTAATGAAGGAACCGGCGGATTGAGGATATCATATTCTTCAAGAAATATCCGTGGCAAAGTGTTGAATTTCATTTAATTAAATGTGCGAATAGACTGAAACGCCAAATATGCAAGAAACCCCCCTTTTCCGAGGTCTATGGGATTTGTCTTGCTACATTGAACATTCAATCCCTGTATTCTTTGCCATATGAAGAAGAAGAAGAAGAAGAAGAAGATACTTTTATTTACCAATTATGGGCCCACGAGGGGCATGAATATTCACATATATAATTATCTAAAACATAACATATGCTTAACAAAGACAAAGATACAATAACATATACTTATAACATATCATTTATATGCTCAGTGTGGTTGATATGCTTTAATACATCCAGCTATGATATATATATCATATAAATACGATGATAAATAAATAGATAGAGCCGACTATTTGTATCTTACCCGTTTCTGAAGCAGAGAGGCAAACACAATGATAACTTTTCTGCAGGAGACACCAGGTGACGGTGCTTAATTTTGAGGTATGAGCCATTTATATCCCCCCTGTGTCTAAAGCAGAAAGGCAAGCGCATAGGTTGCCCTTCAGCAGAAGACACTAGGGGACGATGCTAAAAAGATGTTAGCTGATACCCAAATATTTAATTGTATGAATTGATTATCCTTCCCGTGTTTAAAGCAAACAAGTTAGCGAATAAGGTAGCTTGAATGTAGTAAACACCAGGGAACGGTGTCTCAAGGATATGTTAATTTACTCATACAGTTGATTTTGTGTTATAATTAAAAGACAAGATGTATCAACTTTTAAGGAAGATCATGCTTCAAAATAAATTTACATAATGTTTTCAATAATTCAATATTTTCTGAGTTAAAAAGCCAAATCAGTTTGCTTTGACTTCAAATTTCTAAAGTTACTACATGCAGTTGTAATTTCAAACAACATTGATTCTCGGTCTTCATCGTACTTTGAGCATTCAAATAAAAAATGTAATTCATCTTCAATAACATTTGAAGAACATTTTGTGCATACTCTGTTGTGTCGGGGAACACCTTGATATCTATGTGAGGATGTACGCAGTTTTGTAAAACTTCTCCTTAGCTCTTATCAACTACCGTATTTAGGGTTGCATAAGGCGCATTGGTGCATAATGCGCACCCCCTCTTGGCCTTGAAAATCTCCATAAAAAAACTAGTTCGTGTCTATAATGCGCATGGACTTTCTATCAAATGTTAATATTTACAAGTACAAAACAAAACTGCACTAGACAGTTTTAATTCTTCAATAATTAAAACATAGTAGATGCAATTAATTATTTTGTGGAATAGTGTCCAACCAATTTAAGAAATATTTAACTTTGCATGTTGACAATAGTAAACAAAAAAACATGGCGGACATGTGATTTCCCTGTCTGGGAAAGAGTGAAACACATTGTTCCTGTTTATAATGCGCACACCTCCTACCAAGTAAAGAATCTGGGCAAAATACTGCGCATTATGCAACCCTAAATACGGTATGGTGATATATTTTTCAAGACCAAAATTATTCTTGCATATATTATATTTTTAGCTTACTGTCAGAGAATTTATTAATTTTTTTTTTCCATTCTGTGATAAATAATGATTTAAAAAAAATGTTAACATTATTTTTGAATTTTCCAAGTGTTTTTTTCTTAGAAGAAGATTAATATCAGTGTTTGTTGTCTTAAGTATGTTCACAATGATATTAATTGATTCATACCATGTTGGTTTTGTAGAAAGATACAACAGTTTGGTTTCATTATATGCTTCTTTTGATAGTGGATATTCCTTTCCAAGATTTTCTAAGCGATACCAATATAATAACATGCATTTAATTATGCTGAAATATAATGGAAATCTACCTAGCTCTGACAATACGGCAATGTTGGTTGTTCTTTTATGTACACCAAGAATGAATTTACAAAACTTTAAATGTATTTTCTCACATCATGATCCAGAATAGATATTGTCAAAAGATGGGTTTTCTTTTTTGCATTTCATAGTAAATGGGTTGAACATGCCCCAAATATCGCTATCATATAGCAAAATAGGTTTAATAGAATGGTCGAACACGTGCATGCTAGTTCTAATATTTGGATTGAGTGACAGTAAATCTTTTTTTAATTTAAAAAATGCTTTTAGAGATTTTTTATATAATTCATTTTGAGCATAGGAGTAGGAACCAGATGAACTAAACCAAATTCAATATTTTCATTTCCATACCTAAAACTATGTTTAATAAGTCTGCCTGCCTTATTGAAAATAAGAATTTTAGTTTTACTTGTGTTGACAGTGAGACACCAGTCTTTACAGTATGTATTAAGTACATGTATATCAAGTTTTTCTTGTAAACCTTTGGCAGATTTAGACAGTAATATAATATCATCTGCATGCATAAGACAATGTACGTCCTTCCCATTTACATTTACTGGGTCTGATGTGTTTGATAGATAACTTGGCAAATCGTTCACAAATATTTTAAATAAACTAGGGGTTAAATTGTCTCCCTGCTTAACCCCAACATTCAGCGGAAAAAAAATCACTGATTTGGTTCTGAATTTTCACACAAGATTTACTTATGTCGTATATCTGTTTTATAATATTATAAAACAAGGAACCTACTCCTATGTCAAGCAATTTAATTTTGATCCCAGCATGTATTACCGTGTCAAAAGCCTTTTTTAAATCTACAAAACATGCAAATAATCACCCATCTTTTGAACTACAATATTTGTTGATAAGACAGTTAATAACAAACATATGATCTGCTGTTCTGGCTTTTTTTGTAAAACCAATTTGTGATTAATGTATAATATTGTGATCCTGGAGAAACTTGTCCAATCTTAAACTCAGGACTCTATTAAATACTTTACCAATTGCACCAGTTATGGTTATTCCCTTGTAATTATTTGGATCCGTTGGATCATTGCCTTTATGTATTGCTGTTATGTATCCATTTGCCTAAGAATTTGGATAAATTCCTGATGAAAGGCAGAAATTAATTTTTTTTGTAAACTTTTCAATAAAACAGTTTGGCTATATTTAATCATATTGTTACTTAGGGAACGACCATTTAACTTGAAAGGGGGGGGGGGGTATGTTTTTTTTCTAAAAAAATATTCTGATTCCCAATGTTGCTGAAAAAAATATTCTGATTTTGGTGGAGGAAAAAAAAAATAATCTGATTCAGAGTTTTTGTCATATAACCTAATGTTGAATTCTGGAAAAAAAATTCGCGCGTTGCCTGACAAAAAAAATAATTATTCTAACTCTCGTGTTGTCTGAAAAAAAATTCCTGAACGAAACATAAAACCATAACCCCCCCTTCAAGTTAAATGGTCGGTCCCTAATATTACCCAGGCCTGGGGATTTATTACTTTTTAAATGTGAAATAGCTTTTGATAGTTCTTTTTCCATAATAATTTAATCCAATTCATTGAAGCAGTTTATTTTTTCCAGTTCTTTTAATTGTTCACTGAGCTGTGCATATCTATTATGAAATTCACTTTTCAATTCAGACAAAGTTTTGAAGTGTGCTACTAAAGTTGATGATGGTACAGCACAACTGCCACTTTTTTCACTTTTTCCCTGAAGTTCATTAACAATATTCCAGTAAAGCTTAGTATTTTCTTCATGTAAAGAATCCAATTTGTCAATAAGGGTAATAACAAAATTACCGAACTCCGAACAATCTTACAAAGGGAAAGTCAAAACTCATAAGTATATAAACAGACAAAATCAGTCAACAACCGGAAAACTGTGAAAACCGGGATGACCCTGACTTGGTACAGGGATTTCTAAAGAAATGGTGGGCTGAATCAGATTTTAAAGCGCCAAACCTCCCCCTTTCATTACGGCTCAAAGTTTCTGGCTGTCACTATAACAGTATTTATAACAATACTTGAACAAAACAGGTAAAACAGTTGTCAAAGCAGCACCAAGCTCAGTGAAGTAAATGTCAAAGACACTTTTGCGTCACACATTGATAAAACAATATTTTTGACATTTTTGTTGACACCTTATCTTTATACATTTTCACTATAAGAAAATCCATCGTTTATAATCTTTTCTGCAGAGACGGAATATATTTCGACAAGATCTTGGTATCAGAATATAAACTTTTTAAGAGATCGAATAAGGCGAATCTTTTTATAGCCTTGGTCCAGTAGCCTGTTTCTCAGATGAAGATGACGTTTCAGGAAATCAGAATAATTGCTACTGGCCCTTGCATAGCGAATCAATTCCGAGATGTAAACACAATATGCAGGAGAAGCTTGTATATTGCTGCACATATTTCGGAAATTTATGATTTTAAAATTGAAGTCGTCCCGTTTATCATAAATTTTAGTACTGATTTGACCACTGTCGTCAAATTCGAGATATAAGTCCAAAAATGATGCGGATGAAGCGGTATCTGTGGTCTCTTTAACTTCCAGCTCTATAGGATATATCAATGGAAGAAATTCTGCAATTAGAGACTGTCTGTATTGTTTATATTTATATTTTCTAAGCTTTGAATATTCACGATTTAACTAATAAAAGTGATTTTTTACTACAGGGTCTTTTTGAAATTTTGAATATATTTTCCCATAATTAAGCAAATTTCCTCTTACTTTATGTAAATTTGCATCAAACCATTTTTTGTTTTGTTTTTGTTTATCTGTTATCTTTTTAAATCGACGTTTCAGTGACATAGTTGCAGCTGAAATAAATATATTTGACAGTTCCGCTGCAGCATCATCAACAGAAATCTGATTTTGTTGTATTTGTATACTGTTAAATTTGGATATACAGATTTGAATTTGGTCTTACGATAAATCAAATTGAAATTCAGTTGCCGAGTCATCAGACAAAATAAAATTTGTGATATGTCATATGCTTTAATTGGGACATCTGGTTCTCCAGAAACACAATAATTTGCAGATATTTCCCACTCTTAATTTACAATGACAATCAGATAGAATAGGAACAAATGAAGATACATGAAAAAGAAATTTGCTCAAGTATATTCTCCGACAAAAGTACATAATCAACCACACTGGCACCATTAGGGGTATAGCAAGTGTAGTTACCAAACATTTCCCCAGGGACTCTCCCATTGAGAATTCTTTATTGGTTACTTATGCAAAGATCAAGAAGCTCTTTTCCTCTTTGGTCTATTTTTGTGTCTCTGCTTTGTCTTTTAAGTATGTTTTTATCTGTTTTATAATCCTCATAAATTGGAGTAAATTTTGATTCATCGTTAAGAATGAAATCATTTTCACATGATATTCTTGCATTAAAATCTCCACATAGTAAAATATGTCCAAGCTTATTGCAATGTGTTATATCCTTTTCTCTAATTCTTGTTCAATTTTCACACTTCTCAACCCGTGTGAGAAGAAATCGATAATCAACGTGTGGATCAGTTTGTTCTCAGTCGCTGATTGGTCAATTACGCAATTATGTCTCAACCCGTGGGTGAGATAAGAATTTCACGCTACTTTTCCCGTAAAAATGTTACGTTTCACAAAATGTCATTGTATCAATAAAATCGTTTAATTAACCGTAACTAACCGCGTAATTAACCGTACCGTCATCAAGAACCCCTCATCTGGAATAGTGTCCCTTCTCCGTCTTCAAAAGCATTCCTTAACGGGTGTGACGTATACGTCAGTGATGTCATTGGACGTCGATTTGAGAAAGTGAAAAACGGCAATAAGTTTTGTTAAATTAGTGAGAAAAAGAATCAAACAAATTTTTAGTGGTTCATTAGAGAAACAATCTCTAACATTGTTTCCCGTTTATTACGATAATTTCTCAAATCTCGATAGTTAAATTTTCACATTTTAAAGTTCTCGGTAAACCTCGAACTTTAAAATGTGAAAATTTAACTATCTTGATTTGAGAAATATAGGGTCTAACACCGGGAGAGGTGCAAGATAGTAAAATCTGTGACACCCGAGGGTAAGATTTAAATCGTATCGGACGAGGCTTGTCCGAGTCCAATACGATTTAAATCTTACCCGAGGGTATCACAGATTTTACTATCTTGCACCTTTTACGGTGTTTGACTCTTTTTCTCACCCCTTTCTACCGTGTCAATGTTTGTTTACTTGTTGTGTAGTTTGGTGCATTAATTTGCGAACCGTATCACACCCACAGGACCAAAATGCCACAAAATAAAATAAAACAAGATTTTCATTTCACAACTTTAAAGAGGTTCAAAATAATAAAGTTAACAAACTTGTGATATGCGAGCTTAAGCGAGCTCTTTATGGTATAAAATGTGTACTTAGGATTTTTTAACAAACATGGCTGAACATATTGTCGAAGAAAAAAAAATTCTACGTTTTGTAAACACCGGTTTCCGGGTAACACACTAACACACTCAACTAATGAAGATCTTCTTAACATAAAGCGCAAAGGTGATCCTGAAGTCTCGTACCCTCTCTCGTAAGGAACGATAACTCGAATAAAGGAACGACAGCTCGATTGAATGAGACTAGATTCGGCCCTAAAACAAAGTCGTCCCCAATATATCTCGGCCCAAAAAATCTCGACACTTTTTGATGAAATTGTCAGATAATTTTCAGATGCGCGAGCATTCAAGGCCGTGCCGGTTTCATATTAGATTCTACAATAACAAACTCTTGCACCTTTTACGATGTTTGCCTCTTTTTTTCAATATTTGTTTACGTTGAGAAAATATAGAGTACTCTCCCTTGTTATGTAACTAACGTAAATAAAAACAATTACCTCCCTTTGACCAACGTCAAATAATTTTTTGTACAGGCATTTATCGCTGTTGTAGTAGCATTTATAATATATCTATAAATAAAATACATTGTATTTGTATTTTATTGTATTTTATTGTGAAATACATTTAAAATACTATCAAGACACTATAAATCGACAATTTAATTCAACAATGGAAAACAATTTTGCGGGAAAAACGGCGTGTAGCTTGTCTTACCGTGGAGCCGGGGTAAGATAGAAAAATCTTTTTCACCTAAACTAACGGACTACTTTATCCAAGGGGTGAGAAATTATCAACCTCGAACTTTAAAATGTGAAAATTTAACTATCGTAATAAACGGGAAACAATGTTAGAGACTATATTTCTATGCAATCAAGAATATCATGTTTTAGCTCCTGAGTGTATTCACAGGGGCTAGGTGCGTCCGGAAAAAAAAAAAAATACTATATAATACTACAAGGGGGCGAACTCACTTGCTTCCATTTTTTTAAGTCGTCGTGTTAAATTGATCGTAACTTCGGAACGCCTTAATATTTTCAAAAAATGTTTCCACCAGTCGAAAGTCAAGTAATTTTCCTTTCCAAAGAGACCCCAATTGTTAGTGTAGGCCTCCGAACTGCTGAGGTATCATACACGAACCAAAACAAAACGGCGTGAAAATCCGAAGTCGTACAAACGTTGGGTTGACCACTTCCCATCTGTGTACAGACTTTCCCATGCGTAAACGAGTCATTTTGACTAGCTAAATACTTTCATCCATTCAAATTATGATAAAATTTCTTACCTTACGCCAATTTATATGTCCTTTAAGTCTGTTTTTGAAAGAAATCCCATTTGCATCCTTGACAAACGCCATAGACGTGAAAATTGAGAGAGTTCTAACGGGTTTTTTGATTGGCTGAACAATCTGGAAAATTACTTGACTTTCGACTGGTGGAAACATTTTTTGAAAATATTAAGGCGTTCCGAAGTTACGATCAATTTAACACTACGACTTAAAAAAATGGAAGCAAGTGAGTTCGCCCCCTTGTAGTATTATATAGTATTTTTTTTTAAAAAAAATTCGGACGCACCTAGCCCCTGTGAGTGTATTTAGAAGAAATAGGTGGATTATAAGTAACACAGATGAATAGATCTTTTTTGAATCCAAAGAAGGTCTTTCCCAGTTTTACCTGCTGATAATCTACATTTGTATTTTTTAAGATTTTCACATGTGGCTTAATGTAGCTTTTAATTAAAATTGCTATACATGTCTATTATTATTCGATACATTTCGACCACAGGTACTTGTGGACAGGACCCTATGTTGCTCACTTTTTTTTTTTTTAACATCGACTTTTTTTCATATAAACAACATTTTGCAACTTTCTATGTATCACTGTATGACATATATACAATAAATACAAATAGAATGATAATGGAAATTACCTATGTTATGAATTTTGGAGTTGTATCCTATATGTGTTTCTACTAAGAACATGATATCGTATGGTTCAAATTTTTGTAGGAAAATTGAATCCTCAGCTTTATTCATACCCCTTGTACATAAACCTCCTATGTTCCAGAACCCAAATTTAATGGATGAGTGGCTGAATTTTGGCATTTTATCAATTTTGAAAAAAATCAAAAAAACAAAATAAAAGAAGTATAAATTCAGCAGATAATACTGTCTACCTATCTAATAAAATATTGTTTTTTAATAATCTACTAATATGATGTGAAGAAAAAAAATGTCGACTGAGATAAATATTTTAAGTATTAAACTGAGTTTTGTCTTGATAGTAATCAATTTTAATTAAATTGATTATCTCAGTGATGTATAATCAAATTTAAAACTGAGATAAATATGATATACTGTAGATCATACTGATATATCACAGGCACTCGTTTCATATATATATTTGTTTACTGTCTACGTCTATCCATGAAACGAGTGCATGTGTGATATATGTAAATCATTTGTAATGTAATCAGTATTTTTGTTAAATAATGTGAAGAACATCCACAAACATTTTAAATCATGTATACTATAAATGTTAATCAATTTGTGAATATATATCTATGC
Organism: Bathymodiolus brooksi; assembly: GCA_963680875.1. Lineage (NCBI taxonomy): Eukaryota > Metazoa > Mollusca > Bivalvia > Mytilida > Modiolidae > Bathymodiolus > Bathymodiolus brooksi. The sequence continues at coordinate 98,477,018 of OY804585.1, forward strand.
ATATATGTATAATTATAATAATCATTTTTATGTGTGTAATAACTTGTATGTAATTCTCAATATCATGAATATGCATCAATTGCTATGCAATGATAAATTTCTACACAAAAAAAAATATGAAAATATCGTATTTAATGATAAAGTCTGTTGACTGTTAACATTTTTCCAAGGTCAGTCTTCGGGATGCCGTTCTTTTACTGCATTTTAAAAAATTTACATGATAAACAAATTCCCCAAAAAACGATTATTTTAAAGCACTTAAAGGACGTAGGGTCCTTGTAATATCGATTACGGACAAGTAAATATTCCGGATAAGTTACGTCACAGTAAACGTCATGTACATACAATCTTCGTTTTCATTTTCATTTAATAATCAGCGTAGTAACAATTTTCCTTAAATACATGTTTTAGAGATGTGCTTAAAAAGCTTCCTTCTTCACAAATTAATTTGTATTGTTTATCTGCTGAAATATCTAAACAACAAAGTTACCGTAGCATTTTACATAATTTAAACATATTTTATTGTCTAAATAATGACAAAAGGATCAGACACAAGTTTTTCAACTTAGTATTGTCTTCTCCATGTGTAGACCCTCTCTACTGACTGCTTTTTGGATAATAACAATAGAAGCAGGGCTGTCTCAACAGCTTCACGGGCCCCAGAGCAAAGCAGTGCACTGGGTCCCATACCTACACAACCACTCATAGGAATAAAAATGTAAATGTCAGGCGCGGATCCAGGATTTTACGTTAGGGGCGCACTTCTTGGCGAGGGGTCAACATCTAGGTCCATTGTGGGACCAGGGTAGCGCCCGGTGCGGGGGCTGGGGCGGTGCGAAGCCCCCGTAAGCTCATGGGAATTAGAAAATATAGGACCTCTTTTCTGAATTGAAATTGATTAAAATTGTACCATGTGCGGCATGATGCTTCACATCGAAGGCTCCTGTACGTACAATGAAGTATGATATTTTACTCATGACGTAAGGCCTTGTTACGACTTCAATATGAAGAACAGAAATCAGAGGCTTTTTGCTTGTTCCAGGAAAATATGTGTGATTTTGTTCAATGCACATTACCCTATATCCCTTCGCTCAAAAGAGAAAGAACTAATTCGTATGTTTGAAATAGTATTAGGAAGGGGGAAATGGACATAACTCAAACAGAATGGAAAAGAACAGGTGAAAAATATTCTCAGCTTACGCCGCATGCATGGCTTTCAGAAAACCGTGACGTATGCTTTAAAATTGATCAATAATTGGTAATCCTAGGGAAGATTTATATACTACGTGTTCAAACAAATAGAGCACGAAATGAAAAAATTGCAGAAAATGACCAAACCGAAACTATAGTATGCACATATAACCAGAACACATACACATTGTTATATAAATTGCAAAGGAGAGATGAGTCTAAAGAACAAAGTGTTAATATCACGTATTTAACCATCTTCGCTCCTCTCCTCTTCACCCTTGGCAGATTAAGTCAGAATTGTGTAATTCCGGCGTATCGCCCTCTAGTGGATTTATGAAGTACAGCCCATTTGCATTACATCATTATCTACCAATGAGAACGGTTGTACTATTACCTGTTCGAAGGGATGGTGCCTAAGACTTCAGTTAATTGAGCAAATACTTTAAAAGTTTCTGTAAATATCGTTCTTCTGTGTTTGGGGGGAAAAGATTCATGACAATGTCTACAGTTTTCTCCAGATGTCCCCTTTGTTTATAATTTTCTTTCTCTACATGTGATCGTTGCGTGATCTTTTGTTAGACGCATTTTGATTGGATGCAGTCACCCACAGCTGCATTGAATTGCAAAATAAACCGTGAGGACCCAAAATTCCGACTTAATCTGCCAATGGTGAAGAGGAGAGGAGCGGATCGTAACCCTTGGCTAGCGAAGATGGTATTTAACATACCTTGAGCGATTGTCAGCCCAGTCACGCCAATCCCTTTTGGGAGGTGGCGTGCCGAGTGCATCCCTCCTGGATCCGCGCCTGAATGTACATAAAATTAAACATATATATATTGTATTGGTATTTCCAACAAAGTCAGTGTTTAAACATTAGAAAAACATACAGTGCAAAACATACATAGATAAGCATGGGGTCCCTATGCTCGTGGGTCACCGGGCAACTGCCCAGCGTGCCCATGCGTTAAGATGGTACTGAATACACACCTCTCCAACATCCCTCCAATGTTAATGTTAAAGATTTTCAGACCACGCTGGACGCAATGTGACGATAATACCTTACATGACCCTTTGGGTCTGGTCATGGCCAGGTAAGCGTTGATCCATGTGCGTTTTGTATAAACATGTATTATATATGCACGCACTACAAAATAGTCCTAAAACTTGATAACGTAAAATAGTTAAAGCATTTGGTTTTGCAGTTTCTAAGAAAAAGGTTAAATATTAATATGAAAAGTTATGGATAGCAGACGACGGCCACTAAATGATAATATTTCACCTGGCCATTTTGGCCAGTGGAGCTTACAAACATGCTAATTTCAAATAGCTAAACATCATAAAAATATTAATAAACTAGAAGAAATAAGGTTTGCTAAATAAGAAAGAGTAATGAAGTGAGTGGCCACAGTCTCACCCCTATGTGTATGTCTGTCATTTTAGTTTCTTGCACCATTGGCCTTTATGATATGACGTACATGTACTACCTACATCAATGAGAACAATGAGGGCATATCCACATACCATAGTTAAAATCTATTGAGCCCACACCCTCTTTATCATAGCGCACCATGCTTTCCTTCTCTCTTTGCACATTAAATTGCACATCTAAATCTTGGTCACGAATCCCTTAGGATGCTGTGTTGCATCATGATTGTATTTTTGCATTAGGCAGTTCTTGCATCCCTCAACTCTTGATATTCACACAAGTATGCTATGAAACCCTTCCTTGGTGCATAATGACATTTACATGCTGTAGAGATTTCCTAATCAACAGGATGGAAGTGGTATCGATACGAGTGACTAGGGTTTGTAACGCTGACACCAGATTCCTTGGAGGAATGTGTGTATAGAGCCGCCCACTCTGAGTGCCATGCAGTAGCAATTTCTGATTCACCATTTTTCTAAGTTTCAGCATACTACAGCCCTAACTTTGAAGATACATGTATGTGCAAAACCGCAGATGTTCGTTTTCCATGATGCCATTCGAATGAGTTCTCTGGACAAATTGGATTTTCTCGAATGTTAAGTAACTGTAGAAGTTGCTCTCCTAACATTCTCTGATAATACGACATAAAACATCCCAACGTTTGCTTGGTTGAAGTACTTTATTTGAAGATGGTTGGAAATGAGTGGTTTTCACGTTATACGCGAATGTGAGTAAGAGATCATCCATATTCCCAAACTGACTCTCAAAATGTCTAATCTGGTCAGAAAAAAAATCGAATTATCATTCGAAACGGCAGATAATCTAGTCAGTCTGGCAGAACACTGAAAAAGGGGAACCTCTGTTGCTTGGTGTCTCGACCCATATCAGCTTAATAATATTTGCGTGCATATTGTATTTGTGCTCTCACACTCACTCTATTAAATATATGCTCAAATATTTTAATACAGGTCCTTGGATTAATTTTTCAAAATATTCAACATATATATTTGCCAAACAGTAAATGACGATTCATATTAGATGTTTTGCTTGGTTTTTGCTCAACCGCCTAAGACTATCCTTATCAAACTTCGTTTTTTCAGACACAGCAAAATAAAATAAAAACAGCTATATGTTTATATATAAAAATAACAATAAACTTGATATATCAATATAATTGAACGACATCGGTGGCGTAGTGGTAAACGTACTCGTCTCGAGTGCAGTAGACCGAGGATTCTGGCCCAGGTTGGGTCAAACCAAAGACCCTACAATTGGTATATGTTGCTTCTCCGCTAAGCACGCAGCATTAAGGAGAAATAGCAAATAATGGTTGGATCAGAATCAGGATAATGTGTCGAAGTGGAGTGACAAGTCTACCCGCGGATTTTTTTTTTCAGTAAGCTAGCGCTATAAAAATCCAACTCAGCGTGTTGGTCTAGAACAAAGCGGGACTTATCATCATCTCATTGAAAAATAACTTGTTCTCGCTAAGCAATAATCCCTCACTCACTCAATATTATTGATTCCGTGGTTGTTAATGTGCCCAGAATATTCATCGTCGTCTTAAATATTAGGCATCTTTTCGTCACAAAAAAAAAGAAAAAAGTAAAAAAGACAACGACGGAAATAATTGGTATATATTTGATAGTTGTTGATTACATTTGAAAATTTGAAATTATAAAATTTTAATGCATTGTATCTTGTTTTCTCTGTTTTTCTACTGTCATTTTATTAATAAGGGTTTTGAATTGAATGTACTGGTTGGTTTATAGTATTTCTTACCTGCTTTTTCAATGTTCATACAATTTTGTTGTTTAATTTAATTTAATTTACTAAATTCAAAGCTACTTGTGTATACCAGTAGTTTGATTTAGGTTGATGCTCGTAATTCTTTAGCTATATCCTCAAGCATGTACTATGCATTTTTCTACTTGTAAACTGACTCTTCTTGGCTGATGCCAAAATTGCTACACTGTCAATATATGTGTTTCCTATTAGTACTAATTGCATGCTTTCCATTTAAAAACAGTTACCTCTGCTTCTCTTTCGTCTTTTCTGTTTCTTCAGCATAATTTTGCTACCTACTTCTGGGAATTGCCCACCCCAATTTGTCTACCTCATTGGTTCCGCTGCCTATTGTTTCAAGTAATTTGTGTTATTCACTAAATAATAAGACAATCTCAAAAGTACAAGATTTCGAAAGATATTCGATTAAAGGGACGATCCGGATTTAAAAAAAATAAAAAACAAAAACAAAAAATTAGGTAAAAACACTTAAGAAAAGGGTAAAGACTCGGTCAACACGAACTCCAAAAATCTGATAAATAGATCAGGTGGTCATAAAGGGTTAGATCATTATGTCCCATTAATGACATATGTTGCCATTTCCTAATCCATGCATGCAATATGTACATCATATTGAGTACAAATATTTGTTAAATAACCAAAGGGATCTTTGTCATTTTAGATTTTAATATGAATTCTCGCAATTGCCTGCTTAGGACGAAGTTCAGTGGCGGATTCAAGGGGGGGCTTTGGGGGCTTCAGCCTCCCCGTTGAATAAGTCAAGCACATATATTAACATATACGCTTTTCAGGGTTAGTTAACGTCACGATATGGCTTTTAATTGAATGGTTTCGATCTGTGTGATGAAAGTAAAAGAAAATACAAATTAATTTCTTTGTATTGAATTAATCTTCAAAGAGGTAATTATAAATAATTATGCTAAATAAAATACCAATTAATCAAGTATTGTCTAAACCGTTATATAAACATGTCTAGTGTTACAGTTTCATATAGGTATAACCATATAGGTATAACCACCAACACCTGTAAATTGAGACTCTTTCAAGGAAATTCTTTTTTAAATATCATTTATTTTTACCAAAAAATTAAAGGCAAATGTTGCTGTATTACAAAAACAAACAAAACATACACGAGTTTCCGTTTTGATGAAAATATAAATACATATAAAATAATTAAAATTAATTAGAAATAAAAAAAATTCCCTGCTATTGCTGAAACCCTTGGGCACTTTACAAAACTACCAAAACACACATACACCAGACCAGAAGAAGCTGGTGTAACTTCTTTGTTGAATTCCATTTGCAACTTTGATTTTGTTGTAACCATTGTTATTGTTCAAATGTGCCTGGTTTTTAAGAAAGGGCTCAGCAGATCACTAGATTTAGATTAAACTTATTTTATTGTTAACTATATAACATTTGGATCGGACACAAGTTATTCCAACTTACAAAGGTCCTCTACAAGATCACTACAAGAGAGATCACTTGACATAGGCAGAGTCTTAAAAAGCGTAAATTTAACTCAGAGCTCACTAGACTGCAGAGCAAATGTTGAACAATTCAACCACCAGTGTTTTGAGAGGAGTGCTAAAATATGTGAACCGCTAAACATAGAGGTTAAAAAACCTAGAATATGTAGGAGACAAATAATGAGAGATAATGTTGAAGCAGAGTGTCCGGAAGACTACTTTACGAAGTCAATAACTGTACCTTTTCTCTACTGTACGCTAAATGAAATGACAACAAGGTTTACCGACCTACACGCCAGAACCGCTTAGGGACTACAGTTGGTTCCATCAATTATTGAAAAAATTGCTCCATAACTGAGCCCCCCTCCCCACCGACAGAGTCTCTGGATCCGCCCCTGAAGTTAATATTATTCCCATATCGCTTACTCTGCATGAATGTCTATCAATGTCAAATTACTGTAATATAGCCTTGATGAATATTTACACTGACTGCACCTTTATTGTTGTGTCTTGTCGTCAAACAAAATATTAGCATGATTACGTAATGCATACTATTGGTTGTATATATATTTTACTATGGTATGCAACTTAAACCAGGTCACTAGTATGTATTTACGATTTAGTTGTTGTTATTTAGAATAGCCATATATAGTATGACCACGTCATGTGTCAATTATCCTTTCTCAGCAAATCAAATTCAAGTGTAATTGATACCTCTACTACAAACGTTATGTTTCGTGTTAAAAACGAATAATTGTATTCACAAATAGATAAAGAAAATTACACTGCTTGGAATACGACAGCAAATTAGGGGAAAACACGCTTTACGTGTAGTATCATTTTCAGCAAAATATATTATCCAAATAAGAAATATATTTGCGTTTTTGTAGCTTTATCCACAACAAGCATCTTTTGAGTAAGGCTAATATAACACGATTTGACTTTAAGTTGAAAAATCTCAGTAACCGCTGAAAATATCTAGCTAAATAGAAACTATGTACTAAATTACTATCCCCTCTACTACCAACCGCTTCCTATAAGCTATTAAACACACATAAATTGTTATTAAATGACTTTGAAATTTAGGACGAAACGATTTTTTTCGCCCAAATAAAAATGTCGCCCAAACCCATATAAAATATACCAAAAGTTTCGACCAACCTGCCCATTTGTATATATATATATATATATATATATAAACATCTGAAAAAGTAGCCAACGTATGAATCTACGAGATGTCGGATCGGAAACAAGTGTTAACGATACTGTGCAAACAAACAAAAATGATAAATAAACGTCTAAAATGTTAGCACAACGATATCAAAAAAAGATGTTAAAATGTAACAAAAATAACTATAAGTCTACAAAAAGACTATAATTATAATGAAATCGACGGATATTTCGCTTGACCGACAAGCTTCATCAGCGTCTGTAATCCGATTTGAAAAATTGTCACGTGAGCATCAGTTATCGTGACGTAAATTACTAAAAATCATAATCTTGAACTTTATACTTTATATTATTCAAGTATATTGCACACTAATTTATAAATATGAACAGAATGAGAAAATGTAATGATGAAGTTTACCAACTAGCTAAGGTCCAGGCACTGGTTAAAAAGTTAAAAAACAAAAGATTTAGGCCTTTTTGTTTATGCCTTCCGGGTGTAATGTTTGTAACTCGCGGATCCAAAAACTCTCTTTTTTCTGTCTTTGATTTTCTTTCCAACTTGGATTGTGGTCAATGATATAAATTTTGGATCTGCCAAAGTCTTCCAATGAGTGCCCCGGCGACACAAAGTGTTGACTCACGGGCAAGAGCGTCTTTTTCGTAAGGTCACTTCTGTGTCCATTCATTCTTTTGTTGAATGGTTGGACACTTTCGCCTACGTATTGCGACCCGCAGACGTGACAGTCAAGGAGGTAAACCACATTAGGTGTTTTGCAATTGACATTGCAAAATATCTTATACTCCTTTCCTGTCGTCTTGCTATAGAACACTTGTGTGTGTTGCAATTGGAGACAGCACTTGCAACGCTTGTCACCACATGGTTTAGACTGGCCGACCGTCGATGAAGGTCTAGATACCGCAGCTCTGACCAGTGTATCCTTAATGCTTTTAGGTCGCCAGAACGCTAAAACGGGTGGTTCAGGGAACAACTTGGCCAGCGTTTCACTTTTTTGAATTTCTTTCCAATGATGACGGACAATGCCTGCAATTTTCGCTAAAGAAGGATGGTAAGTGAGAACAAGGGGAACCCGTTTGTTGATCTTTTTTTCTTTGTATTCCAGGAGGTCATTTCTGTTAATTAAGTTCTAAAAAACAACAATTTTACTTTTGACGGAAATCACTATCTTCAAATAAATGGGACAGCTATGGGAACCAAAATGGCACCCTCCTATGCCAACATTTTTATGGGGGACCTAGAAGAACGATTACTCCTCTCGTCACTTAAACAACCTCTTTCATGGTTCCGATTTATAGATGACGTTGACATGAAGTGGACACATGGCGATAAAAAGCTTGATGAATTTTTGGAACATGCCAACAGTATCCACCCGTCTATAAAATTCACACACGAAGTGTCGAAAACCAAAATGTCCTTCCTTGATACTACTACCACGGTCAAGGAGGGCAACATGACAACTGATTTATACTCTAAGCCCACAGACAAACATCAATACCTTTCACCCAGTAGTTGCCATCCTAAACACTGTTTTAAGAGTATCCCATTCAGCCAAGTCATTAGGGTAAAACGAATATGCTCCACTGTTGAAACCACCAAGCAAAGACTAGGAGATTTACGCCATCATTTGAAGAAACGGGGATATAATGACAAAGTTATAGAGAGAGGGTTTTCAAAAGCCAGTGAAATTAACAGAAATGACCTCCTGGAATACAAAGAAAAAAAGATCAACAAACGGGTTCCCCTTGTTCTCACTTACCATCCTTCTTTAGCGAAAAGTGCAGGCATTGTCCGTCATCATTGGAAAGAAATTCAAAAAAGTGAAACGCTGGCCAAGTTGTTCCCTGAACCACCCGTTGTAGCGTTCCGGCGACCTAAAAGCATTAAGGATACACTGGTCAGGGCTGCGGTATCTAGACCTTCATCGACGGTCGGCCAGTCTAAACCATGTGGTGACAAGCGTTGCAAGTGCTGTCTCCAATTGCAACACACACAAGTGTTCTATAGCAAGACGACAGGAAAGGAGTATAAGATATTTTGCAATGTCAATTGCAAAACACCTAATGTGGTTTACCTCCTTGACTGTCACGTCTGCGGGTCGCAATACGTAGGCGAAAGTGTCCAACCATTCAACAAAAGAATGAATGGACACAGAAGTGACCTTACGAAAAAGACGCTCTTGCCCGTGAGTCAACACTTTGTGTCGCCGGGGCACTCATTGGAAGACTTTGGCAGATCCAAAATTTATATCATTGACCACAATCCAAGTTGGAAAGAAAATCAAAGACAGAAAAAAGAGAGTTTTTGGATCCGCGAGTTACAAACATTACATCCGGAAGGCATAAACAAAAAGGCCTAAATCTTTTGTTTTTTTAACTTTTTAACCAGTGCCTGGACCTTAGCTAGTTGGTAAACTTCATCATTACATTTTCTCATTCTGTTCATATTTATAAATTAGTGTGCAATATACTTGAATAATATAAAGTATAAAGTTCAAGATTATGATTTTTAGTAATTTACGTCACGATAACTGATGCTCACGTGACAATTTTTCAAATCGGATTACAGACGCTGATGAAGCTTGTCGGTCAAGCGAAATATCCGTCGATTTCATTATAATTATAGTCTTTTTGTAGACTTATAGTTATTTTTGTTACATTTTAACATCTTTTTTTGATATCGTTGTGCTAACATTTTAGACGTTTATATATATATATATATATATATATATATACGTCTGAAAATTAAACCAAACAGTGTTAGAATTAGATTTTAGAGCTGTCAAATTTTTGTTCTTCCCTCGACGGGATTTGAACCCACACCATTGTTACACTGCAGCACCATTCGCTTAGCCTTACGTCCAGCGCCCTAGACCACTCGACCACATATATATATATATTATATATAAAGTCGAAGGGAATCTACCAACCAGAGAACTTAATGAGTAACGGATCGTCGAGACATGACGATGCAGCACAAACAAAATAAATTATTGAAGTCTAGAAAATTGTGCAACGATAGGGTACTACTAAACTGAGAAACGAAAACGAAACGAAACGAAATGAAACGAAACGAAACGAAATACAACGAAACGAAAAAGTATATTGACAAAATTTAGGTACTACTAAACTGAGAAACGAAAACGAAACGAAACGAAATACAACGAAACAAAACGAAAAATGAAGAAACGAAACGAAACGAAACGAAATGAATTTGGCAGACATATAATAGATCATCTTGCAAGTGGAATTATACCTCTGTAAATTATTTTCCCATCGTGGTTTGTTATGGGCAATAACTTGTTTTAAAATTCGAACTAGTATAGCAGTATATAGATGAAAATTGTATGGCTCTTAAGTAAAAAGAAATAAAGAAACCTGCCAGGCGCTGATTTGAAAGTTACGGAAGTGATATTAAAACATAAGATTACGACCTATGCATGTTTATACAGATCCGCAATTAGGTAACATTTTTTCAATTCTGTAAAGCTAATCAGTATGTCAACTAATTCTAGTAGATATTGAAAGAAAATAAAATTGAATAGTCGATCATCAGAAAACGGACGCAGTAGCGGCTAAGGTGTTAAAGAATTACACAATGTATATGCTTATTTTGTTAGGGATAACCAGCTTTCGCTGTTGGCAATGCAAGTTATTCAGTAGGATTTCCCAGTGCACAAATACCTGCAGATATGATGTTTTCAAGAACTTGACATGCCCGTGTTTTAGGATATAATTTCGACAATTAGCTACTTTCATAATATTCGAAAATAGTTTGGAAGTTATTATAAATTTTCTTGTGATATTTTTTGGATTTGGGGCTATAAACGCAGAATTCCAAGTCATGTTCAAAAGACAGTAACTGACAAAAGAGTTGTGCACAATTGATTTATATAATAGATCTACGGAGTGATGACTCTAACCTAGGTTTGACTTATCCCTGAGTAGCTTTTCTGACAGCAGTTGTCCTCTCACTAAGAAGTCACTGTATTGGACACAAACTCTAGCGTAGCGGATCAACTTTGAATGTAGACACCATACGCCGATGACGCAGGTATATTACTACCAAGAAAGGGAAAATTCACTACTGGAAGGTCAAAACCATATATTTTTGCCTCCCCACAAGAATTGGAGAAAGTTATTGTCCCCTCTTGTCCTGGTCTTCCTGTTCCGCCACCTAATGTTCCAATGTATTTTGGATGGTCACGTGAAGCCTGATTGAAAATCGGATGTGATATCGTAGAAAAGATACGCTCAGGTCAATCCATAATAAGGTCAGAGACATATGAAACCATGTATCTGATAAAGTCTAGGTAAAGCATTTTAACTTGTTCACAGCTACTGATCATGAAGCTACTTTTGCAATAGCAGAGCAGACTGACATTTATAGTCTAATAGAGTCTGATTGCTAAAAGACTATACGTTTCAACCAATCTACTCAAGCGCGGATCCAGACAATTTTAAAAGGGAGGGAGGTTCCACTCAAAAAGGAGGTCCAGAATAAAAAATAACCGATTTCGCTCTAATTTTCGACACTGATATACGTAATTTTTCAGTTCCCGAGAAAAGGAGGTTCCAACCCCTAGACCCCCCTCCCCTCACCCCTCCTCTGGATCCGCCAACGCTAACATTTTAAAGAATTCAATATATATTTACTATATTTACTGTATTGATGCATGACTTTTGTTGACTTTTTTGCATTTTGCAACAGAAAAGCATCCAAGTGTAGATCTATAAATAGCCGAACTAACCACTCAATATTTCGTTCATTTTTACCCCTTCATTGATTGTTTTTGGATCTTTTATGCTTTGTTTGACATATTTCGTTTCGCTTTGTGATACTTCATTTCGTTTCGTTTCGTTTCTTCATTTTCCGTTTCGTTTCGTTTCTTCATTTTTCGTTTCGTTTCGTTGTATTTCGTTTCGTTTCGTTTCATTTCGTTTCGCTTCGTTTCGTTTTCGTTTCTCAGTTTAGTAGTACCCACAAAATTTTCGATCAACAAATGACCTTCTTCAGTGTCTATCAAAGTTAGACTGAGTTTGCAAAGATTAGATGGTATAATTACAACTCACTAAATATATATATATATATATACGTCTGAAAATTGAACCAAACAGTGTTAGAATTAGATTTTTGAACTGTCAAATTTTTGTTCTTCCCTCGATGGGATTTGAACTCACACCATTAATACACTGCAGCACCAATCGCTTAGCCTGAAGTCCAGCGCCCTAGACCACTCTATATATATAAACGTCTGAAATGGTTTGTAAAACAACACCAAGTACACAAAACAATATGATAAAGAATTAAACACTTTGTTGAATGACATGGAAATGAGGCAAGGGATGGGTCAATGATTGACTGATAAATTATGGAGAGTTGCTAAGAGATGGCAGTTATTTGTTATTTGGTCTTCAAATATTTTGGTTTTGAGCATACCTAATGAAGTTTATTATAAAAAAAACCCGGGTCCTGCGCACTAGATGATATATCTACGTGTTTGTTTTTATTATATCCATATCATTTCTTATTAATTAAAGGTTAGTGTTACAAATACATATACTATAGGTTAATATGTAATTTCATATGATTTCACAAGAATGGTGTTGGATATAAATAATCAGGTGTTTAACATTTATTTTTAGTCTTATGAATGAAACATTAAAGTAAACGAGTGTGGTAGATCGTTGGTTTAAACCCCTATCGGTTCAAACCAAAGACTATAAAACTGATTGACTCGGAATCATAATAATGTGTCCGATTGAGGCGAAACGTCTATCCGCGGACTGTTGTTTCAGTGAGCTACACTATAAAAATGCAACTAAGTGTGTTGGTCTGGTACGTGTATAGCAACTGGGTTGTGATTACGACAAACGAAACATAAGATATGAAGCTTGTAGTATCATTTATCTCAAGTGTACTGGGATGTACTGGGATAGCTGTGATCTATAGGGTCCGGGTGGCTCAACGAGTTACTAGGTAGTTGGATTACCTAACAACTCATATAAGCCTGTCACCAATACGGCGTGGATTCGCTCTCGGCTTTGTAAATTACAAAAAAGGGTGCACTCGAATCGCAGCCGCAAGTGATAAAGTTTATCAGTTTCTTTCCCATGGTCGGTGGTTCTCTCCGGGTACTCCGGCCTCTTCCACCACTAAAACTGGTCGCCATGATATAGCTGAAATATTGCTGAAAGTGGCGTTAAACAAAATAAATCAGATCAAATCAAATCTGTGATCTATAAAGTTATTAAACCCTTAATTAATTAATGAGAGTGTAACAAACTGTCTTTTCATTTTGAATGTTTAAAAGAAAACGCCATAGTCTTCAGAGGCGGATTTAGAGGGGGCGTGCGGGGCGTGCGCCTCCCCCCTAAAATTCGCAAAGCATATGTTATACAACGTTAATTAAGCAGTTCAACAAACAACTTTTTCATGAATGGCTGACTCGTGACCTGTAGTAAAATATTCCTACACATTGTAAATACACGTTGGGTGTGTTCGCTGAATCATATATGAATTGCTGTCAGTAGTTCAAAGATTATTCCATTCTGATTGGTTCCGAGGCACCATACATCAACTATTTTCTCACGCTAATTAAACATTATTTCTTCAGTCAATTTTACAACTATAAGAAAAACAAATCTTTACAGATCAAAGCATTTAGTAAACTTAAATCCTAATACTGATGTTCTTTCAACGTCAGTATCATTCATAAGGGAGGGACCATTTAACTTCCAGCGGGGGAGGCTATGTTTTTTTTTCTAAAAAAATATTCTGATTCCCAATGATGCTGAAAAAATATTCTGATTTTGGTGGAGGAATAAAAAAATAATCTGATTCAGAGTTTTTGTCATATAACCTAATGTTAAATTTTGGGGAAAAAAATTGCGCTAAGCGCGACAAAAAAAAAAATATATTCTAACTCTCGTGTTGTCCGAATTTTATTTTCTGAACGATAAAAAAAAAACCATCATCTAATTTAGTTACGCTAGTTAATCAGAAATCAACAACAAGTTCATGTATTGACAATTTCTGCTTTTATTTGTCTATAAACAAGAACGGTCGAATCATACGTTTTCAATGAATGAATCAAACGACGAAAAGAAAAGCTCCATCCGGACGGGTAGCATTAACTAGAACCACCCGAAAGGACAAGCACCGAAAGTACAGTGAAATGAGGAATGCGTTAAAACTAGTACACCAATAGTTCTTTGAAGGGTTAAAATATCGTGATCAATCAGTCATGAGATGAACAATTCGCTTCACGGTTGTTCAAAAAAAGTTTTACTTTAGGTTCTTATAATCTGACAAAAACATACTGTTAACAATTATCCGACAAATTTAAGACTCAAAGTCAAGTTTTTTTGGTCTGATAAAAATGGTGTGGTTGGTTCAAAATTGTCGTTCAAATAAATGTCTGTAATTCCCCAAACCCCCAGAGCTTCCGGGGGCTTGGCCCCCCTTGGTCCCCTACCGGGGTTCTGCCCTGGACCCGCTGGGGACCGTATGCGGTCCCCAGACCCCTCGCCTACTCACGCCCCCCCCCCCTAACCACAAATACTGGATCCGCCCCTGGTCTGAACAAGTTATCGTGAAAATTTAGATGGCAGTAAATAAAAGATATTTATGTTGTACCTCACTAAACCGTATTCGACTCTGAAACTGGGTAGAGAAGTAGATGAGAGGGCTTATGCTACACCTGGCTAGGTGAGCCACGAAATGATTCAATAGACTGGTTTCCTTCCGTTAAGGCCAATAACATACTATGTGTATATATATAACAGTAATGCAACAAGCAGCATCAAATTCACTCTGTTTTTGGCAAGGTATAAATAAACAAAGTTTCCAGTAAATGTCATTTATTAAATGACGAAAATACATAACTATGGAAAAGTACAAAACAAAACTTAGAATGTAAGGGAGTGCCTTAATAACATCAAAATGTACTTGATAACAATGTGTAATCTTCAGATAGATAAAAAACGCAATGGTTGAAGAACAATATTTAAGAGAACTTTCCTAATTATTTATTATTTTTTAACAAAGTAAAATTAATTCTTCATTAACAAATAAAACAATTCAACTCTAAAACGCCAAAAAAAACACAAAAAAAAACCAAATAAAATAATTTAATTCTTTATAAACAAATACAAATGTACAACAATGCAGAATGTCAATAAACAACTTGGAAATGGGTCTATAATACACAGATGTTCCTATTACAAACATATACTGGTAATTAACAAGGTTCAAACATATTCAAACGTGCTTTCGATCCCGGTTAAGATGTTCTTTAACCGTTTAACCGCATGGTTAAAACCACACGTAAAAAAGTTTAAAACCAGGTTAATGGTTCATTCTGTGGTTTTAACCGTGCTATTCTGTACCATTAAATTGGTTTTAAACTTTTTTACGGTTGAGGGTTTTTTACGGTGTGGTTTTAACCATGCGGTTATATGGTTAAAGAACATCTTAACCGGATCGAAAGCACGTTTGAATGTGTCTGCATTGTTGTATTTGTTTTTAAAGAATTAAATTATTTTATTTGTTTATTTATTTATTTGTGTTTAAGAGTTGAATTGTTTTAGTTGTTAATGAAGAATTAATTTTACTTTGTTAAAAAATAATCAATGAACTAGAAAGTTCTCTTAAATATTGCTTTCAACCATTGCGTTTTTTTACGTCCGTCTCGAGACGGGCCATATTATGTGATTGGGTATGGAGGGCGGCGGGTAGCGGGCGGCGGGCGGGCGGACGTCCACACAGGTTTCCGCACAATAACTTTAGTTCTGTATATCGGATCTTTACCAAACTTGACCACATGATTCTCCTGTGGAAGGGGAAGAACCCTAGTTATTTTGGGGTCATTAGGTCAAAGGTCAAGGTCACCGTTACTATAAATAGAATATTTGACAACAGGATTGTTTCCGCACGATAACTTTAGTTCTGTATATTGGATTTTTACCAAACTTAGCCACATGATTACCCTGTGGAAGGGGAAGAACTCTATTTATTTTTGGGTCATTACCATTATACCGTTTGATAATTTATATAGACGGGCGAATTTTGTGATGCACACATTTCTTGTTTATTTATCTTAAACATGTTTATGGTTCTTGATTTAAACGTGTTTCAGATTGTTTTCAACCATAAATAAGTTTGAGAATAAAAAAACAGGCCTACAGATGTTCCTATTACAAACATATAATGGTAATTTACAAGGTTCAAGCATATTCAAACGTGCGTTCGATCCGGTTAAGATGTTCTTTAACCATATAACCGCATGGTTAAAACCACACCGTATAAAACCCTCAACCGTAAAAAAGTTTAAAACCAGGTTAATGGTTAATCTTAAACAGGTTTATGGTTCATGATTTAAACGTGTTTCAGGTTGTTTTCAACCATAAACAAGTCTGAGAATAAAAAAAACAGGCCTCTAATATACATATCTATAACATTTATGTAAAATATTACACTGTGAAGAAATTTAACAACAGTAAGGAAATCAGTAAGGTTGACAGAGTGATACCAAAAAGGGAGCTAATAAGTCTTCTACCCTTCACAGCAAAACAAAAACAAAAACGGAGGGATAAACTAAAAGAATGACCTAAAAATGAAAAGAGAAATTGGACAAGTACAAAAAAGAAAAGATTTTTTTTTTACCACAATATATTATCACTTGAATCATTGTTCATGTCATAATATATCAATACCTATTGTCAGGAGTGCAACAATTTTTGCAAAAAAAAACCAGCAATGATATTTAGAGCAGTATGTTTAAAATTTAAAGTTGTCCAAACAATTTCTTAGTATTTTTCCAGTTTCTATAGATATTGCATTCAAAGTTAAAGCTTGTTCATCACATTTTAATAAGTTTTTGAATAATATAATTATATGTCATCAAAACTGTAACAATCAAGACAAAATGGGGACAAAATTGGCATGTATTTAGCATTACAGATACCATATTGTATATGATATTGAAATGATGGTAGAATATTTATTTTAGTATGCAGGAATTATATTTTTCAAATGCCCATATCTTGCATTATATTTTGTTTATTTTTTAAAGTTAAGCATCTTTGTCTAGAGTGCAACACTATACAAAAATCTTTTGGGATCATTGATTATTTAATTGTACCTGTACATGTATGTCAATAATCAACTCCAGCTTTTTTTTATTATCAGACTGTGCTAAATTTTGGTAGTATTTTACCTTAATTTTATTTGTTCATTTAAAAAAATGAGCTTTTGGAGGCAAGGTTTGAAAAATGGCATCAAATATAAAGGCAAAATTTTCTAAAATAAAAATTACTAACTTCTTATGCATTTTTTTCTGCTACATAAATTATATGATGTACTTCTCATTTTATGATAATGAAAAGTAAAAATTAATTCCAACAGAAATGGATTTTATTGCTTAAGAATATAAGAATTCGATGTTATTATTTTTTTGGGGGGGGGTTTATTTTCCTTTAAATGAAATGTTCTTAAAAATTCATTGTTTGTTTATTTGATAAATCCAGTTGATTTTATTTACACACTTCAATGTGTATTACAAGTCGTTACATATGATAAAAACTAATCTTATTAGACTAAAAGTTTAATTTTCACATTTTTTCAAATTTTTTTACCGTTTTTTTTAAACAGACCCTTTCCGCTAAGAACAGGGTACCAAGGAGTAAGTGCAAAGACTGGTTGGCTCGGAATCAGAATAATGTGTCCGAATGAGTGGCATGCCTACCTGCGGACAATTGTTTCAGTGAGCTATCACAATAAAGGTCACCGTGTTGGTCAAGTTATTTTTATATATATCTTTATACAACTTGAAGTATTGTCATTATCTCATCAAACGTAACTTATTCTAGCTCCATGATATAACTAAAAAATGCCCATTTTGGCGTTAAACTAGTGGCGGATTTACCATTGTGCTTAGGTGTGCTTAAGCACAGGGCCCCGTTGGCCAAGGGGTCCATCTTCCTGTCAAAGTATTTTTTACGATGGGTTGCAATTTTAAATTTGAAGGCAATTTGTTTCTGAGCGATCCCAGACATAAAGACAGAGTTGATAGGGCCAACCTCCTTCAGGGCCCAAGTAATTATAAGGGTTCTCATAACATAAAGGGGCATTATCTGCAAAAATCGTAAATTTTTGTTACCCATAAAAACTATCAGATAAGATTGATGCTTTAATAAAACGTGTTTCTGTAACTTATAAATGTTATGAAATGTACGCGCATCGGGGGAAAAAGGTGCAACTGCTCGTGTTTTGAGATCGATCAAGAAATGGACGCCATCTTATTAATTATCGGCATTGTTTACGGAGTTTGCCGAATCGTCATTAAATCAGTACAACAATGCACTTATTTCTTATTTTCTGTGAATCTGCTTTTAGTCGGCGTTAATTACGGACAAAGAACCATGCAAATTTGCAGTTAATAAGCGACAAAATACAAATTATTCGTGTTTACCTGTCACTAGTAAGGTCAGTTGCATACGGAGAAAGCGAGGTCAAATTATTTGCTTGCAAGGAAATAATAAATCGATAGTAATTTTCGTTCTCAAAAGGCGAAAAGTGGTACGATAAGCTGTTTAATGTGAAATATTTACCTTTATTTCATCATTTTAAAGCTATTTACCAATTTCCAAAACATAATTTGTTTGGTCAAAATCGTAGATAATGCCTCTTTAACTAACACATGGCCTCATTTGTCTTAAATCCGGCACCACCGCGTTGAACAATAATCACTCGCTCATATTTCCTACACCTAAGCAAGAGAAAGTTAGAATTAGATAAATCAAAATTTAGACTGCATTCCATGAGATCAGGAGGAGCTAACTCTGTAGCAAATACGAGAGATTCAGAGAGTGTGTAAAAAACCGGAAAGATGGCAAACTAATAAAGCTAAAGATGGATACGTTAGAGAGCATCTTAAATCTCCGTTGTATGTTTCTAAGATTTAAGGCTTAATAAATATTTGATTTGTCGAATTCCCTTTCTTTGTTTGTCGAAGAGTTGCATTTGACCTCTGCAAGGAGAACAACATAAAACGTTATAATGGGTCGAAGAGGAAGAGCGAGCGATTTTGTTTACCTCAGACCACTCGCCGAAGATTAGTTTCCATACCATTACGACCCTAGCTACGACACTGACCTCCAATGAGAGTGGTGGAGTTGATAAATATTTAAGGTTTGCTCAGGGTCGTCTTAATAGCACCATAGCCCCCGGGCAAAGCAATGTACTGTCGAAATATCTAGATCGGAAAAGGAGATCATAAAATATCAGCTGTAGTTGTGACGAACTTCATTTAACCATGTATATTTTCATTAATTAATACATAATTGTATTTCAGTTATCAAGATTATTTTTTTACATTTGTAAAATCTATCATTGGTATTTAAAAAAAAAGGTGTAAGGCAAGTGTTTAAATAACCTTGATATTTCTCGGGAAAAGACTGCACGATTTGGCCGAGCGTTACCATACAGGTAATATATAAATGTGTGGATATACATGTAGGGTTATTTGGCACTGGACGGTGAGATGTTGGACATACAAAGTACACATATTAAGGAATAAGAATGAGACTACTTTATTAAACCAATCATGGTGCCCATAGCTGAGCAGTAGAATCAAAACAGAATTATACATAACAAAATAAACCACATACACATACATATATAACATAATAATAATAACTTGATTAGATTTGATTAGTTTGATTAAATACACATAGTGAGACTAAGACAAAATGAAAATAAGCAAGATAAATATTCAAATTAACCATCACAAATGACTGTAGCTACGGAACATATGGTCCGTCCAAACAAAAAAGGAAGAAAAAAAAGGACCATAAAGGGCTACGGTTCCGCACGCAGCTAAATTGACTGCACAATAAAAACATGTAAATTTAAATTTAAAGATCTAAAGTGATTCGGGATTGTCAGTACTGGACATGGAATCGGATATAGCTATTGTATAACCCAGGTAAGGATAATTTTATTTCATTCTCGGGAATTCACTTGGTGAAATCGGTTCATTCATAGCAAATCTCATCACTAAAAATAGCAAAATTTTTCAACATAGCACACATAATCAGCCGTCTCATATATTCCATTATTAAAGGTTCTTTCGAGCGACCATTTTTTAATAATTTGCACTGTCGCAATATTGTCACAGTAAAAGAGCATTTTTTCCCTGACATTAACTGGTTTCTCCACAAACCAGTAGAGACTACTATAGGATAAAGTCCGAGAAAAGCCATTGAAGCAGGGACGTCTTGACAGCATTATAGTCTCTCAGGCACAGCTCACTTGGTGTCATAAAAAATAGCATTAATTTTGTTCATTATCTATAGTAATACAATTTTGATATATTGAAGTTGAAAGTTTACAACCATGAAATATTTGAAAGCTGAGCAAGTCTAGCGGAACGTCGACATATAACTTTAGGCCTATATACCTGTATATAGGAAGTGGTCCCAGTGATAAAGGGCTTGCCACGCCAGATTTAGAAAAAAATCCAATAAACCCCCCTGAATTACACTAGCTCCTTTCTTCCTCTTCCTCTTCTTCCATTTAATGGCCACCGTCAACTGGTTGACTATTCTGCCACTTTTTGGGTGTGCGCATAAAAACTTGAACATAAGCTTAGACGCAATAAAGTGAAACGTTGTCGCCATCTCTTGTTGTAGAGGGGATTGGGGTTTTAATTAATGTATTTAAGTGGAAATTTGACGATCCAATCATATATTAGAGAACTGAACAAGGCTGCCCATTTCAGCGGCACGTAGACATGCATATACGTTTATATAGAAAATGACCCCTCCCCCTCCGTGATAAAAGGGCATTCTACCTCATCATTTATATATTTGAAGTGTAATGCTACCGACCGCGACGTAATGTATTTTATTTTTATTTTAAGAATAAAATATGAATATATTTGTATAATTAGTTGATATGTATTCAAAACATAATTTGTTTGTTTGATTTCGGTTAAATATCGAAGTAAACCGGTATTCACTATTTCCCCTCCTTGGTATTTGTAAAGCACGCGCAAGAATTTGATTTTCATCACGTGTTCTCTCCCTATATAAGAAAAAGTTTCCTATCCGCGCCAAATCTTTATTCAAATAGCATACTAATATCTATATTTATAATTGTAGAAATCAGAATGTTGAATTGTTCAGAAATGGCGAGTCAAGTTGTTGTTAAGAGGAAAGCTCTTCCCAAACGGTAAGTCAATTCATATTTATACTTACTGAAATGGAAAATAAATAAATAAAATAATCAGACATTTAAAATTTAGCATTTACTGAATTAGAATAAATATTATCACCTAAAATACATTATTTAGTCCTCAATTGTAACTCAATAATCGTAAAATCAACATTTTTTATTAACCAAAGACAAACAAATCTAAAAACAGGATGAAAGCTATGAAAGAACCCCCCCACCCCCCCTTTTTTTGCAATAAAAATAAATAATTCTTAAATTAACATTCGACGATTAAAGTTCTGATGTTTAATGACACTTTCAACAATATATCAGTTATATGGTGGAGGTCAGTTTTTTTGGTGGAGAAAACCACTAACAATTTAATCTTTGTCACAACATTGTGGTTTATGGTGTTTAACGCCACCTTTAACAATATTTCAGTTATATCATGGTGGTCAGTTTTATTGGTAGAGGAAACCAGAGTACCCGGAGAAAACCACTGACCTGTCGCAAGTCACTAACAATCTATCACATAATGTTGTACCGAGCACATCTCGCCTGTGCAGGATTCGAACTCGTGACATTAGTGGCGATGGGCACTGATTGCATAGGTAGTTTTAAATCCAACTACCATACGATTACAACCACGACGACCCCTTGTAGCATTGTATCGAGTACACCTTGCCATGATTGGGATGCGAACTTGCAATGTTAGTGGTGATAGGTACTGATTGCATAGGTATTTGTAAATCCAACTACCATACGATCATGACCATCTGCAAAAGTTGGGTAGCGGTAGGGACTAAAAATTTGAGTCTTTTGTTGTAGTTACAATTCCTAGACCATTTTTTAAACCTTCACCAGTACCCTTAAAAATATTTGCCGTCTATATTAGATACTGTTCTCAATAAAGACAACACACTCTACTGATAATTATTTGTTTTTGGTTTTTCATGCTTCAACATATTCTTTTTTTTTATGGAATTTGATATTTTGTTTTAAGTAAAAAAATGAAAAAAAATAAATAGCACAACATGTTTATGGTGTAAGTTAATTATATATATAAGGACTACTAGCATAAATACAGCATGGTTTAATTTGAAAATGCTGTAAAAGTGCATCTGAACCTGAAAACATTGTAAATTTGGCACCTGTCCATTGTGATGTTTTAACCTGACAATAACAACCACCCCCCCCCATCCCCAAATCGAGAGAGTATTCAGATGGGAATGTGCCGGGCAGCTCCGTTAGGGATTAGCCCTTGGAACCATCACTGAGTATCTATTTTTAGTATGAAGATTAAAATGTAGGTTACCATTGCTGCCAAGTTGAAGATGCTATCTTATACCACAAGTACCCCACTATTTGCACTTGGACAGGAATTTCATCACCCTCTCTCCCTTCCAAACAATTAAGAATTATTTTTTTTAATTGAATCTTTCTTGTAATTTTACCTGTTTTTCATGTTTGCTGCTTGTTATACAAGTTTATGTCAATCTAAGTGTATACAAATCTTAATTAGAATTGGATGTTTGTTGTATCTTTTTTAATTTCTTCCATTGGCGATGCATGCATATTCAGCAACATGCTGTTTGGATGTCATGCATCTATGACCATCCAATCATATAAATATATTTGACCAATTGAACAACAGATCATGGCATGTATTCGATTTTGATAACTAAAGATTTATTAGCCTTGTCTCTGATTGATCTGTTAAAAGTATGAACCCATACTGGATGTTCAACTATAATTAAGAGGCATATATCTCAGACACTGCAAATATCTAAGATCTCAAATTCAGACTTGTATTTTATCCCATTAAACCTACTTTTAAAATTTTTATGTCTGTATAATATATATATAATATACATTGTATTAAGAAATTAAATGTAAAAACAGTGATGACTGTATCATAAAAAACCATAAACAAGTAGATCTGAAAACTAAACATCCAGCAGATTCACCAATATATATTTTTATACATAAACATGTATACATTAATATCTAAACAACCCTGCATATCTTAGGGGTCAGCTTCACTGCCTTCCTTGCAACCTTGCTATTAATTGTTTTTTTTTGCATATGAAACAATGTTGATGAAGAATTTCATTTCTTTTTCCGATGTAAAAGGAACTGCTCACCCTTCCGGAGCACCTGAGTTCACTTTAGGTTTATGTATATGTTTTGTTGTTTGTTGTGTGTCCTGTTATCTATTTTTATTTGGCCATTGTGTTGTCTGTCCTTCGATTTACAGATTCTGATTACCCCTTTGGCATCTTCAAACTCTTCTTGCAATGGTAGTTGGCATGAAATATCCTTGCGATATATGTAGATATACAAGCTTGCACAAATGAAGACCTCAGAGTCTGGGGTCCAAAATATACATAGGCTACATTAAGATAAATTTTAATATAGCATTCCCCAGAACTATAAATGACATGTAATTGTAAATTGCATGACATTTCATTTACAAATGGAGATTCAATCTAGTACAAAAGAAGGCACCATGGTCTTTAGGTTCCTTTTCTATGCAAATTAGGTTAATTTTATCAAAACCACATTTAAATTTTATTTATAAATTTATTTATGGTATATATAGAAGGGCATTGTTACAAATCAGTAATGGTCAAGGGGAGATAACTCCATTCTATTTTCAAAAGTGTTGACCCATGCATAGAATCACTTGATTCTCTTATGCAATTCATGCTCGACCACTAAATATCAAAGGATACTTTGGGATAATTATTATACCCCCGCTCCACTGGAGGGGGGTATACTGTTTTACATCTGTCCGTTCTTCTGTCCGTCGAAAGATATTTTTCTCAGCAACTATTGATGGCAGAAATCTGATATTTGGTCACAAGCTTCATATACAATGTAGGTATACCATATTGTGGGAAGCGTTTTTGAACCCATCAGATTCCTACTTCCTGTTTGCCGACTTAGTTGGTTTTTATACACATTGAACGTATATGCGGGGGTATCATAATATTATGTGAGCATTGGCTCACAGTTCATCTTGTTTATCATACAACCATCAAAAAGCACAACATCCATCATTCATCAATGATTATGACATAACCATTATTTTGAAAATCTTTTGGTGACCGTTTCACTAAAGGTCATAAGTCGTAAACTTAGACCTAAGAGTACTCTTAAGAGTTACGACCGTTTCACTAATAGTTAGGATTTACGACTTACGATAAAAAGTGTTCGCAAAGTTAAGTGGTGGTAGGTACGCATAAGTCGTAAATCGTAAACCTATGTGCATGTACATGTAGCAAAGATGACTGCGTTGTGCGTAGTTCTTTTTCAGAAATAGAGACATGTTAGAGAAGACACAGTGGATTTTTCATGATAAACTCAATCCAATTTTATTTACTTAATACTAGCACAGGGCAACAAATAAATAGAACCTGTATCAAATAATTATTTAAACTTGGTTCTTCAATTCATTTCTTGGAGAACGTGTAACCTCCATGCTTCTGGAAAAGTTTGTCAACACGTCTCATGCTTTGAACAAGGTGGCGTAAAGTTCTCAACTTGTCAAGGGTATACTTTGCCATTCCTGGACCAAAGCATCACGCAATTCTTGTAAATTCTGACATGCTGGAACCCGATCGTTGATTTTCCGTCCAATATCATACCATAAATGTTCAATAGGGTTCATATCCGGTGACATTGCTGGCCATTGAATACTGTCAGTTGACTCCTGACTCAAATAATCACTAGCGATCTGTGCCCTGTGTGGTCTAGCATTATCGTCCACGAATAACGGTCTTGTTGCAAGACGATGATTGTCAAAATGAGGCACAACGATATCCCGGATGATGTCGCGATATTTTTGACCTGTCATGGTACCGTTCAGAAAGTAGAGGTCCATTTTGCAGTCGAAAGAAAAACATCCCCACAGTGACACCTCCGCCACCAAAAGCTGTTGTCCCTAAGATGTGTTGTTCCCTATATGCTGTATTCTTGGGTCGCCACACCCACATGCGGCCATCAATATCTTGTAGAAGGAACCTACTCTCGTCTGACCAATGAACTCTATGCCATTGCCTCAAATTCCAATTACCGTAAGATGGTCACGTGACCACTGGTGTCGAGCATGATGATTTCTTCGTCAACAAAGGTCTTTTGATTGGTCTTCTGGCTTTTAAACGTGCGCAGTTGAGTCTGCGGCTAACAGTTCATACACTCACACAGCCATGAATCGCCCAGTTGTCGCATAATCGATGTGCAGTCAAAAATGGACGACGACGAGCTGATTGCGATAGTGCTCTGTCATCTCTGGGTGATGTTTTACGTGGCATACCAGAACGATCACGTTCTTTTAACGGTCCTTGCTTCTCTATGGTGCTTCAAAAGCCTGGATATAACACTGTGTGACACCCCAAACTGATTGGCAATTCTGTGCAGACTCAATCCAGTATTTCGCATGCCAATGACTTGCCATTTCTGTTCAAGTGTTACCTTACGTCTGGGCATCATCAAAATGTGGATATGAATGGTATACACTGACAACAACAGCATGAGACACACATTACGTTTAATTGCACGAAACTTACAAGGTGAAATCTGATGGGTTGCATAGTAAAACCGGTTTTTCATACATAAAGAAAATTAAATTGCTAGGTGAAAATTTACCTGTCGATTAAGAATAGCTGAAAGAATAATATGGTAACAAAAAAACAACAAATTTAATCTTAAAACAAAAAATATTAGCAAAATGATATAGGTGTTCCTTAACTTTTGGTGAGGTGTATAGTTACTGATATGGAGGGCAATATCAGGATATACAGACTACCCAAGGGTCATGGTGAGGTGTATAGTTACTGATATGGAGGGCAATATCAGGATATACAGACTACCCAAGGGTCATGGTGAGGTGTATAGTTACTGATATAGAGGGCAATATCAGGATATACAGACTGCCCAAGGGTCATGGTGAGGTGTATAGTTACTGATATGGAGGGCAATATCAGGATATACAGACTGCCCAAGGGTCATGGTACGGACCACGACCCAAGGGCAGTCTGTCTATCTTGATATGGCACTTTATATCAGTAACTATTGTGTTTATTGCATTGAAGACCAGAATCTGACACATACAATATAAATGCATAGACATGTTTAATCAGGATCATTGAAGGTTTCCCTAGGCGTTATCACCTTCGTTATTACCTAATTTGAATTGACTACAGCAATTGTTTGAATGGTGTTCAACCTATAAATTAATGAGAAATAAAATGAGATTATAAGTAACATTGTAATTTATTAAAACGTAAGCAAACAAATATCCGTGTATAGACCAGTAGTACCAGTCTATACACGGTTTTTGGACCGGTCTATATCAGCATTCCAGTCTATATCACGGAATAGTGAAGAGTGTTCAGTCAATTAAATGTATGATTTTTATTCTGATATGCAATTATATGATAATAATCTCAAACATCATAATTTATTACTTTCCTTAAATAAAGTTCTTCTTTTCCAAGGCTGTCTTCTAAATCTGCACTGCATACATTACTTGAAGATTCTTCGGATCGTTTTTTATTGAATGTATATTTTTTACCAACTTTTTTGTTGGTCGTTTTCAGACTTAAATTGTTTTTGAACTTCGACAATTTTTTTTCTTATAAAAATAATAAAAGCCCCCCCCCCCCCCCCCCCCCAGTTATAAAATGGTTAGTGCCTTATGTGATCATTTTTTTATGTTGAGAGTTGTATAAATTCATCCAAACAAGGACGTGTTACTGTTTGTTTTAATATGCTTTCTTTTACTTCGTTTTTTTCTTAATATCAAAATATTTTATTAATGCGGAATACCAAATAGGAAAATTTTCAGGAACGATATCGATATGAATGTATTGTCAAATCTATGGTCACACTTTTGAATAACATTATTCTATGAAATAAGTGGTAACATTTTATGCTTGACAAATACATTTTTTCCTGATAGCTTTGATTTATTAGCCGAGTTGCAATGAAGTTGCAGTCGGCTGATGTTTTGCCGAATGGCGGGCGGGCGTATGTTAGCCTATCATCGTTAACGCGATAGCGCTCTTAGTTTTTTTTTTCTTGTAAAATCATGGTTTTTTATAAAAAAAGTACATATTTTGAGAATTATCTTCGTTAACGCGATGGCGCTCTTAGTTTTTGGCCGATCAACGTAATTTTTGGTAGGAAGCATTATTACACTATTATTTAGAGCGAATTCGAAATTCAGATTAATCTTGTTTTTTTCTTGTAAAATCTTGTTTTTTTATAGAAAAAGTACATATTTTGAGAATTACACATTTCTCTGAAACTACAAAAGATAGAAACTTAATATTTGGTAAGGGTGGAGATGCCAATGTGAAGTTGTGCATTCAATATTTTTTATCCCCGGGGCTCAGCCCCACCCCACTGGGGAATCTGTTTTAAAAAATGTGACCGAGATCCCCACCCTAAACCATATATATTTATGATCAGGGTGACTAGGCAAATTATATGCATTATAGCTCAGGCCCCCGGGGGGGAGGGGGGGGGGGTCATACCCCACCCCTACCTGAAGTGAACTTTTTGATGGTTGAGATCCCCACCCCTAAACCATATATATTTATAATCAGGGTGAATAGACAAATTAAATGCCCCAATAATTTATTTTTTGTCCTCTGAAACTTGATGATTTCTTGAATAGTCTTTATATTAGATAGGAAAATATTTCCAATCCATCATACATACATTTATTCTTTAGTTTCTTACTTATTTATAAAACAAGACCAAATGATTTTGACTTGCAACTCGGCTGTTGCATCTCTGATGCTTTCTCGATTTTTTATTATTTAAAATGCCTTAAAGCAAATATATTTAAGAATTAGTAGGATATAAAAAGTGAAGGATTTTTTTTTATCATCAAGGGGTGAAATAAAAACAAACCTATAGGTATAACTTGTATTGTCAGAAATGATAAATTCAACAAACACATTTATCTAACATTAATACGTTTTCCTTTGAAATTAACGAAAGTCGCCTGTCTGATACAAGGTGTCTAATACAAGATGTTGTATCACCACACTGGTGATAAAAGAATGGCACGACGTTGCACAAGACGTTCTCTGCCGAAATACTTTGACACAACGTCATACCATTGGAATGTGAGACAAAACACAGTAACCTGACGTTGGTGAATGAACGGAAAAAATAACGTGACGTCATACACAAAATGTAGTCTCCCTCAGAATATTGTACACATTTTAATTCAACCCTTGCTATTAGTTTAAAATTCGTTTTTATTGAAATGTTAGATAAACTTATTACATACTTAGTGTGGTGGTACAAGACTGTGTATCAGATCTTGTCTGTTGCGTGAACTAACCGCATCACAACTCGTCGACGCGACTCGTAGTGATACTGGTTCACACAACAGACTCGACCTGATATAAAGTCTTGTACCACCACACTATGTATGTAATGGGTATATATCAATCAGTATCAATATTTTTCACAAATCATATCAATATCATAAAAATAACCATTTTTTTTGTCAACAGAGTCCACCTATTGTTTCCTCATTTAAACATGCATAAACATAAATTGAGGGGTGGGATGGTGTTTTTTTAAACAAGTTCCAGCAAAACATTCAATATAAATACCAACAGCCAAATATTCCATGTAATATAACAAACTTTTAACAAAGAAATTTATAGATATAACCAAGGAAAAGAAAACTTACTATTTTCATGTACGACCCCCCTAAGCAAAACCGGATCAAACTGGTATGCCAAATCAAATGGAAAATAACAATTTCACTGTCTTGTTAATTAAATAATTCTAAAATTTTATTTTACCCAATGTGAATTTAATGTAATCAGTTTCCGAGATATACTATAATATAAATGATACAATATCTTTTTTTACCTCCGTTATAAACGGTGTTACTTGTCGTAAGTCTTAACTCTTAAAATTAGGACTAGTTTAGTGAAACACACATATACGTGCACATGAGGAAATCGTAAGAGTGATCTTTGCCTTACAATTTATGATCACTTTATTGAAACGGTCATCTGTAACTGATTCAATTAAATCCAAACTGAGGTTATGATAGTTCTTGGACAGTCTTCCTTTAAAATTGAATGCAACAGCCCCTGCCTCCCTCCATGATGGCAACAACAGAAATTTCTTCAAATCAAGTGTTACTGTTACATTTTAAAATGATTTTTAACTAAAAAAAATTTATTCTTGAATAATTTCACCAAACATTCATATAATTTCCTAAATTTATGACTTCAGTCTTTGAAATAGGACTTTCGAATTTACTGGCCAGAAAACTTCAAAATTAGAATATTTATAAATTATATAGATTCTATTGAAAACATTTGGCAAAATTCACTGGTCCGAATCAATTTTCACTGGCCGTGGTCCATCAGACCACTGCTAATGTCGATGACTGTGACTTCAGCTTATTTGTGGCCAAAATATTGTATCTAAAACAAACATATTTGAAAATAATGTAACATTTTTGTTTCATTTGTAACTTAATTTGAACTTGTTTTTACTTTTTTAAACCAAGCATGTTTTTTTTAATCATTAAACATTCACATAATCTCCTGAAACTTTTGAATGTTTCCTAGTTACATGTACAGTAAAAACCTGTCTATATGGTTACCTCTATTAAGTCAAACCTGTCTATATGGTTACCTCTATTAAGTCAAACCTGTCTATATGGTCACCTATATTAAGTAGTCGTCTGTGTTGAAAGGTACCTTTTTTCTTTTCCTGTCATAGATAATTTCATATGAATTGAACTTCTTTTAGCAGGTCACCTGTCTTATAAGGCCACTATTTCTTTGTCCCAAAGGTGACCTCTTAATACAGGTTTGACTGTATGTTGAAAAAATTATATCTGCATTCAAATTTAAAAATAATTCTCGTACATGTATATACCAAATTTCAAATATCAATTTCTATTCTCATTAGTAGTTTGAAGTTAAAATCTATTATTAGCTCACCTTGTCAAAGGCAACCTGAGCTATTGCCATCACTTGTTCCCTCGTCTGTCTGTCTGTCAACTTTTCACATTTTAATCTTATCCTCTGAAACCCCTTAGCCAAATGAACTAAAACTAGATAGGAAGCATCTATGTAAGGTCCTTTATAAAGATTGTTCATTTCATTCCGATCTGATAATTCTTGTTTCTGATTGACTGATTTCTAAAAAATCTTCTCCTCTGAAACTGCATGGACAAATGAACCGAAACTTGGTAGAAAGCATATATGGCAGGTCCTCTTTAAAGATGCTCATTTCGTCATGATCCGTTAACAAACATGGCCACCACAGGCAATTCTTGTTTCTGATTGGTTGAGTTCTAAAAAATATTCTCCTCTGCAACCGCTTGGCCAAATGAACCGAAACGTGGTAGGAAGCATATATAAAAGGTCCTTTATAAAGATTGCTAATTTTAGCCTGATTCATTAAAAAAACGTGGCCACCACAGACAATTATTGTTCCTGATTGGTCGATTTCTAAAAAAAATCTTCTCCTCTAAAACCGCTTGGTCAAATGAACCGAAACTTGGTAGAAAGCATATATGGAAGGTCCTCTATAGCGATTGTTGATTTCGGATTGATCCGTTTACAAACATGGCCGCAATATGTAATTTTTGTTTTTCGGATTGGTCGATTCCTAAAAAGTCTTCTCTGAAACCGCTTTGCCAAATGAACCGAAACTTGGTAGGAAGCATCTATGGAAGGTCGTCTGTAAAGATTGCTCATTTCGTCCTGATCCTATTAGAGAAATTTTTTGAAAAATTTTGACATCTTGTGTTCAATTTACATAGTGTACAATGTTTGAGTGCTGGGATAGCTGTGTTAGCAGTAGACAAAAAATGTCAATAGACAAAGTGGCTAATCACTATTTTTTTTTCCAGCCACATTTGCATGTGATTAGCCACACATCTGAAATTGACACAAATGAACATACACTCGTTGGAAGTTATGTAACACTTTATTCAACTTAGAATCAACAAACTTTTTTTTTTTACTTTTCTTAACTACGGGATTTGTAAAAGATGACAAAAGTGTCCCTTGCCGTTTTCTAGCATTAGAATCTGTCTCTGATTCATTCGAAACCATAACAAGGTCAGATTCGTCCTTGTCGGCCATGTGGTAAACATTAAAAGTAAAAAGAAAATCGCTATCAGAAACGGATTTTTGTATACGGAACTGAAATGTTTTTAGCGTAGATAATTTTCCCGGAAATGACTAAAAAGGCCCGTCTTTATGTTCGGTTTTGAATATTACTTTTATTTACATCTTGTCAGCTGAGCATTTTTTCAAATACACGTTACTGGTTTGAAATTTAACAAAGATTTTTTTGAGTACCGTAAATATTTCATTCGCCAAAGTTGCGCTCGTAACTGAAATTTTATTAGCCACATCTGAAATTTAATCGCCCATGGCGAGTGTGGCGACCTTTAACGCTAACACAAGATAGCTGATGTTTATTGATAATACTTGCTACTATTTTTGTTACTCTTGGTTTCTTTTGGATTTGACAATTATGACATCACGACGGATGCTAGTATAATGGAGCAGGACATGCTAATACTTTCAAAGCATCTGGTCTCATTCCTGGTTTTTAGCTGAATTTAGTGTCTTTTCCTTATGCTTGTACTGTTGTGGTGTGTTCCCTGAACATCAACTTTCTTAAAATCACATATTGTTGTTTTAGCAATTATAATTAAATTGAGGTTCATTAAGGGAACACCAGAACGGGCATAATCCGTTTGCACTAATTACTGTTTATTAAGCATATCAAAAGCTCCAATGTTTTATTTTTCCTATGTACATGTATCAAATGTGCCAGAAAACAGCTCAAAAGCGCTTATTTTACCTGTACATAAAAAACAATCTATGTTTGTCTTTTTGGATAACATTATTAAAATCCAGGCTACCACATATATCAAGTTGTGCAGTACAAGCACTGACAGCACTGACGCAGTCAGAAGTCGTCATAATTCTGAGAGAAAGAAACGCTGTCAGAAGTCGTCATAATTCTGAGAGAAAGAAACTGTTGTGTTGGAAAAGTATGTGAAGTTTAAAAGAGGAGAATTGAGTCGTAGAGATTATGTTTGTATATTGAGCTATACATTTCAACCTTTGATTTGAAACCAGAACTTAGTTTTACCAGTATATACCTCATGTTTTATTTTATAATTAAAAAATGACTATCTCCGCCAGTGCAAACACATATATTATTTTTTGGCGCAAATGATACCTAAGGTTTTAAAAATGTATTGGTGCAAATGATCGCATTTTTGGCACAAACGGATATCGCCCACCAAAACACCATTCATAAAATTGATTTCAATTAATCAACTTTCTTAAAATTAAATATATACAATATGTAAAAAAATAATTTCAATAAATAAAATCATTAAAAGAGTAAGGGTTTATATTAGAATATTAACATTTAAATAAAAAAAAATCATTTGAATAAGTGTTGAAATAAATTAGACTAATATATTTATTTTAATATAAATTTAGCATATATATTTATTTAATTTTGATATGAATTCAATTTTAATAAATACAATTATTTATATACTTTTATAAAATTAAAGTATGGTTTTATATTAGAATTTGTATATTTAAATGTAATATCAGGAAAAACCTAATAATGTATCTTTGTGTTACTGATAATGAATTGTGAGAACAGTGAAGTATTAAGTAATCAATTCTTTGATGGAGATATATAGAATCTAACACCGGGGAGAGTACAAGATAGGGAAATCTCCGACACCCATTGGGTGTCGGAGATTTCCCTATCTTGTACTTTTTTCCAGTGTTTGATTTTATTTCTCACTAAACACCTAATGGGCTAATTGTTTTTGTTTACATTCCATCGAGCGTTTTCCCGCAATTTATTTTTCCATTGCTGAAGTAAATATTCGATTTATCCATATGCAACCGTATTTCGGCAGTATTTCAAATGTATTTCATCATAAAGTACAATGTATTTAATAAATATATTATAAATGTTACTACAACAGAGATAAATACCTGTAAAAAAATATTTGAATTTGGTCAAAGGGAGGTAATTTCTTTCTTTACGTTAGTTACTAACAAGGGAGAGCATGCTATTATTTACTCAAAGTAAACAAACATTGACTGGAAGAGAGCCTGAAAAAAGAATCAAACACCGTGAAAGGTGCACGTTAGCTAGCAGAATATAATACATAATTGAATTTAAAAATACTTATGTAGTAGAATCGTGGTTAATTGTTTATTTTAAAAAGGAAAAGTATGGAGAATTGGGGGTGGGAGGGGGGGGGGGGGCAGTTGACATAAACTGTACAGCATGCATTTGCCGGTAAAATGCACATGATTTTTTTGTCTTGCACTAGTGCAAGATAAGAAAATCTCACATCGCTAAAAATAGGAACTGGTCTGTCTCAAAAGTGAGAAAATATGTTGTCACCAAACAAGTATTCACCCATGCTGGCCCCTTAATCCATTTTAATTACAGCTGTCAACTGTCTTTTGATCTTTTTGAAAGTTGACCTTTGGGGAATCTGCAGTAATTATGTATCTGGATTGTCCCTTTGCTACTTAACATTCCTTTTAATTTGGGTACCCTACAGTTAGAATCTTGTGGCCATGTGTTAGTATCTCGTGACCACATGATAGTATGTTCTGGACACACGCTAGTATCTTGTGGCCATGTGTTAGTATCTCGTGACCACATGATAGTATGTCCTGGACACACGCTAGTATCTTGTGGCCACGCATTGGTATCTAATGGCCATGTGATAAATATATATCTGCATGTCCCTTTCATGCTTCCATAGTAAACATTTGGAAGAAAAATGATAAAAAAGTAAAAATATTAATACAATTTGTATTAATACAATTTGTAAGTTTTACTTGAATTTGAAAAAAAATTAACACATTGTCAGAGTAAAGACAGTTTGAATTCTTTTTTTTATTTCATTACAAATGCTGATCTACAATGAGTTGAGTCCACTGCATCACATGGCTTCAATCAAACAGCATCCCTTGACTTCAATCAAACAGCATCCCTTGACTTCAATCAAACAGCATCCCTTGACTTCAATCAAACAGCATCCCTTGACTTCAATCAAACAGCATCACTTGACTTCAATCAAACAGCATCCCTTGACTTCAATCAAACAGCATCCCTTGACTTCAATCAAACAGCATCACTTGACTTCAATCAAACAGCATCACTTGACTTCAATCAAACAGCATCTCTTGACTTCAATCAAACAGCATCACTTGACCTCAATCAAACAAGCATCACTTGACTTCAATCAAACAGCATCACTTGACTTCAATCAAACAGCATCACTTGACTTCAATCAAACAGCATCACTTGACTTCAATCAAACAGCATCATTTGACTTCAAACGATCACTTGGCTTCCATATGCATTTCCTCATTCAATCTGCTAAATATGTGGACTATGTCAAGAGACACAATATCAAACATTACAATTTACATGATTTACAATGCATAGTTTTAATAGACTCCTCATCATCTCATTGAAAATTAACTTGTTCTCGCCATGATATAGCTGAAAAATTGCTGAATTGGTGTTAAACAACAATCACTCACTAAAATAGACTCATTTAGTAGGAAAAATATAAAATGTTTTGAATATATTTTGATTAGAATATTGGGTTTATTGGCATTGGCTCAAATCTAGTTTTTAATAACCCACTTTTTTAAGAGGAGAGGCCACTAGACAATTATTCCCAAATCCCAGAATGAACTCTGTGAAAGCCATATACAACATCAATTTTTAGAGACAAAAATGTACATGTCTGGTGAACAGATATATATCAAAGACAATACATTCTTGTTTTATTATGTGCCTCAGAAATGATTGATGTATGTGTAAAATAAAGGCTGTCCATGGCAAAGCTGAGGTCTTTAATTGTTCATAATAAAGACATGGACAACTGTTGTTTGACCATGTTAGAACATAAACACTTCTCTGAGAATGTTAGAGTACATTGAAGGTCAATAAAACTCTTATTGGGTGTGACAGCTGCCATTGTCTCGTGTTAAACAATCATTGTGTCTGTCTCAATTAGAAGTCTCAGAAGTCATCAATTGTATGTTATTCTTATATGTAAATTTGATATAAAAACTTTTAAATGCAATATCCATTTAATCTTCACAATTTGCTTATCAATTCATTTTTTTTTCAGGGTGAAGCCTGTACGTGAGGGCGAAAGACGCTCGAGGCGTAAGTTGGGGCTAGCCCCAGAGTTTAAGGCCGAGGACTTGCCCGTTCGGACCAGGCGTCCAAGGGTTCTGGTACAAGTTTTCGAGCCTGTACCAGTGGTACAGACACCCGTGTTTGTACCAGTGGAGGCTACGCTCCCAGAACTACCACGGGATTTACAGAATCCAGTGGTGGTTTCCCCTGTAGTCAGACTTTTTTCATTGCCTACAGCAGCTGTTAATTCAGCAGATGTAGATGATGAAACAATGGCTGCTATAGGCCAGGGGGTGGTAGTTGAAGCACCCTGTGTCGCTTTGGAGGAGGTGGTGGCAGCAGAGCAGGTTTTTGAGGCCATAGACATCATCCCAGTTGTTCCTGTTGCCCCTGCTCCCCAGAGAGGTTGGACTCGTTGGGTTTGTGGTGCTGCTCTTGCTGTCGGTAATATGATTGTTAATGACAGGCCGGTTTTCTTTTAAGGGGCAAAATTTCTAAATTCAAAAAGGGGTTGCAATTTTGAAAACATTTCGAAAAGATCATGGTTCAGTCTGTTGTAGCAAAGATTTGGAATTTCTAATCATTTTTATGTTTTTATAATGAAGGTTAAAAAACCAAAAAAGGGGAGATAATTTTTTTTTTAAATTGCTTCACAGAACTGATTTGATCAGATATTTATTTAAATTGTTAAAATTTTGTTTTATTTTTTTAAAAATCATATTGTCTATTGGTGGTTAAAGTTGTGTTGAACTTCTGATCATGGTACATTAGGTCAACTGGGTTAGAGTTTTGGTGTGTAATGCCACTTTCAACAATATATCAGTTATGGCGGTCAGTTATATTGGTGGAGGAAACCGATGTGTCCGCAGAAAACCACTGACACTTTATCACATAAAGCCATTATGTCGGTTGTCTTAATATTGAGCACAGATAAGTCAATGTAGAACACCAAGGTGTAAATTTATGTCCCCTTCCCACCCCACCCCACCCAAACACAGTTTCCAAGGCCTTTTAGTGTGTGTTAATCTGCCCCTTCTCCCAAACCAAGTTTCTAAGGTTCTTTGTTAAAGTTGTGTTAAAACCCACTCCCCATTTGTCTGTTCTTGGTTAAAGTTGTGTTTAAACATCTGATCATGGTGTCCTAGTGTCCAAGGTCTTATACTCTATTTGTAAATAGGTCTATGTATATATGTATAGTGTAAATATATTTTTGTATATAGTGTAAATATGTAAATATGTTTTTAATCATTAATATCATGTATTTAGTATGTGATATTGTTACATTTCTGTATGCATCATTAAGATATTGCAAACCTTCATTTGGAAAAGTGAAGGACGTCAGATTCCACATCCTGTCTCGTGAAAATACTGATTTTCCGAGAATCTTTATGGGTAATTAATTACCCATACTGCCCCAGTATGAAATAGCTCAAAACAGATCAGTGTCAGTGTGAAGACGATCGATAACATCTTCTTAAAGATCTGGACAGCAGAACTTGTATAAAAAAAGATCAGCATTTTGAATAAGAATTAGGTTCATCATAGAATTATATATGTTCCCGAGATCATTTATGTACTTCAATGTAAATAAATTTGGATAATTAAATAAGGTTTATGAGTGAATGTTGTATGCTAGAAATGGGGGTAAGCAAGGATGAATGATAGATAATAACTTTTTCTCAGTTAGGTTTCACATTTAACATAGGTAGCATGCAAGAAACGGGTGTATGAAAGAATAGAATGATAGATAAATAACTTTTTCCCAGTTAGGTTTCACATTTAATAAAGGCACAATAGTGCCAAAAATACAATAATTTTTTATATTGTCAGTAATTAAATGGATTAAGGATTTTGAAGTACTAATGGAATGGATCTCAAATGTGATAGTTCTTGAGAAACTAGTTCTAATTGAAAATGCATGATCAAGGAGAATAAAAAGGATGAAAGACTTGAAACTGCACAAATCATGGTTATAAAGTTTATCTATAATGGACGACTACGTGTAGGGGTTCTTTTTTTTTTCTTTTCTTTTTTTGTCAATTGAACAATATGTGTTGTTTGATATTGTTCAGCTAAATCTATCAAGGACATGTGTGGTATCATTGTGGTTTACATATCCTTAGAGTTTGCTGTTTCTATACAATGATAAACATCTCACACCTCAACATGCATGTGAGACGACCTCTTCCCTAAATTTGAAACTTGTGTGCTGTAAATTTCAACTCTATAAATGTATGTATGGTTTATAAAGGTTATCAGTTATATCATGTTCTACCTGTAACCAGGTTAATTCCCATCAAAAATGTGTACTCTAGCTTTTTTTTCAACTACATCATGATCTCCTGTAAAGATACTTGTATAGCAAGTGTTGGTTTGTGATGTTAGTATGATGCTCAACAGGACTGCTTTTACAAAAAAAAAAAAAAAAAAAAAAAAAAATGCATGGATATAATAAATTGCATGTACTAATCAACTTTTGTTTTTCAGGTTTACTAATCTATTTTTATTTTTTCAGAAGTAAGAGTGGTCTACATCAATACTTTTGGCAAATTGCAAAATTGTTTAAAATTAATATTTTTGTTTGTTTTTTAATCTTTTGTAAATTTAATATAATTTTGAAAACAAATCTCATTTCTGGTGACTTTTTTTAAAGTAATAGTTTTGGTGAATTGTAAAAATTGTTTAAAATTAATATTTTTGTTTGTTTTGGATCTTTTGTAAATTTAATATAATTTTGAAAACAAATCTCATTTCTGGTGACTTTTTTTTAAAGTAATAGTTTTGGCAAATTGCAAAATTGTTTAAAATTAATATTTTTGTTTGTTTTTTAATCTTTTGTAAATTTAATATAATTTTGAAAACAAATCTCATTTCTGGTGACTTTTTTTAAAGTAATAGTTTTGGCGAATTGTAAAAATTTTTAAAATTAATATTTTTGTTTATTTTGGATCTTTTGTAAATTTAATATAATTTTTAATTTTGAAAACAAATCTCATTTCTGGCGACTTGTTTTTAAGTAATAGTTTTGGTAAATTGTAAAATTGTTTAAAATTAATATTTTTGTTTATTTTGGATCTTTTGTAAATTTAATATAATTTTGAAAACAAATCTCATTTCTGGTGACTTTTTTTAAAGTAAGTTTTTTATGAAGATTTGGTATTAATGGCAATTTTAAAATAATTTGAATAGAAAAATTAAAATTTTTTTTTTTTTATATCCACAAAAAAATGTGTTTTAAGATGCACTCATGCAGACACCACAGCCAATTGAAGATGGCATCAAACCTGCTGAAAGTGCAGTCAACAATACTTTTGGTAGGTTTAAAATTTAAGGGGTTTTAATAGGGACAAGAAGAGTTTGAAGATACCAAAGGGTAATCAGAATCCATAAATCAAAGGACAGAATACACAATGGCCAAAAGAAAAACAAAAACAATGATCTACAAAACACTACACAGAAAACGAACGATCAAGCACCACGAACCCCATAAAATCCGGGGTTGAGCTCAGATGCTCTAGAAGGGTAAGAAGAGTTTGGAGATACCAATCAGAATCCGTAAATCGAAGAATAACAGGCAACACAATGACCAAAGAAAAAAGAACAACGATCTACAAAACATGTATATAAAACTAAAGATCGAGTAACATGAACCCCACTAAAAACCGGCTCTAAAAAGTTGAGATAACTCTGTCATGCACAAATAGTTTAACATCTACAGAGATTTGAAGGTGCTGTGAAAAGGGTAATGCATCTATGGAGAATTTAACACACTCCAATAAGGATAAACATCTATATAGAACTTAAGGTGCTCCAATAAGGGTACCGGTAAACATTTTCATTTCTTTTTTTTGCACAACATACATACAGTGGACCTTGTTAAAAAAAAATTAATGTTGTCATCAATTTTTCATTCATTTGATTTCCTTAAAAACTGCTTGTTTGTAAGATTTACTGTCACTACCAGACAATTAGAAGAAAGAAGCACACAGCAGATGAATACCAAATATATATCCATGGCATACATGAGGTATATATATATATATAATCTGCCCCTTCTCCCAAACCAAGTTTCTAAGGTTCTTGTTAAAGCCCCCTCCCCATTTGTCTGTTCTTTGTTAAAGTTGTGTTAAAGCCCCCTCCCCATTTGTCTGTTCTTTGTTAGAGTTGTGTTAAAGCCCCCTCCCCATTTGTCTGTTCTTGGTTAAAGTTGTGTTAAAGCCCCCTCCCCATTTGTCTGTTCTTAGTTAAAGTTGTGTTAAAGCCCCCTCCCCATTTGTCTGTTCTTTGTTAAAGTTGTGTTAAAGCCCCCTCCCCATTTGTCTGTTCTTAGTTAAAGTTGTGTTAAAGCCCGCTCCCCATTTGTCTGTTCTTTGTTAAAGTTGTGTTAAAGCCCCCTCCCCATTTGTCTGTTCTTAGTTAAAGTTGTGTTAAAGCCTGCTCCCCATTTGTCTGTTCTTTGTTAAAGTTGTGTTAAAACCCCCTCCCCATTTGTCTGTTCTTAGTTAAAGTTGTGTTAAAGCCCACTCCCCATTTGTCTGTTCTTTGTTAAAGTTGTGTTAAAGCCCCCTCCCCATTTGTCTGTTCTTAGTTAAAGTTGTGTTAAAGCCCCCTCACCATTTGTCTGTTCTTTGTTAAAGTTGTGTTAAAGCCCCCTCCCCATTTGTCTGTTCTTAGTTAAAGTTGTGTTAAAGCCCCCTCCCCATTTGTCTGTTCTTTGTTAAAGTTGTGTTAAAGCCCCCTCCCCATTTGTCTGTTCTTAGTTAAAGTTGTGTTAAAGCCCACTCCCCATTTGTCTGTTCTTTGTTAAAGTTGTGTTAAAGCCCGCTCCCCATTTGTCTGTTCTTTGTTAAAGTTGTGTTAAAGCCCGCTCCCCATTTGTCTGTCCTTTGTTAAAGTTGTGTTAAAGCCCCCTCCCCATTTGTCTGTTCTTTGTTAAAGTTGTGTTAAAGCCCCCTCCCCATTTGTCTGTTCTTTGTTAAAGTTGTGTTAAAGCCCGCTCCCCATTTGTCTGTTCTTTGTTAAAGTTGTGTTAAAGCCCGCTCCCCATTTGTCTGTTCTTAGTTAAAGTTGTGTTAAAGCCCGCTCCCCATTTGTCTGTTCTTTGTTAAAGTTGTGTTATAGCCCCCTCCCCATTTGTCTGTTCTTTGTTAAAGTTGTGTTAAAGCCCCCTCCCCATTTGTCTGTTCTTAGTTAAAGTTGTGTTAAAGTCCACTCCCCATTTGTCTGTTCTTAGTTAAAGTTGTGTTAAAGCCCGCTCCCCATTTGTCTGTTCTTTGTTAAAGTTGTGTTAAAGCCCGCTCCCCATTTGTCTGTTCTTTGTTAAAGTTGTGTTAAAGCCCCCTCCCCATTTGTCTGTTCTTAGTTAAAGTTGTGTTAAAGCCCCCTCCCCATTTGTCTGTTCTTAATTAAAGTTGTGTTTAAACATCTGATCATGGTGTCCCAGTGTCCAAGGTCTTATACTCTATTTATAAATAGGTCTATGTATATATGTATAGTGTAAATATATTTTTGTATATAGTGTAAATATGTAAATATGTTTTTAATCATTAATATCATGTATTTAGTATGTGATATTGTTACATTTCTGTATGCATCATTAAGATATTGCAAACCTTCATTTGGAAAAGTGAAGGACGTCAGATTCCACATCCTGTTTCGTGAAAATACTGATTTTCCGAGAATCTTTATGGGCAATTAATTACCCTTACTGCCCCAGTATGAAATAGCTCAAAACAGATCAGTGTCAGTGTGAAGACGATCGATAACATCTTCTTAAAGATCTGGACAGCAGAACTTGTATAAAAAAAGATCAGCATTTTGAATAAGAATTAGGTTCATCATAGAATTATATATGTTCCCGAGATCATTTATGTACTTCAATGTAAATAAATTTGGATAATTAAATAAGGTTTATGAGTGAATGTTGTATGCTAGAAATGGGGGTAAGCAAGGATGAATGATAGATAATAACTTTTTCTCAGTTAGGTTTCACATTTAACATAGGTAGCATGCAAGAAACGGGTGTATGAAAGAATAGAATGATAGATAAATAACTTTTTCCCAGTTAGGTTTCACATTTAATAAAGGCACAATAGTGCCAAAAATACAATAATTTTTTATATTGTCAGTAATTAAATGGATTAAGGATTTTGAAGTACTAATGGAATGGATCTCAAATGTGATAGTTCTTGAAAATCTAGTTCTAATTGAAAATGCATCATCAAGGAGAATAAAAAGGATGAAAGACTTAAAACTGCACAAATCATGATTATAAAGATTATGTATAATGGACGACTACGTGTAGGGGTTCTTTTTTTTTTCTTTTCTTTTTTTGTCAATTGAACAATATGTGTTGTTTGATATTGTTCAGCTAAATCTATCAAGGACATGTGTGGTATCATTGTGGTTTACATATCCTTAGAGTTTGCTGTTTCTATACAATGATAAACATCTCACACCTCAACATGCATGTGAGACGACCTCTTCCCTAAATTTGAAACTCGTGTGCTGTAAATTTCAACTCTATAAATGTATGTATGGTTTATAAAGGTTATCAGTTATATCATGTTCTACCTGTAACCAGGTTAATTCCCATCAAAAATGTGTACTCTAGCTTTTTTTTCAACTACATCATGATCTCCTGTAAAGATACTTGTATAGCAAGTGTTGGTTTGTGATGTTAGTATGATGCTCAACAGGACTGCTTTTACAAAAAAAAAAAAAAAAAAAAAAAAAAATGCATGGATATAATAAATTGCATGTACTAATCAACTTTTGTTTTTCAGGTTTACTAATCTATTTTTATTTTTTCAGAAGTAAGAGTGGTCTACATCAATACTTTTGGCAAATTGCAAAATTGTTTAAAATTAATATTTTTGTTTGTTTTTTAATCTTTTGTAAATTTAATATAATTTTGAAAACAAATCTCATTTCTGGTGACTTTTTTTAAAGTAATAGTTTTGGTGAATTGTAAAAATTGTTTAAAATTAATATTTTTGTTTGTTTTGGATCTTTTGTAAATTTAATATAATTTTGAAAACAAATCTCATTTCTGGTGACTTTTTTTTAAAGTAATAGTTTTGGCAAATTGCAAAATTGTTTAAAATTAATATTTTTGTTTGTTTTTTAATCTTTTGTAAATTTAATATAATTTTGAAAACAAATCTCATTTCTGGTGACTTTTTTTAAAGTAATAGTTTTGGCGAATTGTAAAAATTTTTAAAATTAATATTTTTGTTTATTTTGGATCTTTTGTAAATTTAATATAATTTTTAATTTTGAAAACAAATCTCATTTCTGGCGACTTGTTTTTAAGTAATAGTTTTGGTGAATTGTAAAATTGTTTAAAATTAATATTTTTGTTTATTTTGGATCTTTTGTAAATTTAATATAATTTTGAAAACAAATCTCATTTCTGGTGACTTTTTTTAAAGTAAGTTTTTTATGAAGATTTGGTATTAATGGCAATTTTAAAATAATTTGAATAGAAAAATTAAAATTTTTTTTTTTTTATATCCACAAAAAAATGTGTTTTAAGATGCACTCATGCAGACACCACAGCCAATTGAAGATGGCATCAAACCTGCTGAAAGTGCAGTCAACAATACTTTTGGTAGGTTTAAAATTTAAGGGGTTTTAATAGGGACAAGAAGAGTT
Organism: Bathymodiolus brooksi; assembly: GCA_963680875.1. Classification (NCBI taxonomy): domain Eukaryota; kingdom Metazoa; phylum Mollusca; class Bivalvia; order Mytilida; family Modiolidae; genus Bathymodiolus; species Bathymodiolus brooksi. The sequence continues at coordinate 98,520,201 of OY804585.1, forward strand.
TGAAGATACCAAAGGGTAATCAGAATCCATAAATCAAAGGACAGAATACACAATGGCCAAAAGAAAAACAAAAACAATGATCTACAAAACACTACACAGAAAACGAACGATCAAGCACCACGAACCCCATAAAATCCGGGGTTGAGCTCAGATGCTCTAGAAGGGTAAGAAGAGTTTGGAGATACCAATCAGAATCCGTAAATCGAAGAATAACAGGCAACACAATGACCAAAGAAAAAAGAACAACGATCTACAAAACATGTATATAAAACTAAAGATCGAGTAACATGAACCCCACTAAAAACCGGCTCTAAAAAGTTGAGATAACTCTGTCATGCACAAATAGTTTAACATCTACAGAGATTTGAAGGTGCTGTGAAAAGGGTAATGCATCTATGGAGAATTTAACACACTCCAATAAGGATAAACATCTATATAGAACTTAAGGTGCTCCAATAAGGGTACCGGTAAACATTTTCATTTCTTTTTTTTGCACAACATACATACAGTGGACCTTGTTAAAAAAAAATTAATGTTGTCATCAATTTTTCATTCATTTGATTTCCTTAAAAACTGCTTGTTTGTAAGATTTACTGTCACTACCAGACAGTTAGAAGAAAGAAGCACACAGCAGATGAATACCAAATATATATCCATGGCATACATGAGGTATATATATATATATAATCTGCCCCTTCTCCCAAACCAAGTTTCTAAGGTTCTTGTTAAAGCCCCCTCCCCATTTGTCTGTTCTTTGTTAAAGTTGTGTTAAAGCCCCCTCCCCATTTGTCTGTTCTTTGTTAGAGTTGTGTTAAAGCCCCCTCCCCATTTGTCTGTTCTTGGTTAAAGTTGTGTTAAAGCCCCCTCCCCATTTGTCTGTTCTTAGTTAAAGTTGTGTTAAAGCCCCCTCCCCATTTGTCTGTTCTTTGTTAAAGTTGTGTTAAAGCCCCCTCCCCATTTGTCTGTTCTTAGTTAAAGTTGTGTTAAAGCCCGCTCCCCATTTGTCTGTTCTTTGTTAAAGTTGTGTTAAAGCCCCCTCCCCATTTGTCTGTTCTTAGTTAAAGTTGTGTTAAAGCCTGCTCCCCATTTGTCTGTTCTTTGTTAAAGTTGTGTTAAAACCCCCTCCCCATTTGTCTGTTCTTAGTTAAAGTTGTGTTAAAGCCCACTCCCCATTTGTCTGTTCTTTGTTAAAGTTGTGTTAAAGCCCCCTCCCCATTTGTCTGTTCTTAGTTAAAGTTGTGTTAAAGCCCCCTCACCATTTGTCTGTTCTTTGTTAAAGTTGTGTTAAAGCCCCCTCCCCATTTGTCTGTTCTTAGTTAAAGTTGTGTTAAAGCCCCCTCCCCATTTGTCTGTTCTTTGTTAAAGTTGTGTTAAAGCCCCCTCCCCATTTGTCTGTTCTTAGTTAAAGTTGTGTTAAAGCCCACTCCCCATTTGTCTGTTCTTTGTTAAAGTTGTGTTAAAGCCCGCTCCCCATTTGTCTGTTCTTTGTTAAAGTTGTGTTAAAGCCCGCTCCCCATTTGTCTGTCCTTTGTTAAAGTTGTGTTAAAGCCCCCTCCCCATTTGTCTGTTCTTTGTTAAAGTTGTGTTAAAGCCCCCTCCCCATTTGTCTGTTCTTTGTTAAAGTTGTGTTAAAGCCCGCTCCCCATTTGTCTGTTCTTTGTTAAAGTTGTGTTAAAGCCCGCTCCCCATTTGTCTGTTCTTAGTTAAAGTTGTGTTAAAGCCCGCTCCCCATTTGTCTGTTCTTTGTTAAAGTTGTGTTATAGCCCCCTCCCCATTTGTCTGTTCTTTGTTAAAGTTGTGTTAAAGCCCCCTCCCCATTTGTCTGTTCTTAGTTAAAGTTGTGTTAAAGTCCACTCCCCATTTGTCTGTTCTTAGTTAAAGTTGTGTTAAAGCCCGCTCCCCATTTGTCTGTTCTTTGTTAAAGTTGTGTTAAAGCCCGCTCCCCATTTGTCTGTTCTTTGTTAAAGTTGTGTTAAAGCCCCCTCCCCATTTGTCTGTTCTTAGTTAAAGTTGTGTTAAAGCCCCCTCCCCATTTGTCTGTTCTTAATTAAAGTTGTGTTTAAACATCTGATCATGGTGTCCCAGTGTCCAAGGTCTTATACTCTATTTATAAATAGGTCTATGTATATATGTATAGTGTAAATATATTTTTGTATATAGTGTAAATATGTAAATATGTTTTTAATCATTAATATCATGTATTTAGTATGTGATATTGTTACATTTCTGTATGCATCATTAAGATATTGCAAACCTTCATTTGGAAAAGTGAAGGATGTCAGATTCCACATCCTATTTCGTGAAAATACTGATTTTCCGAGAATCTTTATGGGCAATTAATTACCCTTACTGCCCCAGTATGAAATAGCTCAAAACAGATCAGTGTCAGTGTGAAGACGATCGATAACATCTTCTTAAAGATCTGGACAGCAGAACTTGTATAAAAAAAGATCAGCATTTTGAATAAGAATTAGGTTCATCATAGAATTATATATGTTCCCGAGATCATTTATGTACTTCAATGTAAATAAATTTGGATAATTAAATAAGGTTTATGAGTGAATGTTGTATGCTAGAAATGGGGGTAAGCAAGGATGAATGATAGATAATAACTTTTTCTCAGTTAGGTTTCACATTTAACATAGGTAGCATGCAAGAAACGGGTGTATGAAAGAATAGAATGATAGATAAATAACTTTTTCCCAGTTAGGTTTCACATTTAATAAAGGCACAATAGTGCCAAAAATACAATAATTTTTTATATTGTCAGTAATTAAATGGATTAAGGATTTTGAAGTACTAATGGAATGGATCTCAAATGTGATAGTTCTTGAAAATCTAGTTCTAATTGAAAATGCATCATCAAGGAGATTAAAAAGGATGAAAGACTTAAAACTGCACAAATCATGGTTATAAAGTTTATGTATAATGGACGACTACGTGTAGGGGTTCTTTTTTTTTTCTTTTCTTTTTTTGTCAATTGAACAATATGTGTTGTTTGATATTGTTCAGCTAAATCTATCAAGGACATGTGTGGTATCATTGTGGTTTACATATCCTTAGAGTTTGCTGTTTCTATACAATGATAAACATCTCACACCTCAACATGCATGTGAGACGACCTCTTCCCTAAATTTGAAACTTGTGTGCTGTAAATTTCAACTCTATAAATGTATGTATGGTTTATAAAGGTTATCAGTTATATCATGTTCTACCTGTAACCAGGTTAATTCCCATCAAAAATGTGTACTCTAGCTTTTTTTTCAACTACGTCATGATCTCCTGTAAAGATACTTGTATAGCAAGTGTTGGTTTGTGATGTTAGTATGATGCTCAACAGGACTGCTTTTACAAAAAAAAAAAAAAAAAAAAAAAAAATGCATGGATATAATAAATTGCATGTACTAATCAACTTTTGTTTTTCAGGTTTACTAATCTATTTTTATTTTTTCAGAAGTAAGAGTGGTCTACATCAATACTTTTGGCAAATTGCAAAATTGTTTAAAATTAATATTTTTGTTTGTTTTTTAATCTTTTGTAAATTTAATATAATTTTGAAAACAAATCTCATTTCTGGTGACTTTTTTTAAAGTAATAGTTTTGGTGAATTGTAAAAATTGTTTAAAATTAATATTTTTGTTTGTTTTGGATCTTTTGTAAATTTAATATAATTTTGAAAACAAATCTCATTTCTGGTGACTTTTTTTTAAAGTAATAGTTTTGGCAAATTGCAAAATTGTTTAAAATTAATATTTTTGTTTGTTTTTTAATCTTTTGTAAATTTAATATAATTTTGAAAACAAATCTCATTTCTGGTGACTTTTTTTAAAGTAATAGTTTTGGTGAATTGTAAAAAAAATTTAAATTAATATTTTTGTTTATTTTGGATCTTTTGTAAATTTAATATAATTTTGAAAACAAATCTCATTTCTGGCGACCTGTTTTTAAGTAATAGTTTTGGTAAATTGTAAAATTGTTTAAAATTAATATTTTTGTTTATTTTGGATCTTTTGTAAATTTAATATAATTTTGAAAACAAATCTCATTTCTGGTGACTTTTTTTAAAGTAAGTTTTTTATGAAGATTTGGTATTAATGGCAATTTTAGAATAATTTGAATAGAAAAATTAAAATTTTTTTTTTTTTATATCCACAAAAAAATGTGTTTTAAGATGCACTCATGCAGACACCACAGCCAATTGAAGATGGCATCAAACCTGCTGAAAGTGCAGTCAACAATACTTTTGGTAGGTTTAAAATTTAAGGGGTTTTAATAGGGACAAGAAGAGTTTGAAGATACCAAAGGGTAATCAGAATCCATAAATCAAAGGACAGAATACACAATGGCCAAAAGAAAAGCAAAAACAATGATCTACAAAACACTACACAGAAAACTAACGATCAAGCACCACGAACTCCACAAAAACCGGGGTTGAGCTCAGATGCTCTAGAAGGGAAAGAAGAGTTTGGAGATGCCAAAGGGGTAATCAGAATCCGTAAATCGAAGAATAACAGGCAACACAATGACCAAAGAAAAAAGTACAAAAGGACAACGATCTACAAAACATGTATATAAAACTAAAGATCGAGTAACATGAACCCCACTAAAAACAAACAAAGATCTACAAAACATGTATATAAAACTAAAGATCGAGTAACATGAACCCCACTAAAAACTAACAACGATCTACAAAACATGTATATAAAACTAAAGATCGAGTAACATGAACCCCACTAAAAACAAACAAAGATCTACAAAACATGTATATAAAACTAAAGATCGAGTAACATGAACCCCACTAAAAACTAACAACGATCTACAAAACATGTATATAAAACTAAAGATCGAGTAACATGAACCCCACTAAAAACAAACAAAGATCTACAAAACATGTATATAAAACTAAAGATCGAGTAACATGAACCCCACTAAAAACCGGCTCTAAAAAGTTGAGATAACTCTGTCATGCACAAATAGTTTAACATCTACAGAGATTTGAAGGTGCTGTGAAAAGGGTAATGCATCTATGGAGAATTTAACACACTTCAATAAGGATAAACATCTATATAGAACTTAAGGTGCTCCAATAAGGGTACCGGTAAACATTTTCATTTCTTTTTTTTGCACAGCATACATACAGTGTACCTTGTTAATTTTGTCATCAATTTTTCATTCATTTAATTTCCTTAAAAACTGCTTGTTTGTAAGATTTACTGTTGCAACCAGACAGTTAGAAGAAAGAAGCACACAGCAGACGAATACCAAATCTTTATCCAAGGCATACATGAGGTATATATTTTATTATAGTAGACAATAACAAATTAGTATTGTGTACAATATAACATACGGTAATGATGAAATGATAAAAAAAACTTGAAACTCAATACACTTGTAAAAAGTGTTGACCCCAATCTGTTGACTAGAGAAGGCAACTCCATCCAGCATTTTATTTGAGTTATTCCCCCTTTTTGACTTAGAATTTCTTCAAAAAATACAATTTCTCAATAATCATGATAGGCATTGAAATGAAACTCAACATACCTGTTCACTATCAAATGGGGAACCCATTACAGCAAGGCAGGTGACCCTGTGATTTGTATATCCAGAGTTATCTGCCCTTGTTTCGACATAGTACATAGAAATTTGGGATATTTTTTTTAGTATAATTAAAATTTCTCAATAACTATCAAAGCTATTAACATGAAACTCAATACACTTGTCAACAGAACGGAGTCAACACTTTCTACAAGAGAAGACAACTCTATCCAGCATTTTATTTGAGTTATTTCCCTTTTTTTACTTCCATTTTTTTTCTACAATTTCAATTTTCTCAATACCCAACATACCTGTTCACTATCAAAAGGGGGAACACATTACAGAAGGGTAACCCCCCACTCCCAACACACAACCCCCTCCCCTGCCCCCCACCCAAATATTTTTATTTTGTTTATTTTTATTTTTTATTTCATATGCACTAAAATAGTGTTACAAGAAAAGAATATACCTGCGCTGCCCCCCCCCCCCCCACCCCAAAAAAAAATTTGTTTATATGACCATCATAGTTAGAAGTATGTATAACTTTGTAAATTGCTTGCAGTTTAATATCAGATTCCCGTGGGCAGTGCTCTTGTTTTAAAACTTATTTAACATTTTATTCAATTTGTGTAGTTGTTTATGTTGATGGTTACATCGCAATTATCCGAAAAATGAGGATTGAAACTAAACATTCCACGACATGAGAAATTTTCTTTTATGTTCATTTGTATGGTGTTGTTTGTTGTCCAAATTAGTTTTTTAACGATATCCATGTATCGCCATGGCAGCGGGATACATGATATTTATTTCCCTGGAGCATGCGGTCTAGGGACACATGAAATTTTGTCTTCCTAGCATGTAACGTTTTCTAACTAATCAGACACTCTTATATCTATGAGGTATAATAAGAAGTATTGTCACATCCATGTCAAGATCACCAAAGAAGAGATACACAAATGTATAGGGAAAACACTTTCTGGTGTTTCAAAGATTTGTCCAAACTTTTGAAAATCAATTGTTTGAATTAATAAATGCTGCATGATTTTACATTTCAAATTACCATTTATAATTATGATTTTATAATTTTATTTAAGCACTGAAACGTAATCCAATCCCATGCACATGATGCTCTGTCCCATAGGAAGTGGATGATGTTTAACCATGGTATTTATTCAGTAAGTATTGATAGTCATGATACAGATCCTTGTAATATTAAATATTTGCCAACATAGATTTCCACAAGGACATGTGATATTTACTGTCAGTGAAAAAAAACCAAAATACATGCATCATAATTTGTTTTTCTTTTACCCTTTATAAATAAGCTTGGAAAATTCTAGTTCACAACACAACATACAATGACAGGTACCAGATGAAGCCAGCATAACCAAATGTATGTTGACTTGCCAATGTACGATTTGGGATCGTATAGAAGTGTACTGTATACATCATGTGATAAATTTTGTCAGTTTGCAGCTGATCCGAGTACACCAGTTTTCTCCATCGCTTAAACTGACTTGCCGTGAGATTACATAATTGCAATGTTATTGATAGTGGTGTTTAACACCCATAGCACTAACCTTACTGTTTTTTCAATGTGGTACAATAGTCCCCCTAATAGAAGGGCACTCCCACCTAAAGGCCACACCTCTTATTATAAGCCTTATATCAGGTGTACTGGATAGTAAAATACTACAAAATTGTCCAACCTCAAGATTCAATCCTTATCAGGCAATTTTGTTTTATTGTATAAGGGGTAGCCTTATTAGCGGGCAACTACTGTATATAAAAAATGACTCAATGGTGTATATAAAGTTAGGGTACTTGCCTTAAGTGTGGTATATCATGAATTTGATCCTCTTTTGGGACAAACCAAACGCTATAAAATTGATATTTATTGAAAGAAAAATTAAAGTGATGGAAATAAAATCCACCAATATCAACAAAACAAACAACTACATCTCTTTTCAAATGATTAAAAAAAAGACCACAACATATGTCGATGTAAATCCAATTCCTTGCTTGGGACTGGCACAAACATGTATCGGGCAGTATATTGAAGAATTGGATCACAGCCCTCTGCCTTCTTGATAATTGGATCTGCAACGACAATACAGATATAAAAAAAAATGTCTGCTTAGCACGAAGGATCAGGTAAAGAAAAAGAACAAAGACTGGTTGACTTGAAGTTAGTGTATTGTGTCCAGGTTCAGACATGTGTTCTGTGGACTGTTTGTTTCTGTGAAATAGCACTAAAATCAAACTTTGTGTGTAACGGTCTAGTTCAAAGAAGACATCATTATCATCTGGTCAACAAGAAACATGTTCTTCCTATTGGTCACTTGGGGTCACTTGGAGTAAGCAACAATCACTCACTCAATATTTTGGTTACCGCTACACCAATACAAAATCATTGCAACAAAACCTAAAAAAAAAATAGGCTTTTATCAGTTGGTGATAAAATATTGATATTTTTTTTATTTCAGTACTGGAATGTAGTCTATTCTCATAAGAATATCCAATGGGAAGTAGATGTTGTGTAACCGTGGAGTTTATTAGGTGAGTATATACCATTATTGTTTTAATAAAAATTTGAGATTGCTTTGGAAATGAAGGTCCTTGTTTTGGGACAGGCACAAAAAAAGCTAAACTGACTTAAATAATGACAAATTCCAGAAATGTGCATAAATAATGACAAATTTCAGAAATGTGCATAACACAAGTACAACATAAGAGAGGTTTTTTTTCAGAAAAAAGCATTATTGAAATAAAGATAATGTCATTGTACATGTCAGGAAAGGACTTGTATTTTGTAAAGTGACCAGTAGTTAGCGTAAAACTTGTAATTATAGGTTCCAGTTGACAGGGAATGAATAACATCTAAAGTGAACACTGTTATCTGGGGAGGACTTGTAATTAGAGGGCCCAGACATGAGTTGCATCTGACCAGTTTTTGGAAATATTTAGCAAGTGCAGATTTCATTAAAGATTTTTAATTTGGAAGGTCCAATTACTGAATGCCAATGTGTTTTTTCTTGCAGTTTATTAGCACCATGGAAAATATTATTGTTTATTCCATATGGCATTTTTCAAGTTCTGATACCTCTTATGTTTTCAGTGTAATGTACCGAGCCATGGATGAAAGACAAAGGCACAGATGAAGAGACGCAGATGAAGAGATCACAGATGAAGAATCACAGATGAAGAGATCATAGATAAAGAGATCACAGATGAAGAATCACAGATGAAGAGATCACAGATGAAGAATCACAGATGAAGAGATCACAGATGAAGAATCACAGATGAAGAGATCACAGATGAAGAATGGAAGATATGTGCAAAGATCACAGATGAAGATGAGATGAAAGACATATAGAAAAGTCATGATTTTAAGATATTATTTGACACTGACAATTTAAAGTGAAAATAAAAAAAAACTACTCATTTCACAATAAATGTATTAAAAAAGAATATCAGAGCTAATTTTCTTCTTGTAATATTGTATATTTTTGTAGTTATGTATATTAATTATGCTATGTGAGATATAAAGACTTCAAAATTTTAATAACATTGTAAATATAATCTCCTAAAAAAAGGGGGATTTAATAAGAAACGTCACATTTCTATGCTTAAGGTTAAATTATATTTCTTTTCTTCATTTTTGGTAGAAGTGGTGCGTTTCTTTGTAACTTATGATCTTGCTAGAAACAAAACAGGCTCTGTAAAGGATGGGATGACAGAATTGTACAAAAACAACAAAAAAAACCCACACACAAATAAAAAAAATAAAAAAATGTAAGCAGAATCTGTTCTTTTAAAATTTTGGAGGGAATTTAATAAACAAAAAGTAAAATTCTAGCGAGACCATCAATTAGTTATTTTTGTACTCTTGTATTAGTTATGTCATGTCAGTCTACTTGATTTAAAGTGCTTTAGTGTTTTAAACTTTCCAAAATTCCAAGTCCTAAGTTGTTGGGTTTTTTTTAATTTAATTTAATTTATTTTGGTATAAAAAAAATATTGTCTAAAATTAATGAGTCTTTCTTAAAAAAAAAATTGTACTTGGTAAACAATTTTTTAGCTTTAAACCAAGTAATGAATCTACTATTAATTTTTTTTGCTGTGATAAAATCCCTCATTCCTCCTATGTAGTTATGAATTATCAAGAGTTATTGTCCTTTAACTATTTTGAATTTGAATATTTGTTATGCCCCCACGACGAAGAGTCGGGGGGCATATTAATTTACCCCTGTCCGTCTGTTCGTCCGTCCGTTTGTCCTTCCGGATATAGATGCATGGTTTGTTCGGCTATCTCCTCCTACAGTTTTGGAGCTACAGCTTTAATATTTTGTAGGGTGTTTATTCACATAATGGAGGTGTGCATGTCCACAGGATTTTGATTTTCTTCAAATATTCTCAAAATGATAGGTAGTTTGACTTAGTCATTTTTTTCGTACTAGCTGCATAAAGGGAACATGGTTTGTCCAGCTAACTCCTCCTACAGTTTTAGAGCTACAGCTTTAATATTTTTCAGGATGTTTATACACATAATGGAGGTGTGTACATGTCCACAGGATTTTGATTTTCATCAAATATTCTCAAAATGAAAGGTAGTTGAACTTAGTCATTTAGTTCGTCCGTCCAGATATAGATACATGGTTTGTCCGGCTATCTCCTCGTACAGTTTTGGAGCTACAGCTTTAATATTTTGTATGATGTTTATACACATAATGGAGGTGTGCATGTCCACAGGATTTTGATTTTCATCAAATATTTGATAATGACAGGTAGTTGGACTTAGTCATTTTTGTATGCCCCACGACGAAAAGTCGGGGGGGGATTTTTGTAAAATATTCACAAAATGACAGGTAGTTGGACTTCATTTCCTTCTTACTAGCTACATAATGGAAACATGGTTTGTATGGCTCCTACTACAGTTTTTGAGTGCAGGGGCATACTTCTTTTCTAGTTTATTAAATTGTATAAATATGAATTTTATGCTATTACAGGAATATGGAAGCAAGGTTCAGCATATTTTGTGGGTAAAACCTAAAAAATATGGTTTGATCCTGACTTTTTTAGTACTCTTAATAATAGCCCAATTATTCCAATAATTATCATAGGTGCAGAACACTTTCTAATTGTTGTCATAGCACTTACATGGATTCAAAAAGTGAAGATTCTGATCTTTTATGTTTAACATTTTTTTTTAATCATTTTCAAAAATAATTTCATTTTAAAAATTTCAGTAAACTTTAATATTTAATTTTTTTAAAATATTTTAAAAATAAATTATAAGCTGATACATTTTAGAGAGATAGTAATAATTGTTCGTCAAATTTATTTATTATCTTGCTGATTTTGTTGTAAACCTTAGCTAACCGGGCACTGCATTCCCCCATCTAACAAGGCACTACATTTCCCTATTTAATTGTGCATTGCATTCCCCCTGCACTTTAATAGTCGGCTTTCAATAAATATTTATATTTTGAAGCCGATTATTAACATGAACAAAATGAGCAAGCTGGTTTTCATAATAATTTAATTATATTGTTTTATAATCTTTCAAAATGTATCACTTTAGTCCCTCTTTGAACACTCTAAAAATAGAATTCCTACTTTTGGAGATTTTTAGTTAAATGATTCAATAATCCTCTAAATTTCCAAAATTAAGATAGGTGCAATTATATGCATTAATTCATTACTAATGTAAATATTTTCTCCCTTTTTTAAATTTATTTTCTGTATTTTGTAATCTATTTTTATTGTTTCTTTGTTTTATTTTTTTAATCGGAGATCTGCCATGACACAAGACCATAATAAGTAGTATACAACAATACAAGAAATCGGGAACGTCAATGATCATTATACAAATTCTGACATGACATATAATTATTGTATATATAAATTTTGTATAATTTGTTAAAGTATTCTATATATAAATTTTTTTTTAGGGTGTTTAACACAACTTTCAACAATATTTCAGTTATATCGTGGCAGTTCATTTAGTTGTAGTTGTGTATAATTAGAGGTAGTTATAATATTGTCAGTCATTGAATGGATGTACAATTTTAAACCAAAGCTTTTTCCAGTGGATGCCGCCATTGGTTTTAATGCTGGGTTTAAGTATATCAAAGTGTTAATGTAATTTATTGCTGATTGGTCATTTTTGTCATTGTTTGCACATGTTGTAATTGATAACTTGATTTTATTGTATAATATAACTAAATATTTATGTTGTATTAAATCGACAGCTGAGAAAAAAAAGTTCACTCATGCATCGAGCTGGTCGTTACTTTAAGTTTTTGTTGTGTTTTTCATGTATTGATAAGGGTGTGCTTGAATGAAGATGAGACCTTTAAGGGTTATGTGAGGTATTATCACTTTATGTCCATCCTCTTTGTCGTCCATAAACATTTAAATTTTAATCTCTTCCCTGAAACCACTGGACCAATTGTAACCAAACACGGTAGGAGTGTCCATTTGTTAGTTCTCTAAAATGTTTTTAGTTCACCAGAGCCGAAGGCTCAAATGAGCTTTTCCCATCACTTTGTGTCTGTCGTCTCGTCCGTTAACTTTTCGCATTTTGATCTTCTCAAGAACCACTGGGTCAAATTGGACCAAACTTTGATGTGATACTGTTTGAATGCTCTTGTTCCAAAATTATGTCCGGTAACCTTGCCTAATATTAAAGATGGCTGCCATGCTTCTGATTGTTTGAAAAATTGGTAATCTTTGAAAATCTTCTTCAGAACCACTGGATGGATTGAAACCAAATTTAGTCAAAATGCAGGAACTGCTCATCCTCTAGATCAGATGAGAGCACCCTCAAATCAGATCATTGTTTTTACCCAGTTGGATATACAAATTACAAAATGTTGTCTTGTAATTCAAATTGATTTTAATTGAATTTGTCAAGAAATACTAGCAAGTTTTTTTTATTCAGAAAGTTTTAAAAAATTATGCTGTTTTCTGTACTATGCCTAGTATACCACTGCAGTACGTCTTAACGCATGGGCAAGCTGTGCAGTTGCCAGGGGGCCCACGAGCATAGGGGCCCCATGCTAATCTATGGATGATGTGTATGGCATGTTTTTTAATGTTTAAACACTGGTTTTGTTGGAAGTACCCATACAATAAATATGTTTAATTTTATCGACATCTACAGTTTTATTCCTGCAAGTGTTTGTGTAGGTATGGGCGGCAGTGCACTGCTTTGCCCAGGGCCTACAATGCTGCTAAGACGACCCTGTACCACTACATATATCTTCTATTAATCAGACAATTTAAATATCTCCTGTGACTTGTAGAATTTCTGTAAGATTGATACCACCACAACTAAGACATTTTTCTTTTCAATTGTTGCAGACATTTTCAGTTATAAAATTTATATCAAATAAGTTGGCCTCTCATAGCTGATAAGTCAGTGAAACATTACATGGAACTTGTTAATAATTTTCCTGGTTTTTCAACATACAGTTAAATCTGTATTAAGAGGTCACTTTTGGGACAAAGAGAAAGTGGCCTTATAAGACAGGTGACCTCTTAAAAGAAGTTAAATATACTCCCCGCAAACAAAGTTTGGTGGGGCATATAGGAATCACCCTGTCCGTCCGTCTGTACGTCCATGTACCTTGTAAGTGCAACTCCTCCTAAACGACTTATTGGATTTTTATGAAACTTTACACATTTGTAGTACACTACCTGCAGATGTGCATGAAGGTATATGGTTGCTGTCTAAAATTTAGAAGGGGAGATAATTCAACTTATGCTTTCATGAAAAGGGGGGGGGGGGGGGCATGTACCTTGTAAGAGCAACTCCTACTAAGCTGCTTATTGAATTTTTATGAAACTTTACACAGTTGTAGTACACAACCTGCAGATGTGCATGAAGGAATACCGTTGTTGTCTAAAATTTGGAAGGGGAGATAATTAACTTGCTAATATACCTGTATTCCAAAGTTTGAACATCATAGTATTGCAAGCAGGGGGTATCACTCGGTGAGGTTACTCACAGTTCTAGTTTCATATGAAATTTTCTATGACAGGACAAGAAAAGGGTGACTTTTTAATAGAGGTGACTGCATGGACAGGTTTGACGTTATCGTTCAAAGTAGTGGTAATTTAAATCTCTACATTAAAAGGGAGTTGTCCTATCGGTGGTGTAATGGTTGTGGGTTCGAGCCCCGATTGGGTCGAACCAAATACTATAAAATTGGTATTTGTTGCTTCTCAGCTAAGCACGCAGCATTTTGGAGAAATAGCAAAGACTAGTTGGCTTGGAATCAGATAATGTGACCGATTGGGGCGACATGTCTATCTGCGGACTGTTGTTTCGGTGAGCTGGTACTATAAAAATCCAACTTAAGTGTGTTGGTCTTAATGAAACTTTTTTTATTTGCAAATGCTCAAATGTTTCATCCTTAAATTTAAATGGGTATCCCTTGTTTTATCAAAAATCAATCCAAGCATGGACAAAATTTTTACAATGTGTACAAAAGGTGGAAACCAAAACGGATATCTTACATGTTAGATTATTTGGGAATTGTAATATAACCTTCCAAAATAAACCTTTAATATTTTCTTTATTTTTAAGAAGTAATATAAAAACTATTCAAGACATATGGGATGAAAACTCAAAACAATTCATCGATTGTGATTTATTATATTCTAAGCTGATAGACAGGAGAAACTGTATCTCAGAATACTCTAAAATTAAGAAATGTATTCCAAAAGACTACTTAAAGTTCTTAAAAAATGAAAATAATGATATAGAAAACAAAACTAAAAGTAGAAATAAAATGAAATTGTTAAATAATTTAAAACTTACAGATATTAGAGGCAAAATTATTAATACAAAAGACGTGAAGATTAAAATTATACAAAAAATATTGAATAAAAAATCATTACCAAAATGTCAAGATAAATGGAATAATGTTTATAATGAAGAATTTCACTGGCCAAAAATTTGGATTAATCTTAAAAGACTGGACATCAGTAATAAAATTAAAGGATTCCAATGGAAATGCACCCATAACATTATTTACACCAAAAGTAGACTTAGAAAAATGAACCTATCCAATGGAAGATGTCACCTTTGTAAAGAATCGAACATTCAAGAAGATCTAACCGATTCATATCAAACATCACAATTTTAATAAACACTTTAAATGTGGGAACTGTTAACTTAAATGAGAAAAATATGATGTTTGGGTTCAATATGGGGGGTAAACATGGATTTCTATTAAATACATTAATTTTTATATCTAAGTGGTCTATTTGGAAGGCAAGAAACAAAGTTAAATACATTTGTATGACAAAATTCATATCAATCAGAATGTACTTTGTAATATATGGAAACAGACTTTAAAATCTGAACTAAAAATTTTGCTAATGGCCAATTGTAATGATATACATGTAATAGATAAAACCAAAATCTTGACAATTCTATTAGTGATTAGTAAGTAGTTATACTATATATGAGTACAATGCATGTATGTAAATGTTATAAAAAATTATGTTGAAGCTATCATAAAATGCTGATATAGATTGACTTGCATGTTGATTTTATAATTGATAAATTTAGTTGTATTTTTGAAATGGATAATGTGAACTCTACTTAATCTCTTATTAACCCTGGATAAGAGATCTATCGTAAAACAGGGAACCTTAGATTATTTTTTGCTTACCGGGGCATCTAAGGTGTTTTGTTAACAGATGAATCAAATAATAAAGTATTATGTTATTAAAAAAAAGAAGAAAAGTGTGTTGGTCTAGTACAAATGGACTTCATCCTTATCTCATTGAAGATTACGGTAACTTGTTCTCGCCATTATATAGCTGAAAAATTGTTCAGTTGGTGTTTAAACAACAACCAATCACTCGGTCACTCGTGAAAAATTGATACATATTTTATTGTCACTTCTTAAAAGGAAGTATGTTGTTCATAAAATAATGATTTGTTGGTATAATTTGATGGAACACGATTTTCAAAAAATTATAACATACCTGTTCAAAAATTATTAAATAGAATAAAACAGCAGAAAGTGAATTACAGTGAGTGAATGATTGTTGTTTAACGCCAATTCATCAATTTTTCAGCTATTTACATGGCAAGAACAAGTCAATATTCAATGAGATGATGTCCTCTTTGTACTAGACCAACATGCTAATTTGGATTTTTATAGTGCTAGCTCACTGAAACAACAGTCCGCGGGTAGACATGTCGCTCCACTTGGACACATTATCCTAATTCTGAGCCAACCAGTCTGCGGAGAAGCAACAAATTCCAATTTTATAGTCTTTGGTTTGACCCGACCGGGGCTCGAACCCACGATGTACTGCACTCGAGGCGAGCATATTGACCATTACGCCACCAATGCGATTATGAAGGAATTCATGTAGAATTGTAAATAAAGAGGTAAAAAATTTAAAAGCCACAGGATTTTGATTTTCATCAAATATTCTCAAAATGACAGGTAGTTGAACTTAGTCATTTTGTTCGTCCATCCGGATATAGATACATGGTTTGCCCGGCTATCTCCTACAGTTTTGGAGCTACAGCTTTAATATTTTGTATGATGTTTATACACATAATGGAGGTGTGCATGTCCACATGATTTTGATTTTTATCAAATATTTGATAATGACAGGTAGTTGGACTTGGTCATTTTTTAATGCCCCCGCGACCGTGGAGCATGACGGCAACGGAACACGGAACAGCATGCTCCGTGATCTGTAGTGTCCAAAAATTCAAAATTGATCAATGAAAACGTTCAAAATAACTAGCTTGCACCGAGTTTCCGAATACCCGGCGTGCTATATTAGCCAATTTTCTCATGTTTCTCTGTTGAAAATGGAGTAATTTGTATTGAAGTGTTTGTAGAATGGGTGGATTTTGATAAAATTAATGTCTAAGGGATTATAATATCACTTTGTTTTCTGATTAATCGTCGACTGCTTCAAAAGTTCAAAAGTAATTAGATAAACTAAAAGGGCAATGCAACGGGTAAAAATATATAATAATTTATTACATTTAACAGGCGAATGAATGAATGCTGATATGCTTAATAGAGGGACCGAAGATCGCCCCCCCCCCCCCCCTCCCCTCTCTCTCTCTTTCTCTTTTTAGCTCACCTGACCACTGAGCGTCCGTCGTCCGTCCGTTAACTTTTCACATTTTAATCAACTCCTCTGAAGCCACTGGGCCAATTTGAACCAAACTCTGGTGGAATGGTCCTTGGATGGCCCCCTTCCAAAATTGTGTCCGGTGATCCCGACTTCCAACCAAGATGGCCGCCAAGCTAAAAATAGAAAAAAGGGGGGATGAAATTTTAATTGTCCATTGCTGCTTTATTATAAGTCAAAATGAGCTCAAATTTTAACTGCAGCTACATGGCAAGGAGTAGTTTAAGAGATATTCCAGGTTTTTCTGTTAAATATTTTTTTCAGCCGATTTATGCCGATTATGCAAATTAGGCATATTTTGATAAAAGATCACATTTAAATCTTCTCCTCTGAAACCGCTGAACCAAATTAAACCAAACCTGGCAGGGATTGTCCCTGGGTGGGTCCCTTTCAAAATTGTGTCCCGACAGCCCAGCGCTCTATTCCAGATGGCTGCTGTTAC
Organism: Bathymodiolus brooksi; assembly: GCA_963680875.1. Lineage (NCBI taxonomy): Eukaryota > Metazoa > Mollusca > Bivalvia > Mytilida > Modiolidae > Bathymodiolus > Bathymodiolus brooksi. The sequence continues at coordinate 98,537,365 of OY804585.1, forward strand.
TAAAAATAGAAATTTCTTCAATTGTCCATTTCTGCTTTGGTATAAACCAAAATGGGCTCAAATTTTAACTGCAGCTACATGGCAATGAGTAGTTTACCATATATATATTCCGGGATTTTCTGTGAAATTTTTCTTTCAGCCGATTTATATCGATTATGCAAATTAGGCATATTTTGATAAAAGATCACATTTAAATCTTCTCCTCTGAAACTGCCTAACCAAATTAAACCAAACCTGGCAGGGATAGTCCTTGGGTAGTCCCATTTCAAAATTGTGTCCGACAGCTTCACCCTCCATTTTCAAGATGGTTGCTGTTACTAAAAAAAGAAATTTTTTCAATTGTCCATTGCTGCTTTATTATAAATCAAAATCAGCTCAAATTTTAACTGCAGCTACATGACAATGAGTAGATTAACATATATTCTGGGTTTTTCTGTGAAATTTTTCTTTCAACTGATCTATACTGATTATATAAATTAGACATTTTGATAAAAGATCACATTTAAATCTTCTCCTCTGAAAATTTGGCTGGGATGGTCCTTGGGTGGTCCCCTTTCAATATTGTGTCTGACAGCCCCGCCCTCCATTCAAAATGGCTGCTGTTACTAAAAATAGAAATTTCTTTAGTTGTCAATTTCCCCTCCGCCCCCCTCTGGATCCGCCACTGGTATACAAACAAGCAATTTGCAGAAATTAGATTGGTACATAAGTACTAAACGTATCTATGTCTGATGAGTATAGTATTTGGAAGAGTTCACTGGACAATTACAAAAAAGAAAAAAAAAAAAAAACTAAATATAAATCATTTGTAGATATTTAATAAGTTATTAACTTCTTCTGAACATCGAAATAGAAATAAACCCTTTTATATTTACAAGGGGCTAATTCAATGACAGAAGACAAATCCAGCGTCCCCCCCCATGACCAATGTACATGTACATTCATGAGAGCAATGCCATTCATATACAGAGGTAATCATGGGCCGGTGCCTAAAGGACATTTAGACTGGAAATGTATATAAAGATATATGTATAATAATTCATATATATGTAAATTAATTTTATAAAGTCATTCTGTAATCTAAAAAAAAAGATTCATTTGTTAAAAAAAAGTAAAAAAAGGAAATCTTCGACTAAAAAATGTCAATTCAGTGAAGTAGCTAGGCGGAAAAGCTTGGAAGCCAAGGCTTCCACGTCGTTTTGACAAAAAAAAAGAGAGAGAGAGAGAGAGGGGTGAATATCGCCTCAAAGCTAATCGTATATTATGTTGTTATTCAAGAATATCGCCTCGGGCACACTACGCCGGATTGAATCCGTTACGAATTTAACGTTTATCGACGTATTTTCATTTCCGGTTAAACATATTTGACATCATGCTCAACGTGAAAAGCCAAGGCAAAGTGCCAAACTATAGACAAATTCTTCTGTAAACAAATACCCGCTTCATCAAAAAAGGTACATGATGACACTACAACTGATAGTCCATCTAGATACGATAACGTAACCCTCAGTCCGAGGCTGGAGCATAAGCGGCCTGAGGGTTACGTTATCGTATCTAATAGTCCATCCTGCTCAACTGCTGCAAACATTTCACAAGAACCTTTTATACCCGAGCATGAAAGTGAAGCAAGCGCACGTTCCAGTCCGTTGTCTAAACCTGCGGCGGCCAGTGTAAATCTACCTTCTTGTCCAGATATATCAAGTCTGAGTGATTCTGATATCCAAACCACAAATGTCAAGATGAAGTTAGTGTAAACATATTTTATTAAAGGGGCATTAGCTACGATTTTGACCAAAAAAATTATATGTTTTGGAAATTGGTAAATAGCTTTAAAATGATGAAATAAAGGTAAATATTTCACATTAAAAAGCTTATCGTACCACTTTTTGCCTTTTGAGAACGAAAATTACCATCGATTTATTATTTCCTTGCAAGCAAATAATTTGACCTCGCTTTCTCCATATGCAACTGACCTTACTAGTGACAGGTAAAAGCGAATAATTTGTATTTTGTCACTTGTTAACTGCAAACTTGTCTGGTTCTTTGTCCGTAATTAACCCCGACTAAAAGCAGATTCACAGAAAATAAGTTCATTGTTGTATCCTTGTGTTGCCGGTTCTCGATAGCGTAAGAAACATTTCTCCCGTGTGTCCCTTAGAAACAATAAATGTTTACAAAATTGTTTTTGTTTGTTTGTCAAAACTAGTTCGTTATTTCTACCAAACCTAAAAGTTCTACTCCTAGAAGTTACGGAGAAAACATAATGTTTGTGTATGACCTTATTTCTGACACTTTGTGTATTACGACACCAGTTCTCGATAAGTGTGTAAAATCAATTATGGATGACATGTTTACTAATAAAAACTATTGGAAGAAAAGAAAAAAATGTATTTAAGATATTTGCAAACACCAAGATTATTGATTTCAACCATACATGTTTGAAAAAGTGTTCCATTGGGGTTACACAATACAGAAATAACGTTGATATAAAGATAAAACTGATAAGATATGACCTGAACGGTGTTCCAAATTTTTTTCCCCTGAACAGTGCCACCTGTATATTTCCGGTTTTGTATGACATATACGTACTTGACCTTCATTGACAGCAAAGTTTTGTTTACATCACAAACATATATTTTAAGCAATGACCCGGTGAATTTAGAGTTATTTTTGGAATAAGAAAATGTGCATAAATATCTGAGACTATAAAGATTATGTTCATACATACCTTGATACGTAGCATAGCCATTTCTTCTTTCTTGCGAAGCGAGGTGGTGTTCCGTAGGTAAAATCCTGGCGAACAGAAGACACATGCGTTTTCCCGATTTATGTCAAAACTCTCACGCGCATAATTATCGAGAACTGGTAACTATCGAGAACAGGTGACTCTACGATACTGACTTAATGACGATTCGACAAACTCCGTAAACAATGCCGATAATTAATAAGATGGCGTCCATTTCTAGATCGATCTCAAAAGACGAGCAGTTGCACCTTTTTTCCCTGATGTGCGTACATTTCATAACATTTATAAGTTACAGAAACACGTTTTATTAAGGCATCAATCATATCTGATAGTTTTTATGGGTAACAAAAATTTACGATTTTGGCAGATAATGCCCCTTTAAGTAATTCATTAATACAATACAAGCATGAATATGTACAAACTATTCGGATGAATCATTAATAGGATTCGGAAACAAGTTACAAAACTTATATTAATCCGTTTCCTGAAGATGAAATTGTTGACAGGCATTTCGAAAGATGCTCACAACTTTCCCTTTCCTTCTTCTGCTTCTGCTTCTGCATCTTAACTTTTTATAGTCGACAAAATATACAGTTAAAATACTAGTCTATATACAGTTAATGTGGAAGTCCGGATACAGGGGTGGATCCAGGATTTCAAGTTAGAGGGGGCGCACTTAAAAAAATTGTGCCTAGCGGAGGGAGGCACAATTTTTTTTTTGAGTATTTCGTGTGAAAAATCACGATTCTACATTCTGACATACATAAATATTTTTTTTGTCAGTGTCTGTATACATAAAACAACTTAAGCTAAAATTCATTCCGAACAGAAAGATCTACATTGTATTGCTATTCAGAATTATAAATAAGGACTGCGAATGGAATTCTTAGCTTAAGTTGTTTTATCCATATGTACCTTGGGCTCTTCTCCACAGAATACACCAATAAAACAAATTATCCCCGGCTTGATAAAAATGTCGGCTTTTGATTGGTCGATGACCCGTTGGTACAAAACCCATGCTACCGGCTGGTAGTTACGTAACGTCACTGAGAGTCTTTACGTTGCTATACATGATGTAAAGATGGTGTAAAATATAAACAATATCAAAGCGCTTTGTATTCAACATGGAGAATGGACGATGTATTTCTTGAAAAAAAAATCAAGCGTCTCAATAAATGCAGAAAAAAACAAAAATATACCAAATTATGTTGAGAGATTTAAAGTTCCTATGGTATTGATGGTCATGATTAACATGTAGTGTAACATTTTGTTGATTCGTGCTACATGAAACGTTGATTTTGTTGTCATGTTGTGTCTTTATAGAAATGGTCAATTGTTTGAATACAATCATATTAAAATCATTGTCATTATTGTTTTCACATCAATTCTTCATTTGTATTATCGTACTATATATATACCACCCAAAATGTGTACGACACATATTTTTTATCAATTTAATTCTCGGCTCTATTACTAGTGACGTCATGAATACTGTAGCGCTATACACGTGACAATACGCGCCAAATACAAGAAATTAAATTACAACAAAACAAGACTGAAAAACGTTAAAAATTAGTTACCTGTAGGGTGAAGGTATCACCCTACACTTTATCGAAATTCACCCAAATTTTCACATGAGCTATGGCATTTTACTCCGCAAGTACAAAAACGTCATGATTACGTTATAAAAAGAACAAGAAAATCCATTAAAAATCAGTTTTTGTTTTCAAACCGGGGATAAAATCGTTATCTACGTGTCTACCCGTGGGCATTGAGATTGTACCACCCTTCAGCACCACTGTACAGCCTTCGACTTCGCCTCAGGCTATACAGAAGTGCTTCAGGGTGGTACAATCTCAATGCCCACGGGTCGACACGTAGATAACTTATAATGTTCAAGGGACATCTCAAGAATATCTAAAACCTTCGAAAAGTGCTTTTTCCAAGAGCTTCTGGGAAGCTTCGAATCCCTGGGCCCACTACCAGAGCTTAATTGACCAAAATTATATGAAAACGTCCTTTCATCTTTTTAAATGAAACCTAGCCTGTCCAAATTGTACAAAAGAAATTTTTTTCTTTGGCACAACAAAGGAGAGCACAAATTTGCTAAAACTTGTGTGAAAACATCCCGATATGCATGTACTGTATATTCAATGTTTAAATTAAGGCTGCCTATGGGCGGGACTCAAAAATTGTGTGCCCTAAATTTGATATGTACATTTTTATTAATGACTTGGGTGATACAGTTAGGAAACAATTGTTTACTTTATGATACATGTACTCTTATCACCAAGTAAAGAAGGATTACAACACTCTTATTAAAATATTTAAAGAAATGGAGTTTACGGGTAAATTTAAACTAGAGGCTCATGGGCTGAGCCTGTGTCGCTCACCTTTCATTCTGTTTTGAGGAAACTTTATACAGAACCTTCCACAGGTGCTTCCGACCAAATTTCTGTTCATTTGGCTACTTATCCTTAATGCTGCATGCTTAGCGGAGAAGAATCAAATACCAATTTCAAACTCACAACCTACCGCACTTGAGGCGAGCATGTTAACAATTGCCCCACTGATGCGTTTAAAATCATTGTAATCATTGTATGAAATCCATATTGATTTTACTGCCCACAAGATTATTTAACGTCCTAAATCTATGTTTTATGCATGTATTTAGTTTGAATGAGTAAGTGAGTGATTGTCATTTAACGCCAATTCAGCAATTTTTCAGCTATATCATGGCGAGAACATGTTAATTTTCAATGAGGTGATGATGAGGTCCGCTTTGTTCTAGACCAACATGCAGAGTTGGATTTTTATAGTGCTAGCTCACTGAAACAACTGTCCGCGGGTAGACATGTCCATTGTCGCTCCACTCGGACATATTATTCTAATTCTGAGCCGACCAGTCTTTCTCTTTCTTCTTAATGCTGCGTGCTTAGCAGAGAACAACACATATCAATTTTATAGTCTTTGGTTTGATCCGACCGGGGCTCGAACCCACGATCTACTGCACTCAAGGCGAGCACTCTAACCATTACGCCACTGATGCGGTTTTGTATTTAGTTTGTTGTTTGAATGAAGCAAGCTTGTTTTGTATTTAGTTTGTTGTTTGAATGAAGCAAGCTTGTTTTGTATTTAGTTTGTTGTTTGAATGAAGCAAGCTTGTTTTGTATTTAGTTTGTTGTTTGAATGAAGCAAGCTTGTTTTGTATTTAGTTTGTTGTTTGAATGAAGCAAGCTTGTTTTGTATTTAGTTTGTTGTTTGAATGAAGCAAGCTTGTTTTGTATTTAGTTTGTTGTTTGAATGAAGCAAGCTTGTTTTGTATTTAGTTTGTTGTTTGAATGAAGCAAGCTTGTTTTGTATTTAGTTTGTTGTTTGAATGAAGCAAGCTTGTTTTGTATTTAGTTTGTTGTTTGAATGAAGCAAGCTTGTTTTGTATTTAGTTTGTTGTTTGAATGAAGCAAGCTTGTTTTGTATTTAGTTTGTTGTTTGAATGAAGCAAGCTTGTTTTGTATTTAGTTTGTTGTTTGAATGAAGCAAGCTTGTTTTGTATTTAGTTTGTTGTTTGAATGAAGCAAGCTTGTTTTGTATTTAGTTTGTTGTTTGAATGAAGCAAGCTTGTTTTGTATTTAGTTTGTTGTTTGAATGAAGCAAGCTTGTTTTGTATTTAGTTTGTTGTTTGAATGAAGCAAGCTTGTTTTGTATTTAGTTTGTTGTTTGAATGAAGCAAGCTTGTTTTGTATTTAGTTTGTTGTTTGAATGAAGCAAGCTTGTTTTGTATTTAGTTTGTTGTTTGAATGAAGCAAGCTTGTTTTGTATTTAGTTTGTTGTTTGAATGAAGCAAGCTTGTTTTGTATTTAGTTTGTTGTTTGAATGAAGCAAGCTTGTTTTGTATTTAGTTTGTTGTTTGAATGAAGCAAGCTTGTTTTGTATTTAGTTTGTTGTTTGAATGAAGCAAGCTTGTTTTGTATTTAGTTTGTTGTTTGAATGAAGCAAGCTTGTTTTGTATTTAGTTTGTTGTTTGAATGAAGCAAGCTTGTTTTGTATTTAGTTTGTTGTTTGAATGAAGCAAGCTTGTTTTGTATTTAGTTTGTTGTTTGAATGAAGCAAGCTTGTTTTGTATTTAGTTTGTTGTTTGAATGAAGCAAGCTTGTTTTGTATTTAGTTTGTTGTTTGAATGAAGCAAGCTTGTTTTGTATTTAGTTTGTTGTTTGAATGAAGCAAGCTTGTTTTGTATTTAGTTTGTTGTTTGAATGAAGCAAGCTTGTTTTGTATTTAGTTTGTTGTTTGAATGAAGCAAGCTTGTTTTGTATTTAGTTTGTTGTTTGAATGAAGCTTGTTTTGTAATAAGTCAACAAAAGTATTGTTTTTATTTTTTTATTTGTTTTTTGTATTATTTTAAACAGTTTTTTTCTCACAAAATGAAAGAAACAACAAATAAAAATATATCAACAATGTCAAATTTCTATTTTCATCCACACACATCAGACATTTTCTCTCATACTCTACAAATTATTTCCTCCATTCACTAAAGAACCATTCTCAAGATTGCATGACTTCATCATCCATTGATAATACACTTTTAATTAGGACCATTCACAAAATCACATTTACCATATTCATCCACAAACTGTACACGCTAGCACCATTCATAAGATCACATGACTACCACATTCATCCATATGATCACATGACTACCATATTCATCATTAAGATCACATGACTACCACATTTATCCATAAGATCACATGACTACCATATTCATTCATAAACAATACATATTAGGACCAAACATCAAGTCATGTTTTCATTATTAATATTGGTTTGCCTCACTGTGGTAAATTATTATGCTTTGATATATGTTTTAGAAAAAGCAACAAAAAATATTTATAAAGAATTAATCTTCAGTCCCTGTTTTGAGTAACAACAATATAAGTCATGGCTGTGGCTTCAATAGATAAATACATTATTACAACTCTTTAACTTAAATTGGCCTGCACATTGTAACACCTGCTTGATTTAGATCACAAAAACTAAATACCCTGATAATACAAGTAGTTTAGACACAAAAACTAAATACCCTGATAATACAAGTAGTTTAGACAGCCATTCAATCTGCTGGACAAAATGCTTCTCAATGAAAACCACTTGATTCTAGCTTCAAGATCAACCTAAATATGTTTTTGTTTTTGGAAAAGGAGCAGTGAAATGTAAATATATATCTTTCACTAAAGATATGGACATAAATGAAGAAAATTTTTTTTTTTTTAGATTTCCACATGCAAAAACCTAATAGCCAAATTAAATTTTTGTACTTCAAAGCATGTTTTCATTGTCTAAAAATAAGATGTTTTCACCACGTACCAAGTATCTTCTAAGTGCTCATCTTGTAAGCAATTGAATGGAAAATTACAAATTATTTTTATTGTTGTCTTTAATAAAAAATTTGTTTTAATCCAAATAATGTTTTTTTTTATACCAGATATCATGTTTAAATTTGATTTTGAATTATATCCAATCTATGGATAAAAAACAGAACTATTGAGATTATCACTTGTACAGATACAAACATTAAGGCTTATTTCATATGATAGTTACTTGAGTCTTGACCTTTTCTTAGAAAGATATATGATCTTGACATGAATCTTGGTTTGACTAGAGGTGATTTTAAATATATCAACATGACATCTTATATTTCATACAGATTTTTTAAGATCCTCTAAGGCCATTCATAAAAAATTTGTTGGTTAGGTGTTTCCCGACCAACCCAGCACAATCACCTAAGACCAAAAATTTTAGTTAGTGTTTTTTTCTTCAAACTACTATTTGAAGCTCATTTTTAAGTACAAAAAAGTGTATTTTTGTATTTTTTTGATGAAGAATAAAATTAATTTCTACCTACCTATCCATTAACAGTACAATTAATACACGTTTTTACTACAATAATTTTTCTTTTTGGAATTTTTGAAGAGGGAAAAATAAATTGGTCCGGAAACAGAAAACCAACTATTTTTTTAATGATGGCCTCACAATGATAATAGATATGTTTTAATTGGAATATCAATAATTTACAATTATAATCTACAAATCACTGACTTTTTAATTTACAATGTTGTATCCAGTTAAACACTTCACTTATTCTGTCTTTAAATTTTTCTTTAAATATTAAATAAACATAATCTTTTGAAAAATATTCTAACAATGGTTCATGCCGAGCGGCAAAACCTTCTAAAACTAAGTGAGGATTTTTTGACAAATGAAGTTGAGTTATGGAATCAACCATAGTTTTTTGAAAGACACATAACGTCCGTAGCATATCTTTATGATATTTTATAAAATTATTACCCACTGTATTGTACAGTAAGTCATAGGCATCAAACAGACCACTCTCGTTGTCTATAAACCACAGTTTGTTGGTTTTTGTAGATTTCAGTAAATTTCGTATTTTTTCAGATAAAACACCATTTCTTTTTTCCTGTTCAGCACCATCTTGCATACTGGCAAATCTGAAAAAGTGCAAGCAAGACATTCGTTAAAAAATATTCTGTCAATGTGGAAAGGTTTTTGTCAGAGATATGTACAAATGTATTTTGTTTATTTTGCTAGTGTTGGAAAGGTTTTCCCACAGAGAAATCTATATTTTATTAAATGTTGAATAGTTTTCCGCATAAAAACAATGTTCGGGTCGTCTTTACCTCGAGTTCTTTGTAGGAGGGCTCGTGTATTATTTACGTTGTTTATGTTTGTTAGCGTGTAGTGGTGTCCAACACATATTGTGTTGTGTTTTTTGTTTTGTTTGTCTTTGTGTTGTGTGCCCTGTGTTGACAGTTTCTCTGGATTGTCCATTTTTGATTGCCCCTTCGGTTTTCTCCAACGTTTTTTTCTGTAGAGAAGTATTGTTAAACAATCACCAGTTATTATAGATTATTGACCAACTAACATTTGACCACTGCTAACTGCAATATAATTAATAAACTATGTCTACTTGTTAAGTGGTACAAGATTAAATCTATTGGAAACACAGTGCTGAATTATACAGACCTATTAACTTTGTATGGAGATGTTGAAGTGACAATTATAGCAATGATGGTCTTCCTTCTGGGTCTATAAATTAGTGAGTACACACACAATACCGATATGTATTTTTACAATACCTATCCATATTTATGTCAAATCTTTGCCAAATCTAATTAAAATTAGATCTCAGCACTTGCTCCCTATTTTCTATCGATTGTTTTGTAGTCGCCGAGCAAGTGCGGAGATCTAATTTTAATTAGATTGAATCTTTGCTTGCCTTAGCTTTATATATATATATATATATATAAGTATTGCATGTTTTTGTAATATAAATTTCCTTTTTGTCTTTTCAGATAGAGGAGCTGAATTTGAAATTAAACTGAATAGCGATTGGATTAGAGTTTGTGCCTGCACATGTATGAATACAGACAGCTGATTGGAGTGAGTTAGTGCTTGTTGTACTTTAATTCTAAATGTTACTGATTGGTAAGATGTCAGTGGTGACACATTTAATATGTTTATTGTTTATGATACATTAACATAATTCTAAATGTTACTGATTGGTAAGATGTCAGTGGTGACACATTTAATATGTTTATTGTTTATGATACATTAACATAATTCTAAATGTTACTGATTGGTAAGATGTCAGTGGTGACACATTTAATATGTTTATTGTTTATGATACATTAACATAATTCTAAATGTTACTGATTGGTAAGATGTCAGTGGTGACACATTTAATATGTTTATTGTTTATGATACATTAACATAATTCTAAATGTTACTGATTGGTAAGATGTCAGTGGTGACACATTTAATATGTTTATTGTTTATGATACATTAACATAATTCTAAATGTTACTGATTGGTAAGATGTCAGTGGTGACACATTTAATATGTTTATTGTTTATGATACATTAACATAATTCTAGATAATTTTGGACAATTTTTGTTTGCTTCTAGCAAAAAGTTGTCATAATTGTCGTCAGAATTCAAAAGTCTCTATTATTGTATCATATGGTTGTGAGCTTAAAAATTGACATCCTGAATCTCCTTGAGAACCGCATCAGTGGTATAATGGTTAGCATACTCTCCTCAAGTGGGGTAGGTCATGGTTTCAAGCCCTGATCAGGTCAAACCAAAGGTTATAAAACTGGTATTTGCTGCTTCTCCGCCAAGCACCCAGCATTAAGGAGAAAGAGCAAAGGCTGGTTGGCTCGGAAAGAGGATAATGTGTCTGAGTGGGGCCACATGTCTGCCTGATGTTTTAGTGAGCTGGTGTAGTACAAAGCAGACATCGTCGACATGTAACATGTTCTCACTTGGTATTAAATATCTCTTCTTACCTATCATAATGGCCAGTAATATAATCAAATAAAACCATAGAACTCCATTGTACTAAGTCAGCTATCTCGTTCATATTCAGGGTAGAATTTTGTAAAAATGAATTGTCTATCACAGTTTTGCTTTCATAAGTTTGTAAAAGTTTCTTTGGAATTGTTACCAGGGATCTGAAAAAAACAAAAACATATTTATTATATTTTCCAAAATCTACAATTTGTATCAACCTGTTCCGCTTTAAAAAATATCTCACGTCTTGTGGTATCTTCTGTTTATGTGGTTGTAATATATTCAGTTTATATCTGTATGAATATGTTGTTGATATCAATGCTGGCTTTAATACGAAGGGAGAGATCAATGCTGGCTTTAATACAAAGGGAGAGATCACTGTATACTTTATGACAATGTGTAAGAGCAGATTTCAAGTTCTCAACACAATATTTTAAGATACTAAATGTTTTCACTCGAAAAGCTAGGCACAAAAAACACATTCTGTGAAAACTCTGTCTGAAAGAAAGACAATATCTATATGAATATTTGTGGTATAACAGTAAAATCTTGTAATTGTGGAAACCTGAAAAGTTACTCTCCATGCTTCTTAATATTAAGTAAAATTCACATTATCGTGATCAATTTTTCAAAATTTTTGTTTTGCAGATCAACATTTGAAAATCAAAAACTGTTGAAATTAAAAAAAAAGTACATGAGAAAACAAAACAAAATAGCAATCGTCTAATAGTGATCGTCCAGTCAAAAAATTAAATGGATTTTGGTCAGAAAGTGATGATAAGAAAGAAGTCAAAGGGTTAATTGTCTCCCCTGAAAACAAAGAATAATGTTTTAATGTACTATGAAACCTGTCTACAACAATCATGAAAAAACTCAAAATCTGTGTAAATCTTAAAAATCTATTACCAATCTTATAATAGCAGTTAAAATTAAACTGTCTATTGCAAACAACTTGATCTCAAAGGTGTTCAGGTTAGACAGGTTTTGTACATATATTTAATCTTACTTCATAGTTTCCATATAAGGAGTCCACTGTATAAAGGCGACAACCTTGCCATTTTGCCATTCAACAGATGATATATCTACATTCCTCCAGTGAACAGACGTCTGGTTTGTGATGGCAAGAAAAACAGCAGGCACACTATCCATGCCAAGTAAACGGGAAAGATAAAAAGACATCACTTCACCTAGAAAATAGAATCATGATTTAAGGTTTGACAATCTCTTTGGGAAAAATTATACAATGTTTTATGGACAATAAGTCTTTGTGGAATATATATTTAATTAGCCAATAATTCTATGAGGCCTGCAGTATATATCTAAATAGCCTATAAGTATATATAGTTGGCCTTTTCTCCTATGACTTATTGTGGCAGTGACAGCTCTGTTTGGGATGGAATAATGGAGGCTAACTGCCACTTTCAACATTATATTATGGTGGTCAGATTTTCATTTAAGGTAATCAGAGTACATGGAGAAAATACCAGACATGTCATAAATAACTTTATTTAGTGTGTGTGTACCAACTTCATAGACAAGCAGTCGTTTAGAGTTGTTTGTCCTTGGTCCATGATTACACATAATCAGGAACGATTCTGGTTAGAAAATTGATATAACTGAAATCAATGAAAAATAGCTGAAACCATCTACACCCCCTTTCAAAATGGTCATTTTTGACCTGCTCTGACCTTGTCCTGCAACTTATATTGATCTAATATAGCATAGATTACTAGAAGGTAGTTAGAGTTATCTCCCTTTGATTCATTTTTACACAGAATATGATAAGGATTGTGGATGATTAATACCACTTTTAACAATATTTCAGTAATAAAATGGTTGTGAGTTTTATTGTTGGATGAAACAGAAATACTGAATGAAAACCGTGAAGCTTTTATAAGCCAGTGACAAACTATCACATATGGTTGCATAGAGTACACCTCTTCAGGTCACAGAATGGTGATCCACTATATTGACTTACCTAGCACCAGTTTGTTGTGTGGATCTCTGTACCGTGGACAGAATGGTGATCCACTATATTGACTTACCTAGCACCAGTTTGTTGTGTGGATCTCTGTACCATGCACAGAATGGTGATCCACTATATTGACTTACCTAGCACCAGTTTGTTGTGTGGATCTCTGTACCATGTACAGAATGGTGATCCACTATATTGACTTACCTAGCACTAGTTTGTTGTGTGGATCCGTGTACAGAATGATGATCCACTATATTGACTTACCTAGTACCAGTTTGTTGTGTGGATCTCTGTACCGTACACAGAATGGTGATCCACTATATTGACTTACCTAGCACCAGTTTGTTGTGTGGATCTCTGTACCATGGACAGAATGGTGATCCACTATATTGACTTGCCTAGCACCAGTTTGTTGTGTGGATCTCTGTACCATGCACAGAATGGTGATCCACTATATTGACTTACCTAGCACCAGTTTGTTGTGTGGATCTCTGTACCATGCACAGAATGGTGATCCACTATATTGACTTACCTAGCACCTGTTTGTTGTGTGGATCTCTGTACCATACACAGAATGGTGATCCACTATATTGACTTGCCTAGCACCAGTTTGTTGTGTGGATCTCTGTACCATGCACAGAATGGTGATCCACTATATTGACTTACCTAGCACCAGTTTGTTGTGTGGATCTCTGTACCATGCACAGAATGATGATCCACTATATTGACTTACCTAGCACCTGTTTGTTGTGTGGATCTCTGTACCATGTACAGAATGGTGATCCACTATATTGACTTACCTAGCACTAGTTTGTTGTGTGGATCCGTGTACAGAATGATGATCCACTATATTGACTTACCTAGTACCAGTTTGTTGTGTGGATCTTTGTACCGTACACAGAATGGTGATCCACTATATTGACTTACCTAGCACCAGTTTGTTGTGTGGATCTCTGTACCATGGACAGAATGGTGATCCACTATATTGACTTGCCTAGCACCAGTTTGTTGTGTGGATCTCTGTACCATGCACAGAATGGTGATCCACTATATTGACTTACCTAGCACCAGTTTGTTGTGTGGATCTCTGTACCATGCACAGAATGGTGATCCACTATATTGACTTACCTAGCACCTGTTTGTTGTGTGGATCTCTGTACCATACACAGAATGGTGATCCACTATATTGACTTGCCTAGCACCAGTTTGTTGTGTGGATCTCTGTACCATGCACAGAATGGTGATCCACTATATTGACTTACCTAGCACCAGTTTGTTGTGTGGATCTCTGTACCATGCACAGAATGGTGATCCACTATATTGACTTACCTAGCACCTGTTTGTTGTGGGGATCTCTGTACCATACACAGAATGGTGATCCACTATATTGACTTGCCTAGCACCAGTTTGTTGTGTGGATCTCTGTACCATACACAAAATGGTGATCCACTATATTGACTTACCTAGCATCAGTTTGTTGTGTGGATCTCTGTACCATGCACAGAATGGTGATCCATTATATTGACTTACCTAGCACCTGTTTGTTGTGTGGATCTCTGTACCATACACAGAATGGTGATCCACTATATTGACTTACCTAGCACCAGTTTGTTGTGTGGATCTCTGTACCATACACAGAATGGTGATCCACTATATTGACTTACCTAGCACCAGTTTGTTGTGTGGATCTCTGTACCGTGCACAGAAAGATGATCCATTGTCCAGTACAACATAGGCATTTTTTGGTCGACCACATTTGTTCCATGATGGAGGATGAACTGATTTAACATAAGCCTTCTGTGATTTCTCTACAAAGTTGAATGTCTCTTCTAGATTCATTCCTGAAAAGAAAAATTAATTATTTACTCTAATGAAATACTTTTTACTCAGTCATTTGTTTCATGATTTCAGTCCAATCGAAAATACATTGACAGTGATAATAATTTTAAGACTTGAATTGTAGAATTTTGTTCACACTCACTGTAACCTTCCCTTTCAAGAGAGAAGTCATAAAAATATATGTCCATTACAATTCATCTCCCCTTTTCATGAATATACTAGTACCCCCTTTCAAGATAATACTTATTAAAAAAGTCATCTCTCTCTTTCAATATATCAAATAAATAAATTAAACACAAAACAGACAACAAATGTTATTAGTCTCTTTTTGGTTTCACATGTAGAAAAGGGCAACCTTGGGGGTGTAAAGGTTAGTGTGCTCACCTTGAGTGTCTTAAGGGTTTCGTCCTTGGTCGGGTCAAACTAAAAACTATCAAATCTATATTGTTTGCATCATTAAGGAGAAATAGCAAAGTCTGTTGACTTGGAGTCAGGACAATGTGTCCGAGTGGAGAAACATGTCTGCCTGTTGCATGTTGTTAATATTGTCAATAGAAGTTTGAAAATTCCACTGTCAGTTTGAGATCTGAACATGAACAGTGTCGACAGGTAATTGGTTCTAGTATAAATATGTATAATGTAATTCTGTTTAATTATTTTATTTCATTCTTTTTATATATCTGGTATCTTTTAGATTTCCAATAGAAGTATAGAGAAGCACAAACATATAGACTTGTTTCATACCACAACAGACACTGTACCAAACACAGGTGAGACAATATTTCTGAATTTTGAAACTCAATTTCCCAGCATATGCTTATAAAAAGAAAGTTTAAACAGTGATGGTCAACAATTCCACAAATACAAGAATGAATAAAACAGCTACAACTGACTTATAATCATTAAACACAGACCACAACGTATGGTGTTAGAAATTCATGTCCTGACTTTGGGACAGGCACAACAATGTGGTGGATTAAACCAGTTAGGGTTTGTCTCTTGGGTACTCAATCACAGTAATACTGTACACAGAGGACATATGGAGCCATTGAGTTGGCAATTATAGTACTGTGCTCTTCTTTTAAACTGCAACACCACAGGAGGTTCTTTATGTTTAATTCAGTATATACAAGACCTTTCATGATTGTTGATGAGGGTTCTGTATGTTTAATTCAGTATATACCTATACAAGACCTTTCATGATTGTTGATGAGGGTTCTGTATGTTTAATTCAGTATATACCTATACAAGACCTTTCATGATTGTTGATGAGGGTTCTGTATGTTTAATTCAGTATATACAAGACCTTTCATGATTGTTGATGAGGGTTCTGTATGTTTAATTCAGTATATACCTATACAAGACCTTTCATGATTGTTGATGAGGGTTCTGTATGTTTAATTCAGTATATACCTATACAAGACCTTTCATGATTGTTGATGAGGGTTCTGTATGTTTAATTCAGTATATACAAGACCTTTCATGATTGTTGATGAGGGTTCTGTATGTTTAATTCAGTATATACCTATACAAGACCTTTCATGATTGTTGATGAGGGTTCTGTATGTTTAATTCAGTATATACCTATACAAGACCTTTCATGATTGTTGATGAGGGTTCTGTATGTTTAATTCAGTATATACAAGACCTTTCATGATTGTTGATGAGAGTTCTGTATGTTTAATTCAGTATATACCTATACAAGACCTTTCATGATTGTTGATGAGGGTTCTGTATGTTTAATTCAGTATATACCTATACAAGACCTTTCATGATTGTTAATGAGGGTTCTGTATGTTTAATTCAGTATATACCTATACAAGACCTTTCATGATTGTTGATGAGGGTTCTGTATGTTTAATTCAGTATATACCTATACAAGACCTTTCATGATTGTTGATGAGGGTTCTGTATGTTTAATTCAGTATATACCTATACAAGACCTTTCATGATTGTTGATGAGGGTTCTGTATGTTTAATTCAGTATATACCTATACAAGACCTTTCATGATTGTTGATGAGGGTTCTGTATGTTTAATTCAGTATATACCTATACAAGACCTTTCATGATTGTTGATGAGGGTTCTGTATGTTTAATTCAGTATATACAAGACCTTTCATGATTGTTGATGAGGGTTCTGTATGTTTAATTCAGTATATACCTATACAAGACCTTTCATGATTGTTGATGAGGGTTCTGTATGTTTAATTCAGTATATACCTATACAAGACCTTTCATGATTGTTGATGAGGGTTCTGTATGTTTAATTCAGTATATACAAGACCTTTCATGATTGTTGATGAGGGTTCTGTATGTTTAATTCAGTATATACCTATACAAGACCTTTCATGATTGTTGATGAGGGTTCTGTATGTTTAATTCAGTATATACCTATACAAGACCTTTCATGATTGTTGATGAGGGTTCTTTTTGTAGTTATCTTTTACAACATTATGTTTGTCAGTGACATGTGATAGGTCGGTAGTTTTCTCCTGGTACTCCAGTTTCCTCCACCAATAAAACTGACCGCCAGTGTAATATTTGTACATTAGTTGAATGTGGGAAGATGCTTTATTACAATGTTCCTAATTCTTTTCCTATTTAGAACATAATTGATACAGGTATTATAGAACATAATTGATACAGGTATTATAGAACATAATTGATACAGGTATTATAGAAGATACAGGTATTATAGAACATAATTGATACAGGTATTATAGAACTAATGGGAACACTTTTTGATCTATTGTAAATTACACTGAGTAAGATTGAATGTTGTAGAAACTAGCAAAATATAATTAGGTGAATTACTCCAATTTGTTCAACAGCCAAACAGGTTTGTCTACATCTTGTAAAAGGTGTGATAATGATGTACTTAATATGTAAATTAAAAGTAAACACTCAGATGATGAAGTAATTCACCATCATTGAAACTCTTATAACATTACATCAAAATAATTATCTTTGCAAGTTAACACTTTTGGGGCTCTATGAGGGGACAAATAATTCTAAAAAAATAATAAAAAAGAAACCTGAAAGTGGAAACTTATTATAAATGAATTGAAAAAAAATAATATGCTGAATTAAATGTTATTATTTAAATGTATGAACCAATATGCAGTGAGGGGCTCAGCTAGAAAGATGATGAAGTAGAAGCAAAATAAAGGCAGGGGGTCTAGGCAGCTTAAGGCCTGCGGAAATTCAACTCTATTATCGGCTTGTAGATTATTTTAAATGCTTGTAATCAGAGACATATAAAAATAATTATTTATCTCTGTTATAACTAAACCTCCAAATTGTTAAAATTATTAAGCTTCTTTCTTCTGTCTTATTTTTTGTTGTTGTTGCTTTTTTTACTGTTTGTCAAAATGATGTGAAAGTGATTCCTTTCATGCTTCTGTCTAGCTACACCACTGAACTAAATATTAACAAAACTGTGTACAATGTTTTATTTATTCAAACACAGACTTTATAAATTGAATAAAGTGTTCTACCTCCACCCATATTGTACAAGGTTTTGTTGATGGTTAGATGGCTTGTAAGAATATATTATTGTCAGATAGATTCAGGTGTTTATACAGGTAGATAAAGGTTAAATCGATAAATATTGTGGACACCTGCATAAGAAAGATCAATTGTCAAGTTTCAATTTGTTACAAAAGATTTGAAAGATGAAGCGCTAGGGGAGATGTACTAGTAGAGAAACAATTTATATGTGTATATTAACAAACCTTATTGAAACAATTTATATGTGTATATTAACAAACCTTATTGAAACAATTTATATGTGTATATTAACAAACCTTATTGAAACAATTTATATGTGTATATTAACAAACCTTATTGAAACAATTTCTACCTGTATTTTAGCAAACGTTGTAAAAAAAACTTCCGAAGAATGTAAGCTTTCAGAGATTTTTGTTGTTGTTGAAGCAAATGAAATTTTAAATAAACCTGACTTACGAAAGAAAAAAGGGGATTTGAAAGGAAGCTATTACTCATGTTTTTGATAAGGAACCTACAGTTAATAATATGAAACAAGACTATCAAATTCTTATAATACTTAAAATTAAAATAAATAGGTCAAAGGTCTTCCTTTGAACATGTTAAGATTTCACTATAGTGTTAATTCTAAATGTTAAATAATGTGAACCAACACCTAGTTATTATCGAGGTGTTGTCAAATAAAAATGAAATTGTATATTTTCTTTAATAAGCCAGATACTGAATTTAATATTAATTGATAAAAAATAAATTTTCTTGAAGTTATTTGAACTTGTATTTTTATGTATAACAATTTGGTCAAAATTATTCAAAAAGAATAAATGAATGAATATAGAAAAAAGTTTACTATATATTTCACAGGATCTAAATGATATGAGACAATAAAAGCTTCTAGGTACTGTCCATTGAAATTAATGATTTTTTCATTATCAGTACAAAACCTCTAAGTTCTTTTTGTTGTTCCTTTTTTTTTTTAAATGCAGATGATAATTTAGGAAGTGATTTGATCAAAGATATAACTTGTAAAATAGAAATAAAAAATATTTAAAGTGAAATGAGTGATACCAGATTCTAAAATCTTCAATCGATTTGAAAAGTTCACTACAGCTTGTGTTGTAAAAGTTTAATGAATATCAACTTTAAATACAACTTTGTAATGAATTGGTATAAAAATAGGTTTTAGAATTTTACATATTGGGTTGTACCCTATAACTAGTTTTGTCTCTATTAAATAATAGCAATCATCTGGACAAAATGTTGGTTATGACTCAAATTTAGAACTCTTTATATCCTAACAGAAAAGTTCAGATCACATCCATATTTTCAGTACTGTGCATGGGATGTAAATTTCAGAATATTTTAGCAGTTTGTTAAAAAAGAAGTTTAAAAAAAAACAAAAAAAACCAAACAGAAACCAAAAACAAAAAACCAAAAATCCCAAAATAGAATATGTAAAGCAGTTCTCTTTATAATGAAGATACTAATAAAATACAAAAAATCCCAAAATAGAATATGTAAGGCAGTTCTCTTTATAATGAAGATACTAATAAAATACAAAAAATCCCAAAATAGAATATGTAAAGCAGTTCTCTTTATAATGAAGATACTAATAAAATACAAAAAATCCCAAAATAGAATATGTAAGGCAGTTCTCTTTATAATGAAGATACTAATAAAATACAAAAAATCCCAAAATAGAATATGTAAGGCAGTTCTCTTTATAATGAAGATACTAATAAAATACAAAAAATCCCAAAATAGAATATGTAAAGCAGTTCTCTTTATAATGAAGATACTAATAAAATACAAAAAATCCCAAAATAGAATATGTAAGGCAGTTCTCTTTATAATGAAGATACTAATAAAATACAAAAAATCCCAAAATAGAATATGTAAGGCAGTTCTCTTTATAATGAAGATACTAATAAAATACAAAAAATCCCAAAATAGAATATGTAAGGCAGTTCTCTTTATAATGAAGATACTAATAAAATACAAAAAATCCCAAAATAGAATATGTAAGGCAGTTCTCTTTATAATGAAGATACTAATAAAATACAAAAAATCCCAAAATAGAATATGTAAGGCAGTTCTCTTTATAATGAAGATACTAATAAAATACAAAAAATCCCAAAATAGAATATGTAAGGCAGTTCTCTTTATAATGAAGATACTAATAAAATACAAAAAATCCCAAAATAGAATATGTAAAGCAGTTCTCTTTATAATGAAGATACTAATAAAATACAAAAAATCCCAAAATAGAATATGTAAAGCAGTTCTCTTTATAATGAAGATACTAATAAAATACAAAAAATCCCAAAATAGAATATGTAAGGCAGTTCTCTTTATAATGAAGATACTAATAAAATACAAAAAATCCCAAAATAGAATATGTAAGGCAGTTCTCTTTATAATGAAGATACTAATAAAATACAAAAAATCCCAAAATAGAATATGTAAGGCAGTTCTCTTTATAATGAAGATACTAATAAAATACAAAAAATCCCAAAATAGAATATGTAAGGCAGTTCTCTTTATAATGAAGATACTAATAAAATACAAAAAATCCCAAAATAGAATATGTAAGGCAGTTCTCTTTATAATGAAGATACTAATAAAATACAAAAAATCCCAAAATAGAATATGTAAGGCAGTTCTCTTTATAATGAAGATACTAATAAAATACAAAAAATCCCAAAATAGAATATGTAAGGCAGTTCTCTTTATAATGAAGATACTAATAAAATACAAAAAATCCCAAAATAGAATATGTAAAGCAGTTCTCTTTATAATGAAGATACTAATAAAATACAAAAAAAGATATTTTCATTCATACATGTATTTCTTGCCAATCACAAAATGTGACCTGTGTCAAAGTAAAATGGTGTTACAGTTTTTTGTTTACATGTATAATGTTGTTGCAGATTTTTGTTTACATGTATAATGATGTTGCAGATTTTTGTTTACATGTATAATGTTATTGTAGATACACATTATAACTTATTACAGATTTCTATCTTCCTGTAAAGCCTAGGACTTATAGATCACACACTGATTATACAGTTTAAGTAATTATATGCTTGATGGGTTAAAACCTGCAGTTTAATCAGAAGCATTATCACAGGATCGTTTCTACCTTTAGTGATGGCAGTTATCAGATTGTAAACTGTGCCTTCTCTATTAACCCATTCTATAAAATTAGGCCTTTATAATGATTCATCATGAGGCATATTAAATTAACACTGTAAAAAAGATTCATATCTTAAGAGTAATATATACAGTAGAACTTCATTGGCTCGAACTCGAAGGGACTGTCAAAATCTGTTCGAGCTATCGGTAGTTCGAGCCACCGAGGTCCCGTAATTTTAGAGAGAAAAACAAATCTGGTTCTGACCCGGTTAAGTTTCATTACGATATGATAACTGATACAGAATAAACTGGACCTTTCTCGTAAAAAAATATTTAATCTTTTAGACAGTTCTCAAAGACTATGGCTTCTGAACACCTCTTTGGTATCTTCAAACGTTCCTTAGAAACATTTTTTCACTTTGTTCGCGATCTATTTTATAAACAGGAAATATGAGGTCGGGTATTAACACTTGGATCGATATTGGTATAATGCTGATAATTCGGATATATATTTTTAATGGCCAATTTTAAAATTTAGCCTTTTTGTTTTTTAATTTGAATTTGAAGAATATTTGTTTCTTTTGGTATTATATACACATAAAAACTCAGGTTAATCGGAATTTCAGAACGAGTACATTTCTTTTGTTTTCGGTATTTAGATGAACCTTGAGACCACGCAGTTTGATATTATTAGATCCCAGCAACTATAAAAATTTTAAAATCAAATCAAATAACACTCTCAATAATAATAATTCATGTAATAACAATTTTAAATATTGTTTTAATCAACTTTATTACGATTGTAAACATTTGATTGTTTTAATTATTGTGGAGTGTAGGCTCACTGGGCTTGGTAAATCAGCGACATGGGTCTAAGGCTCAATAATTATTCTTTATTAATCGTAATTAACGGTCAATGATCAAGCCACAGCTGAATTGAATGGCTAATTAAGACAAATGATGACAAGTTTAATCCCTCAACCTGTAATTGTTAAGTAAGCAATTATCTGTTGGTAATCTGACATTTATCACACCTTGCAGTAAGCACATTCAACCCTAACAATCTGTCAATTAAATTGCCATGTTCCAGTTTGGCATGGTGAAACTCCTGATTTTATTATTGACGGGACCATTTATTGAGTTCGACTGTTCGAGTGAAAGGAGTTTTTTTTACTTAGAAATATAGGGAAAATTTACCGGACTTTCAAATCAGTTCGAGCCATCCATGGTATTCGACCCATCCGAGTTCGAGACACTGTATATATATAAAAATCTTCTGGGTTTTTTTTTGGCGAGTTCGTCTTTTTAACACTGGAAAATATTTATCATTAAACTTTGATATCAAATAATTTTTTATATTTTATTACTATTTTTTTATATTTAATATTTTATTATTATTTTTGGATATTTTTATATTTCATTCTAAAAAATTTTTATTTTATATTTTATTACAATTTAAAAAAACATAACAAGTACCATTTTCTTGATATTTGATATTTTTATTACTATTTTTTTAATATTTTATTTTTTATTAATATTTTTTCTATATTTTATATTAGGCAAAAAAAAAAAAAATGTGTGTTTACGGTCACCCGACCCACCCTATTTTTCAGCCGCCGACCCTAACCTTTTTTAATGGCAATTATTCCACCCTAATTTTTGCTAGCGACCCTATCAATTTTTACACAGAATTCGGATAACCATTTTTGTTGTTTAATCAGCAGCAATGTTTTATTCATTCAACCGCTAGCTTTTTGTCGAAATTGAGAGCAAAGAAGGTAGAAAAACTGTGTAACTCATCATAAAACAAATGACGGCTTACCGGAAATTTCGAAAATGAATTACCGGAATCGGATTCCGGAACCAGCCACGACTATTTCCGGTTTTGTAGATAGTTTAAAAAAGAAAAAAAAAATTAATGCCGACCGACCGACCCTAGATTTTTTTGACATGTGACAGTAAACACACATATATTTTTTTTTGGCCTTATCCTACATTTATTGGGAGATATTTTATTGCTATTTTTTTATCAGGATTTTTTTTATATTTTATTTTTTATTACTACATTTTGTATTTAAAAAAAAAAATTATCACTTTTTTTTATATTTTACAAGGATATACATGTATATAGTAGAAGGTTTATCTCGCGTGGCGAGGTTTTATGCTACAACAGAGCAAAATTTGATTCATTCATTTTGAAATGCCTTGAGAATTCGTAGGAAAATCAACCAATTACACCAAAGTTCGTGTTATACATCGTCTATATACTACACTACACAAAACAATCCTTGGATTTGCCGATATAGGTTCAATGGAAAAGTTTTTTCGATTTTTTTCTGTATCACCCCTCATACACGTAAAATAAAATAAAAAGTACAGTAGAGTTTCATACATCTAAAAACATATTATAAATGATAAAACAAATAAAACAATCACGCTAAGTTTTGTTCTATATATCGGATACACATTTATACACTTTGGTATGTCGATTTCATGTAAACAAGGAAGTTTATTGATTTCTAAATAGGGCACCCCCATTTCTGCCCAGAACGTCGCCATTTTGACAAATGATGGTAAACAATCCTTAATAAATACAAATCGGGAGCACTGTTTTCAATAAAACTCCTTCTATTCATTGAAAAATATTTATATTATCACAAAAATGATGGCTCCGCTTCAATATTCGGTATGATGAGAAAAGAGAGGAGTTTGAAATTTAAATTCGAGTCTTGACCGCCCATAACAGGTGGGATTATGAAGGTCAAACGGGCAAATCGAATAATGTCAATTATTGATGAAATATGGGTGATACATCTACAAAAAGTCGATACTTTATTAATGATTGGTATTTAGGACAAATATTTTCACTTTATACCTGTAATTGTGGTTTTATATATTTACAAATACTGGTTTAAAATGTTGAAGTGATGAAAATTTCCACCATTGATCAAGGCACGTGCATCGTCAACGAATTGCACTATGGGTAATCTCACTTGTTCTTGCCACGCAACATACTTACATACAATCTATGTTAAATCTTGCAAGATTCATATCCTTTCTACTATATAAATCCTTGTATTTTATAACTATTTTTTTATATTTTATATTTTATAACTTTTTTTTTATATTTTATTTTTTATCACTATTTTTTTTATATTTTATTTTTTATCACTTATTTTTTTTGTTACTATTTTTAATATTTAAAAGATTCTCAGTATTGATTTCAATCTGTTGTTGTGTAAAGAGGTAATAAAATGTTGTGAATGTTCTGTACAATAAATTCATCAGTTAATGTCCATTTAAATATTTTATAGACCATGTGAGGAGCCTGTGGTGTTAAAATCTAGGTGATGGAATGTCCTTATCATATGTTAAGATCATGCCAATATCAAATACAGTAGAACCTGCTATTTGAAATTCACAAAGTTGTTTTCTTGGATACCATGAATTAATAAATGTCCACGTTCTTAAGAAATTCCCAGCTTAATTCATCACAGATAACTTAAATAATCAGATATTTTGAAATAAAAACATCGGTCCCTTCGATGCATAACTGTAATTATTGCTGCATATTAGGTGATTTTTTTTTTATTAAAAATTAATAGAGGTGTCACTGGTGGGATTCAGGGGTTGGGGGATGGAGTAATTTTAAGTCTTATTCTTTATTAATTGCAAACTACCCATAGATGAGTTCAGTGATACAAACTACAAACGATGAACATTTAAACATAATGTATGTATTACAAACTCAAGTATTATATACAAACCAACAAAAAGAGGAAGAAAACCAGATTGAATTTTAAAAGAGGTTAAAGTTCAATCATGTTAAGATATAAATCTTTAATACAAAGAAACAAAAGTATCACAATATTGTTGTGTTCTGTATATTAACACCAATCTGGAACTACTTTCTACACAATGTCAGTTTTAATGAGTGCAACTTTTCAATGTATGCATTTTTAAGAAATAAAAAGTGTATGTGGAGAAGGGGGTGGCAGTTTATGATCCTCATTTAAACACTACAGTTATTAAATCCTCCTGTTATCAGCACAGTAATTTAATCTTTATAATTTGTTTTTCTCATTTTACAGATTAATCTAAAAATATATCCCAACCAATCAATTTGTCATAGAAACTTAAAACATATTTGATTATACTGGCTCAGCAATAATTTAATTGAAATGCTCACTTAATCTATAGATTGAAAATCAGGAATATCGGCAGTATGTTGGATGGTGTTATAATGCTCTGTCTTATCGATTCTTACATTCAATTGTGGCAAAAGTACAGGTTAAACTCGTCTTGATGAGAGATGGCAGTTTGATTGTGTAGATTACTGGATTATTGAGTCCCAGAATAAAACATAATAGGTTAAGATAGCATCTGAGGTCAAATAATAGTTTGTTTATTACAAACAGCATTGCCATGGTTATTTATATAGTGTATTGGATAGAAATGAGAATTGTCTGAACAATTGGTTGTGAATAATATGGTGGGATCTTGTTGTTTTTTATTTGTGTCTATAGGATATGATGAAGTAGTAATGACAGATATGGTCACAACTGTTTATACTGGGGTGTAAAGCTGATGTTAAAATCCAATCAGATGTGTTCCCAGTGTAGTAGAGCTGGGGTGTAAAGCTGATGTTAAAAGCCAATCAGATGTGTTCCCATGGTAATAGAACTGACATCTGTTGTCTTGTGGTGTCACACTTTTGTAACTCTGCCACATTTCTGACCATATATACTTGATGGAATTTTTATGACAGGACTATTATAGTATACCATCATCTGTCCATCACAGAAGATTGTACATACAACTCATCCTACATCTTAAATGAGAATTCCTTAAAACTTTGCATGCTTGCTAATTACCATATGAAATTTGATCGAACGATTTCTTTTGTAGGAGTTATTTCCCTTTTTCACTTCAATATTTCATAAAAAGGTTTATACAACATGGATTTACAACTCCTCTTACATTTTAAATGAGAATTCCATAAAAATTTACATGCTGGCTAATTATCATAAAATGATTTGCATATCATTACAGAAGTATGATGAGTTCATTTTTGAAGGAGTTATTGCTCTATGTTAATTTTCTATAATAAAGATTGATTAGATTACTCCATCATTTTAAAAGGGATTTCCTCAAAACTTTGCATCTTTGCATATTACTGTATACAGATTTGCATTTTATTATGGCAGTTTGATTTGCCCATTTTTATAAGAGTGATTGCCCTTTTTGGCATAGAATATTTCACAATAAGGTTGTATGTACAACTCCTCCTACATTTTAAATAGGTATGTTTCTCAGAAGATGAAAGAATGGGAGTTGAAACATTTGCCTTTGTGTCAAAAATAACCTTTGAAAAAACAACCTTTATGGTAATTAAGCTGTAATTGGGATCAGAAACCAAGGTACAAGTATACACAACTGTTGCACGTTATGTTAAGATTCTTAATCATTAAGAATTTTAACATAAAGTGCAACAGTTGTGTATATTAAGTTAATGTATAAATAATGATATTGTTATATATTTTGAAACTAAATTTTAAAAGATCCTACCTTTACAGAATTAAAATAATCCAACTACATTGTTTAACAATTATTGATTTTCGTCACTCTAGGTGTGTTCTATGTCCAATTATTGTAAAGGTCTGTTCGATTTGTCATTTGACAAATAGCAAATTGTGTTGCACTGGTATATTTCATGTTGTTTTTTTGTTTTTTCTAGAATTTATTAATGAAGACTGTAGCTTTTGTGTATTTATGTTCAATTTTATCTGTGTATTGTTTATATAAAGGAGAATGAAAAACTTGTATCTGATCCTATTGTCATGTTTTTGGACAATAAACTACCTGTATGTTTAAATTAACTGTTGCATTTGAACACCTAAATAACGGGAATTACCTCACAGCATCCATTACATTAAATAGAATTATTTGGCTTTCAAATCTGTTGCTGGATGAATGTTATTAAAGAAACATGTTGTGTGTACTATAATCACTGACAATCACTGGATCAATACCTATATTGGTGGACTATTAGTCCCAGAGGACTATCACTGACTATCACTGGATCAATACCTATATTGGTGGACTATTAGTCCTAGAGGACTATCACTGACTATCAGTGGATCAATACCTATATTGGTGGACTATTAGTCCTAGACTAGAGGACTATCACTGACTATCACTGGATCAATACTTATATTGGTGGACTATTAGTCCTAGAGGGTATCATACACTGACTATCAGTGGATCAATACTTATATTGGTGGACTATTAGTCCTAGAGGGTATCATACACTGACTATCACTGGACCAATACCTATAATGGTGGACTATTAGTCCTAGAGGGTATTATACACTGACTATCACTGGACCAATACCTATAATGGTGGACTATTAGTCCTAGAGGGTATCATACACTGACTATCACTGGACCAATACCTATAATGGTGGACTATTAGTCCTAGAGGGTATCATACACTGACTATCAGTGGATCAATACTTATATTGGTGGACTATTAGTCCTAGAGGGTATCATACACTGACTATCACTGGACCAATATCTATAATGGTGGACTATTAGTCCTAGAGGGTATCATACACTGACTATCACTGGACCAATACCTATAATGGTGGACTATTAGTCCTAGAGGGTATCATACACTGACTATCACTGGACCAATACCTATAATGGTGGACTATTAGTCCTAGAGGGTATCATACACTGACTATCACTGGATCAATACTTATATTGGTGGACTATTAGTCCTAGAGGGTATCATACACTGACTATCACTGGACCAATACCTATAATGGTGGACTATTAGTCCTAGAGGGTATCATACACCCAGTAGTCATTGTTTTAGCATTGACATGATTTCAAAGATATCTTATTATATAGATTTACAGTTTCTAAGTAATGTGATTATTAATAAAGCTAAGGTCTACCTCCCTCAGGTATATATAGGTCACCTCATATCCTGTTTAAGCCACTTACTCCCAAAGACATTTTAATTATTTGGTTTTCTAATCTTTTGAGGTAGAGCATGCCTGCTGGAGGTTATTACAGAAACTAAATAGAAATCTTTATCTAACATTATGTACATTTTCCTTTGAAATTAAAGAAAGTAGCCTGTCTGATACAAGATGTTGTATCACCACACCGTGGTGATAAAAGAATGGTGCAACGTTGCACGAAAGAAAACGTTCTCTGCCGAACTACTTTGACATGACGTCATACCATTGGAATGCGAGACAAAGCACAGTAACCTGGCATTGGTGAAAGAATGGAAAAAATAACATGACGTCATGCACAAAATGTAGTCTCCCTGAGAGTATTTTACAAATTTTAATTCAACCCTTGTTATTTGTTTAAAATTCGTTTTTATTGAAATGTTAGATAAATTTATTACATACATAGTGTGTTGGTACAAGACTTTATATCAGGTCTTGCCTGTTGCGAACTAACCACATCACAACTCCACTCGTAGTGATACTGGTTCACACAACAGGCTCGACCTGATACAAAGTCTTGTACCACCACACTATGTATGTAATGGGTATTTATTTCAATAGAAGCTTGGGGTAATTGTAAAAGGTCAAGTCTGATTTTGGATAAGAATATGTTTAAACATGTTTTTAATTTATAACCTTACCTTTTGGTACAAGATTTTCTGCTAAATCTGACCAGTATATTCCATTTACAATATAACGACCATCAAGAGTTTGGTATTTCCTTCTAATAAATTCTTCGTTGTCACTGATAGTTGGTGCTTGTTGCTCTGTGATTGGCACTTCTTGATATTTAAGTAAAGGTCTTGCAAATATAATTTTTGACACATTTACAAAGTCACCAGGCTCAAATATTTTATTCTGTTTTTCATCGTTCATGGAATTTTCATCTTCATCTTCATCGTCATAATCCTCATCTTCATCATAATCCTGGATGTCATCATTGTTTTGTTTGTCCTGCCATTTTGTTTTTTGTACATCTCCCATGAGGCCATTCTCTAGTGGTTTTTCTTGTAAAGTTTGTAATAATATGTGTTTTTGGTATTTAGCACTATTTTGATTTTGGAATGAATCTTCTCCTAGAATTAAATTCTTAGATTCTACATTTTTAATAAATCCATTTTGTATCACAGACTTTTGAAGGAATTCCTTCAAATAATATTCATTTTCATTTGCAGCCTTTGGTTTTCTTTGACCCATTGCAATATAATTTTCGTAGGCTTCCTCCTTATTTATTTCATGGAAAATTTCTCCCGTTTTTGGTCCTAATTCCTGCGATTCTATTATATTGATTCTAAGCATCATTACATTTAACAGGAATGTCACCATAAACACACTCAAAACTACATACACAAAACGAGTCTTTCCTTTCATCGTTCGTACGAGGTGCATCGTTACAAATTTGTGCACGTCAAGTCACATCTTTTGTTTTATTTATTGACATAATTATACCACGACAAACTCCGACAACATCAGAGTCATTACGAATATCCAATAATCCTAAATTGAATTTTTTTTCTCTTGTTCCGTCAACTACATTTAGCTCTTGAGTTGTGCTAAAGTGCTACGGTAGTTTTTTCCTCTGGAGGCTTTTCATCGTGATCAGAATCAATACTGTTGCGACATCGCTATAATGAAATAGTGGTGAATGTAATTTCCAGTATCGTCTAAATCACAGAAAATTATTGTCAAAGTGAATTCCTATACAAACATTTGTCTACTTTAGATTTCTCTTTGTACAGAATTCTCGTCAAATTTACATTTCTTTTTGATTTTGAAATTAACAATTTCTGACTACTGTTTGTTGACACAATTTTCCATCCTAAAAATAATTCTTTACAAATTAAATTTGCTTAGGAAATTTCCAACTGTCACCATGTGTATTTAACATGGAGGGTTTTCTCTTTGTCAACTTATTTCGTCTTAATAAAGAACCTGGCTTTTACAGTATATTGAAAGAAAATATCTCAACGTCGCCTTTATTCTATGAAGTGGGTTGTACCCGTCTTGTCCGATTATGACGGGAGTTGTATTAGATCACATAACACCTGAAAGAATAAGAAAATCTCATTATTTTATATACTTAGGCAAAAGAATTAGAAAATGTCGTAATTAAAGATTTGAACATGAGGGATTAAATGAGAAAGGACGAAATTTGCCTGGGAGAAACAGATTGTATTTAATATTCTTTTGAAAGACTTGAGAAATCACAGTAATATCAGTTGAAATGGAGACGATTTGATTGGATTATCTTGAATAGAGGATCATGGTACATTAGATACCACAGAAATAATGTATCAAGATCTACATCCCTCGTAACACCTGCACTAAAGCACAACAATCTACACTAACACAGCTACCAGCTGTTTTACAAGAAAGAAGTCAACAGTCTTGAAGCTGTCAGAGAGAAAAATAAACAGACTTCAAGCTGTCTATCTCCCTACAATAATATGTGATAAAACATTTGTTTGACCAAGATTATACTTTATTTTTTTTCTTTGTGTGGAAACAGTCTGTGCCAAAAACATATTGACAAACTAGCCCGAACAGTATTTTAGAATTTTTTTTCCCATTTGATTAAGTAAATTTTATGCAATTTTTACTAGCCCGAACCAATGTTTCCTAGACAGGGGCATAGTACTAGTGGTTTGTGGTGCAGACTGTGGAAAAATTAAGA
Source organism: Bathymodiolus brooksi (assembly GCA_963680875.1). Classification (NCBI taxonomy): domain Eukaryota; kingdom Metazoa; phylum Mollusca; class Bivalvia; order Mytilida; family Modiolidae; genus Bathymodiolus; species Bathymodiolus brooksi. The sequence continues at coordinate 98,568,637 of OY804585.1, forward strand.
AAAAGAGTGATGTGTTTAGATCTTTTCGTAAAGTTGCTTTTCAACATTTTTTTTATATTATTATTATCTTTATATATTGCTATGATTGATTGATTTTTTGTGTTTTAACCCCACTTTCAGCAATATTTCAGCTATATCGTGGCGACTATATTGATATGTAGTGGATGGATACTAACTAGACTTGTTACAAGTACCTGTCTTATTAATAATCCCTTGAAATTAATTATTGCTATGAAAGTTGAAATCATGACTGACATTTTATATTTACTAACCACATGTTTCTCCTGTTTGTGGTCAGTCAAGAACTTTCATAGCAACAATTAATATAATTATAAAGGGATTGTTAATAAAACATGGTGGTTACATTATCATTCTGTATCTGTTCATGGGTGTTAATTTCCTCTGTATTTAAAATTGTGATTACAAAACTAACTACAGTCCTCACGCTAAGCACCGTTCCTCCGGCCCAAGACCAGTAAAACTTTGTTCAGACCAGTAAATTTTTCAGTTTTTTTTATTAAAGAACTGTTTGAAAATAAATTCAAGAATTTGATTCAGACCAGTAAATTCAAATTTTCATTTCAAGGACTGCAATTACAAACTAAAATCTATCTACATGTAAAATTGTTGATTGTCAAAAAGACAAATAAAAGAGATACATTTTTTTGTATTAAATATTCTATATCCCTGGCATTTCCTTTTGGAGTATTATATATTCTATATCCCTGGCATTTCCTTCAGGAGTATTATATATTCTATATCCCTGGCATTTCCTTCAGGAGTGTTATATATTCTATATCCCTGGCATTTCCTTCAGGGGTATTATATATTCTATATCCCTGGCATTTCCTTCCGGAGTATTATATATTCTATATCCCTGGCATTTCCTTTTGGAGTATTATATATTCTATATCCCTGGCATTTCCTTCCGGAGTATTATATATTCTATATCCCTGGCATTTCCTTTTGGAGTATTATATATTCTATATCCCTGGCATTTCCTTTTGGAGTATTATATATTCTATATCCCTGGCATTTCCTTTTGGAGTATTATATATTATATATCCCTGGCATTTCCTTCAGGAGTATTATATATTCTATATCCCTGGCATTTCCTTCCGGAGTATTATATATTCTATATCCCTGGCATTTCCTTCAGGAGTATTATATATTCTATATCCCTGGCATTTCCTTCGGGAGTATTATATATTCTATATCCCTGGCATTTCTTTTTGGAGTATTATATGTTCTATATCCCTGGCATTTCCTTCAGGAGTATTATATATTCTATATCCCTGGCATTTCCTTCAGGAGTATTATATATTCTATATCCCTGGCATTTCCTTCAGGAGTATTATATATTCTATATCCCTGGCATTTCCTTCAGGAGTATTATATATTCTATATCCCTGGCATTTCCTTCAGGGGTATTATATATTCTATATCCCTGGCATTTCCTTCAGGAGTATTATATATTCTATATCCCTGGCATTTCCTTCAGGAGTATTATATATTCTATATCCCTGGCATTTCCTTTTGGAGTATTATATATTCTATATCCCTGGCATTTCCTTCAGGAGTGTTATATATTCTATATCCCTGGCATTTCCTTCAGGAGTGTTATATATTCTATATCCCTGGCATTTCCTTCAGGGGTATTATATATTCTATATCCCTGGCATTTCCTTCAGGAGTGTTATATATTCTATATCCCTGGCATTTCCTTCAGGAGTGTTATATATTCTATATCCCTGGCATTTCCTTCAGGAGTGTTATATATTCTATATCCCTGGCATTTCCTTCAGGAGTATTATATATTCTATATCCCTGGCATTTCCTTCAGGAGTATTATATATTCTATATCCCTGGCATTTCCTTCAGGAGTATTATATATTCTATATCCCTGGCATTTCCTTCAGGAGTGTTATATATTCTATATCCCTGGCATTTCCTTCAGGGGTATTATATATTCTATATCCCTGGCATTTCCTTCCGGAGTATTATATATTCTATATCCCTGGCATTTCCTTTTGGAGTATTATATATTCTATATCCCTGGCATTTCCTTCCGGAGTATTATATATTCTATATCCCTGGCATTTCCTTCAGGAGTATTATATATTCTATATCCCTGGCATTTCCTTTTGGAGTATTATATATTCTATATCCCTGGCATTTCCTTCAGGAGTATTATATATTCTATATCCCTGGCATTTCCTTCAGGAGTATTATATATTCTATATCCCTGACATTTCTTTCAGGAGTATTATATATTCTATATTTGCATGATTATTTCTAGGAATAAGATATTCTTTAACTTCCATTTTTTTAAATTTAATTAGCCTGCTATGTCTTGTTGTCATAAATTAAACAGTAAACATGTAAAATTGTTGATTGTCAAAAAGACAAATAAAAATGGTATAGAGGATTTCAGAATTCAAAATTAACTTCAATATAATTGATAAACTTCTACTTAGAAAAATTAAAAATATGATCTTTAAGAATATATTTTAGGTGTTCACAGTAAGGCATCCAACCTTGCCATACAAACTGAACATGGATATTATCCTATATGTATCAAATCTTATAAACTTATGTTTAAATATTATTCTAGACTGGTCGACATTGAATCTAATTGTGACAGCAAATTTAATTTGCTGAGGGCCGCCTTTATTGAAGATGAGAATTTATATAATAATAAACACCCTTCTTGTGTTCAAACTGTATTTCAACCGGAGAAAATGTTGAATGTCAAGTTTACAGATACATCATATTTTGATTCTAAGCAGTTAATTGAAACTCTTTATAAAAACACACTTCTCTGTCAACTGGAACATATGAAATTGAATGACACAGGGAAACTTAGATTTTATAGTATGATTTGTACATCATTTGATTTAAAACAATATCTCAGTTTTGATCTTCCTAAATTTAATAGGTCTCTAATAACTAAGATAAGATTAAAATCCACCTGTGATGTAAATCTATTGTCTAAACTCTCCATTATTTTTAAGGAATGGAGAGTTATGAACAATGTGGACAGGGACGGAGCTAGAGTTTAAAGGTCAAAAACCTCAACCTGTTTAAAATTGCAAAAGTGAATAACAAACAATTTATTTAAATTTTTTTGTTACAAGATTAATAATTAATAAAATTAATAAAGTACAATGGGTGGATTTTAAGTTGGAGAATGTCCTCGTATCTCTCCATTCCTTAAAACCAATGGGGCTCGGCCCCTTCGGGGCCTCGGCTCCATTATTTTTAAGGTATGGAGAGTTACTCTGACATTCTCCTATACATAAGTGCCCACCAACTTGCAATTAAAAGAGGGAGATATATGAAACCTCCATTACCTGTGCCAGAAAGATTCTGCAAAAATTGCAAAAATAAAGATAAGGATGAAAAACATTTCATTTTATATTGTCCTCAATATAAAAACTTAAGAAATAAATATATTATAAATGAAGAATCTCAATCTGATTCAGATGAAATTTATTTAATATCTAGAATTTTGAACCCAGTCAACGTGACAGATGCTAAAAATTTATGTATTTTTCTGAAAGAATTCTTTGACATACGTCAAAAGCAGTTCAATGTTGGCTAGTCTTAGAATGGTTTTACTTTGTAATATGTCATTTGTATGGTGTTATTAGAACTATAATTAAATCATTTCTATATATTTATATGCATCAGTATTTATATACATGTACTTGTATTGTCATTGTATGTGAACATGGATTACGCATTGTTATCTGCTGTGCTTTATCCAATAAAAAATTATTATAAACAGTAAACTGTATTAACTTGGGAAAAGTAGAAAATAAACTATCTTGAGTTAAGATATTCTAAGATTATCTACAAAAGACAGCCGGGTTGCATCTAAGAGGGGGTATTGTGAAAATGTTCTTTTTAATATAAAAATGCACCCCATTTTATTGAAAGGAATGGCACATTAAATTCTCCTTTGTGCTCATCTTTAGAACATTGTGTGAACAAATCATCAACAAATGGTCCCTGTATTTTTTCATTATAAAGGGGATATTTGACTTTTTTTTTTGCTATTTCTAGATGCAACCCTGAGACAGTTGAAGAATTGTTTAACATGTACAAAATACATTGAGAACAACAGTTAAATATACCTTCAATATAGCTTCTGCTGTTCCTTGTTTTACTGGTTCCTGGAAAACAGAAATGACAGATGACAAGTTAAAGAGATAATGTCATTCATCACATCTGCCATCATTTATACTGACCAGTGATCAGAAACAATCTAACTGATATTCTTCTTAATGAGCAATTCTATAGTGTATGAATCATCATAGGCTTTAACTTGCTTTACAACATTGACACAGATTATTGGAACAAATTGTTGAAGATTTGATTGTTAAAGTGTTCAGTTTATTGATTAGAAAAATTTCTCAAATTCTATCAGGTCTATGAGACAGTGTCTTCTGTTCAATAGTATTAATTTCCAGTTCATTATACAACTACATTGTACCATGGTATGTTGCATAACATGATAGATTTTTAATGTTAAAAACTGAAGATTAAAATTAAATTTTGTATTCTTATGATTAATCTGGCAGGGAAAATGTTGTTGGAACAATTTTTGACAAATCATATATTTGATATATTAAAAAAACATTTATCAGTGTATTCTGTTCAATAGTAATTATTACCAGCTATAGCTACTTTGTACCAGGGTATATTGCATAACTTGATAGATTTTTAATGTTAAAAACTGAAGATTTTATATTTTTTTTAACAGATTTTGTATTTGGATGATTGATCTGGCAGTAAAATTGTTGGAACAATTTTTAACAAATCATATATTATACTTTTGTTGGTCTGTCATTTTAAGAAAACATTTATGACTGTTTTTTTTATGTACCAGTACCTATCCCAAGCCAAGACCAGGATTTCCAACACCATATATTTTTGTGTGCGGTTGTTTGAGATGTGAGGTAGTTTTTCATTTTTTTGATATTGGTGTAATTGTTGACGATCGTTGTTTAAATATTTCAAAAATGAAGATGACAATATACAGTATACATCCCTGATGCATTGTATATCCATGCATTGCCAAATGGATTTATATAAAATATCACTTACAAATTATAGATATTCCTTGGAGACACAAAGCCAGATATAAACACACTATCAAATCAGAATCAGCAAGTCAAATTTAGTATGAATACTACACATACTTATGTGAAATAATACAATTGTTTATTTAAAAAAATGCAAATCAGTGTGTTTTGGTGGAAATCAGTGTGTTTTGGTAGAAATCAGTGTATTTTGGTAGAAATCAGGGCGTTTTTGTAGAAATCTGTCTCCTTTGATAGAAATCAGCGAGTTTTTGTTGAAATCAGTGTGTTTTGGTAGAAATCAGTGCGTTTTGGTAGAAATTGGTCTCCTTGGATAGAAATCAGCGAGTTTTTGTCGAAATCAGTGTGTTTTGGTAGAAATCGGTCTCTTTTGATAGAAATCAGTTTTTTGGTATAAATCAGTATGTTTTGGTATAAATCGGTGTGTTTTGGTAGAAATTGATCTCCTTTGATAGAAATCAGTGTGTTTTGGTATAAATCAGTGTGTTTTGGTATAAATCAGTGTGTTTTAGTAGAAATCATTGTGTTTTGGTAGAAATCAGTGTGTTTTGGTCCAAATTAAGGTTGATTTCTGTTTAATATAAACATTTTTTATTAGAATAAAAATAATGATTTATTTCCATAAAATTGGTCTACTTAAGTCATAGTAACATAATTTACATAAAGTATTAATAAAAATCTATTGTTCAAGATTATAGCATTACAGATAACTTTAACCAGCAATATTACTATCAATGAATTCTATTTCTTCTTCAAAAATTATTATTGAAAAATAAATTGATGGAAAGTTTAAAAATTGTATGGTGACAATAAAATTGAATATCCCATGGGAAGGCATATTTTATTACTACAGTATAATGATAAATGATGTAGGCAAATTTTGTAAAAGCTTCACACAGCAGGAGTTGATCTGTTAATGTGTATCCTTGATACAGTAATATATACATATTTTATATCTTGCGAATTTAATGGTTTTCTACACAAAAGGAGCTCTACAACAAGACATGTTTTAGAGGTCATATTACCTCATAAATCATACGAGGTAAATTAATTCTCCTTCACTGAGAGAAGAAAACTGAAAACTGAATAAAAATTAAATTCAATTTATTATATCTTGCATTCAGGTTAAAAATTGAAAAAAACAACTGTTTTTAATATTTTGTTATTTATTATTATAAAATGTATCATGCTCATTTGTCATCTCTCATCTTATAGAATATTGAAAAGGAAGTTAAAGAGAGATCCTTTGTTGGCGAGAGATATTATATTTCATGAGAAATTAAAATTCATTTTCATTTTTTTCTCATGATGGAAAGTAAACCAGGTGTAAAATATAAGTTGTCAATCAGTTTTACACCTTCAATTAAACTTCAAAGGAATCACCTGCCATCTGACATTAGGTTTTAACCATAATTATACACACAACAAAATATATTAGGTTTAAAATTGAAATTCAATGTACTGGTGAAGAAAAGGACAAATTAAGTACAAATACATAAATTTCAAACTAGAACCTAGATTTACATCGGTGTATATTTTCTCCTTTGTGCCCATTAAACTAGTTTAGCCTGCCACCTTTTATTGAAGTGCCTGAACCAAGCCAGGAAATTGAGTGGTCATGTATTTGTGTGTACCAAGCCAGGAAATTGAGTGGTCATGTATTTGTGTGTACCAAGCCAGGAAATTGAGTGGTCATGTATGTGTGTGTACCAAGCCAGGAAATTGAGTGGTCATGTATTTGTGTGTATCAAGCCAGGAAATTGAGTGGTCATGTATGTGTGTGTACCAAGCCAGGAAATTGAGTGGTCATGTATGTGTGTGTACCAAGCCAGGAAATTGAGTGGTCATGTATTTGTGTGTACCAAGCCAGGAAATTGAGTGGTCATGTATTTGTGTGTACCAAGCCAGGAAATTGAGTGGTCATGTATTTGTGTGTACCAAGCCAGGAAATTGAGTGGTCATGTATTTGTGTGTACTGATTTTGTATCTCTCTGCTATTTTTCTATTTGACTTTGTAAACTATTCTGATAGTGTGTTATTTTTCTTTCTTTCGTTTTATTGTTTAAACAGAAGTTTTATAGAAAATCAAAGATGTAATCATTGGTCAAATTATTGACCTCCATTCTGATTGGTCAAAATTAATGACCATTACTAAATTTACACATTTATTACCAAATTGTTTCACATCAATTCTATCACAACTCTGAATAATTAAATACATTTCTCTTTAATCATCTCATAAAAATCTTATTCTTGTATGCAGACGAATTGTGTTAAGCCTTGACCATGGTAAATAATTAATAACTCTGAAACCTGTGATATAAATATTACTTGTCAAGATACAATATGATTAGGAAAAGAAAGTTTAAACAGTGATGGTCATCAATTCCACCATTATTAATAAAACAGTGATGGTCATCAATTCCACCATTATTAATAAAACAGTGATGGTCATCAATTCCACCATTATTAATAAAACAGTGATGGTCATCAATTCCACCATTATTAATAAAACAGTGATGGTCATCAATTCCACCATTATTAATAAAACAGTGTTGGTCATCAATTCCACCATTATTAATAAAACAGTGATGGTCATCAATTCCACCATTATTAATAAAACAGTGTTGGTCATCAATTCCACCATTATCAATAAAACAAACAATCGCCTCTCATCTTAACTCTCTTTTTTATAAACTAAGCATTGTAATTTTTGAAAAACCTTTTTTTTTAATCATACTACATGTACTTAATTTAAAAGATCTTACTACTTCCTTAATTTGAATTTATCTATAAAGTTTGACTTTGAGCATCACTACAATCTGTCTATAAATAGATCTGACTTTTATCTTAAATGTCTTGTCTGTTAACAAGGTTGAAATGTATACAACAAATATTTGTCCAAATACCCATATTAAATGTGAACATTTGACTGGGGTCTGTGGAGTATTGTTGTCTGTGTAAACACACAGATTAAGTCACCACCGTGACACAGAGAGGTGCCAGAGGACCAAAACAATAGACATTAAAGCTGCATGTTTTGGTGTAAAGGCAGGTGTCATGATCCTCCATTATATAAGGGATTAAACCCAGATTGGACAGTTTTCTGGACACTTTAACTTTTAACCTTGTGTAAATAAATTTTCAAAAGAGTTTCACAAAAATTTTGAATAGAATTGTGTATAGAACAATCAATGTCTTGTTGTCAAACACGACAAATGTAATTTATTCCTGCCACTTTATTGAGACTGACACAGGACAGACTGGAACAGAACATAATTTTTATTGGTCTGAAATCCATATACAAAATGATTATTACCAAAACAACACATTAAATACAAAACAAAGAAACTGTTAACTACAATCAAACTACATATATACATGTTTGAAACACATGACTCCCTAATGACATTTAGTATGAGGAGGTGGTACATTTTAAATATGATTTAAATATCAATCAAAATATAACAAATAATAGTGATCTATATTATCTATACACAAAACAAACTTTAATGTATAGATATGTAGCATCCTGTTTTTCAATTTACCAACCAAAATTAAGGATCATGGGTCATTTTTAGCAAATTTTCAGCTTCAGCTACAATGTCTATTAGACTTAATATATTACCGGTACTCCCAGTCCCTGATAATATTTGTACCCCTCTATCATTGTCTATTGGTCAGTATAACTCTTCAGAAGTCTAATACAGAATGCTCTCTTAACCAGTGACTTATTTTTCTTGACCCCAGATAATATTTTTACCCTTCTGTTGGTCCATTTCACTCTAATCATCTGTGTAATTCTAGATGGTCTACATTGAGTACAGGACTATGACCTGGTGAATACATTCATCATAAATCAAGACCTCAATCCACTTCATTACCTATGATCCACTTCATTACCCACAATCCACTAAATTCCACTTCATTAACTTTGAAACAATTTCATGTTTGAATCCATTAAATAGTCCACCCAGTGTTTAGAGGTGAGATATTTAAAAAATTTAATTATAGACTAGTGTCTTTTATACATCATTAAGTTGTATGCTTCATTAAATATTTGACATGTAAGCCATTCTGTTTATAATTCTAAGTTATAACCCGAACAAAAAACTAATCACAGAAGGGCAACGACTGGTGGTATGTTCTCCTGTTAATTGTTTCATGTTTTGTGTATGTCTGTTGATTGTATTGTTGCTGATGACAATCCTTTGTTGGATTTAATATCAATAAAGAATTTGAATTAGATGGTGTTACTTGCTTTAAAACTACCGTAACATTATGTTTCCACACAAATTATTGTACATATATTTCTGTTATTTAGATGAAAGACCTCCCCACATTCCCAATTTGAACCAAACAACATTATATGATAAAGTTTGTCAGTGACTTGCAACGGGTCAGTGGGTTTCTCCGGGTCCTCCGGTTTCCTCCACCAATAAAACTGACTGCCACGATATAGCTAAAATATTGTTGAAAGAGGCGTTAAACACCAGAAAACCAAACCCAATGATTTGGATAACACTGAATTGTTAAGAAAGAAAATATATGGATGTCAATGGACATGAATGACTAATCCACATTACATTTAAAGACATAAATTAAAGTAAAGGAACAGTGCTTTGAAAAATGAAACATTTTGAAAAATAAAAAAAAATCATGTACTATCATATGGATATTAAAGTTTTAGTTTAAACATATTTTTATTTGCTAAATATAACAAATAGGGAACAGACACAAGTTTTTCCAACTTATGAAATCTTCTCCTGAATACAATAATTTACAATATGGATTACTAGTAAATTAACATGCGCAATGAAATGATATAATATGTATATAATAGCATAGAGTTAAATATACAACGAATGATTATATACAAAAACATAGGTTTAGACAATATATGAAAAAAAAAAAGAAAAAAAGAAAAGAGAATAAATAATTTTGGAGATGTGTGTTGGTTCTTTAGATCATTTAGACAATTGTAAATCTTTTGGAGTCTTTAATATATTTAAAATCATGTTTAAAAATAGTTATATTTTCTTGATATGTAAGGAGATCACTTCCTGATATTAAAGAAAAAAACACCCTAGGGAATTCCTTGTTTGTTTTGAACTTAGCTTAACATGCTATTGATGATGAGGAACTTGGGTTCTGACAGTCATAAAGAAATATTGTTATAAGAAGACCTTTACATGATTCTTGTATATCCAATGGAAACATGTTCAGTTAAAACATTATACATTGTCTATTTTTCGTGATTTGATTTTCATCTACATGTTTATGTAAAGGATGGGGTATTGGAGACTGGATTTTTTTGAGAGAAAAAATCTTGACAGAACAAATGCTAAAACTTCACTTTCATAAAATTATAAATTATCAAGGAAAAAAGAAATTGTGACAATATTGTTGTTGAATGCATCCATTAGCCATTTTAATTTATATTTATTGCCATTTTTAACAATAATTATTCACAGATGTTCATTTGTCTGTTTGTTAAACATCTGTAGCTCTGTTAATCTTCTTTGTGCATCTCTCTTTAATATTTAGTATTAAATAGGTCACTTTATATGGTAGAGAAAACCCATTAAAAATAAAGTGTAAAATAAAAAAAATAACCCACCATCACAATGAAATGTTTACAATCAAAATTTGATTAAAATACAAAAATAGGGGGAAAGTGAAGCAGTTCTACTGGTATATATATATATACATGTATATCTTTATTTCTCATAAACCAACAACTGCCACGATATAACTGAAATATTGTTGAAAGTGGTGTTAAACACCATAAACCTAAGCCTAACCCATAAACCAACATACAAGCATCCTAAAGAGATAACATTATACTACCGGTATTAACATTATATACAGTGTAAGGTAGATACTGGGAAGACATACTCCTTTATAATGACAACAAATCTGAGGGAAACTTTGTTCTCTTTTGAAATCTAAATTCTGTTATCAAATCAAATCAAATATATTAACATTACCAATTAGGGACCCACAATGGATGAATTTAGAGTATATATATATATATACGTCTGAAAATTAAACCAAACAGTGTTAGAATTAGATTTTAGAGCTGTCAAATTTTTTTTCTTCCCTCGACGGGATTTGAACCCACACCATTGATACACTGCAGCACCATTCGCTTAGCCTTACGTCCAGTGCCCTAGACCACTCGACTACATCCACTCCCTATATATATATATATAGTAACACATTGAGAAGAAGAGAAATGATTAAGTAATAGGGTATATGACAACACATTATAACATGTAAAATATACAGTCAACCTGCACTTGCCGTCACCTCTATTAAGCAGTCACTTGTATTAAAATGTCACCCTTTGCTTGCCCTGTCATAGGACAAGGAGAAAATGGCCTTATAAGACAGGTGACCTCTTAAAACAGGTTGAATTCATATGATATTTTCTTTGACAGAGCAAGAAAAATGTGACCTTTTAATACAGGTGACTGTTTAATAGAGGTGACGGCTTAATAGAGGTGACAGCATGTTTGACTACATGTATATTGACAACACACACTGTACAGTACATTAAAACTATGACTTATTATTAAATGTAGCAATGATAATGTGTGGAGAAATAAAAAATTACCAACTGATTTCTTGGCAAAGATTGATTGATTTATTGATTGGTGTTTAATGCCAACTCCAGCAATATTTCGGCTACGGTTATATAGTGGAGCGAAAATTTTTTATTATTAACTAAGACTCTTGGCAAATACATATGCGGCCAAAAGTATTGCCACATGTAAAAAAATCTCTATATAATCAACCAAAACCATATTTAATTTTTTTTTATTGTGAAGTCATTTCTGGATAGATTTTAACAAGTTTTACACCAACACATTCAGAATTGTCTATATTTTGACTGCTTATTTGCTCATTATGTTTATATGAGTGGTTTTTATTTGTACATAATTTAAACATAACAAATAAAAAATGACTTTGATTTTCCTATATATTTGAAATATATATTGTTAATTTTTAGGATATATTTTTAGTTGAAATAATTTCAACTAAAAATAAACCCTAAAAATTAACAATCCTGTTTAAATTATGTACAAATAAAAACCACTCATATAAACATAATGAGCTAATAAACAATCAAAATATAGACAATTCGGAATGTTTTGGTGTGAAATTTGTTAAAATCTATCCAGAAATCTAGTAAATCATGCTAACCTTTTTGCCACATGCTGTACATGTATGTAGAAAAACTAGTAAATCATATAATGAACAATTACAGTAAAGAGGGGTAATAAAAAAAATTCTTACTGATGTTTAGAGGCATAGGCAGGTTCTAGGAAGGAGGGGGGCTTTTTATCTGGATTTTTTTTTTTATTTAAGGGGAATTTTTAGCCAAATTTTGGTCAATTCATATCAATTTATTTTATAATACTTAATTTTGATTTTGTTTAATGAATTTATATGTAAATATATGTATCAATTGATATATATGTCTGATATATAAAATAAACAGTATTATAGTTAATTATATATAGATTTTATGGTTTTTATCAGATTTTGACATATTTTTTTTCTCCATTTTTATAGATTTTATCATGTTTATAAATAATCTTACAACTAAGCGATTATTTTACAATTACCGGTATTAATTTTCTAATTTTTCAAATCTTTGTGAGAAAATAACAAAATAATCTGTTGAATTTGTTTTGACGAAAATGTTGCATCCCATATTTTACAAGTTAATAACGTAATTTTTACATACCTTTTAATACATGCTATAATCTGTAAAATGTTGTTTTTCCTTGGAATATTATAATGATAAGTTGATACATTCTTTGTCCTACCAATAAACAATAAAAATCATTATTCCATTAAAAACTGTACCCTATTCAAGGGTTAATGTGTTTCTTGCATGTGTGTTCTGTAGAATTCGAGTAATAAACTACGACTGTCCTCTGTAAGGATAAGTAGCTATCTGTGTGACTTGATGAAATAGATGAGCTTCATACATGCTATATAATTCAATACGAAATTTTATCGGAGGACTAATTTTGGTTGTTCGGTCTTCCGTAGCTTTGAATGTAATGATATACCCATGTGGTGGAGTTCGTTGTAAAGTAACAAATGATATGTTAAAATTGAAAAGAGTTTTATAACAAAAGAATCACTCAGTTTGAAATCAGAGTACCCTCTATATCATGGATGACTAACATCTATGTCTTCTTTTTAACATTTTTTCACACTTAATTATTAAGAGCAATTCTCAGGTCTTTTAAAAAGAGAAGAAATTAAATGAGCACTGTATATAATTTATTGTTAATAAAAATAGTGCCATAAAAATCTTATAAACCATTTCTTTAATCAATAATAGAGATTTTTATATGGTTAGTAATGATGATGTTGTATTTTATGCTAGGTGTTCTTAGATGTAGAATTTAATACTAGATGTTCTTACATGTAAATTTCTTTATTTTACCTTGATATTGGTTTCGTCACATCTTAAATTTGTTATAAAAGATCCCAAGGTTGGAACATGTCAAGTCAGAAAAATTTTAAATACTAAAAATTCAGTTCATCAACTTAAGCGAAAGTTTCATTCATCATACTGAAGTTGAAGGTAATTCCTTACAGACTACTGAGGGTCTTGGTGGCCTAGTGGTTCATGCCATTGACTTCTGACATGGTTCAAACCCCACTACACACCTTAAATGTTAAGGTTTTCAGACACCTACCCAACTTCATAGTCTTGGATTTGACCTGAACAAGACTCGAACCCATGATCTCCCACACTTGAGTTGGGCATGTTAACCATTACCCCTCTGATGCAGTTATAAAATTTTGGTGTTTTATTAGTAAGAAAGGATATGAATGTACTGGTAAATGAACATGAGAGACTGACCAACATTGCACTTAGACACAGGTTAAAGTAAAGGAACAGTACTTTTATGAATGGATACTAGTATTATGAAGGTTTTAAAGTTGTTTACTGTTGTTTAAACAATAAATACCAGGTGTAGCATCCACAGTTAACATTCCATTGTGTTAAATACCACCATGTTATCAAAGAACAATACCAGGTGTAGCATCCACAGTTAACATTCCATTGTGTTAAATACCACCATGTTATCAAAGAACAAAGACATTACTTACATTTATATAACAAATTATTCACAGATCATGCATGGTATTAAATGAGAAATGAATGTTATATATCTATGGTTACACAGGCTTCACATTAAATCTTTAATATTTCAGAAAACTAAGTCGACTTTCTCAGGCAAAAATAATGCTTTGAAGTCAAACAAATATTCTTGGCATCTAAAGGTTGCAAATGCTCAACTGAAATAATTGATAATTACGATTTTTATTGTGATGTCAATGAACTGCTCTTTTTACGAGCTTTACAAAAGAGGTCTTTAGCTTACAGTGAGCCAGTGCCGGATTTAGGACAAATGAGGCCCTGTGGTAGTTAAGTTATGAGGCCCCTTACTTGGGCCCTGGAGGAGGTAGAACCAGTAGCCCTACACAGGCAGTCAAGGCATACATGCTCAGGAAATTTAGGAATAGTTAAGATATTACGTTATATTAGGTCAGACATGTACACTGCATCTGCAACAAACTATTAAGCTATTATATATTACCCGGGGCCCTGTGCTTAAGCCCACCTAAGCACAATGGTAAATTTGGCACTGCAGTGAGCATGGCATTGTCCAAACATATTGCCCACTATATGGTCCACTGTCAAGCTATCTGTATTATAACTTGACAACCCCCCATCGAGAGGACACATCCTATTTGGGGGACAGACTAGGCTGAGGGTTGAGCCCTGTTGACCATCACCACTACCCAGTTCAGTCATTAACATGTGCTATACATTGTAGTATGCCATTATTGTTATGTCTAATCCATACAGGGCCCAGCATGGAGTAAATAATGAAATGATTATGCTGCTTACCAGTAAAATCAAGTTGCCTTTGAAATTTTAACACAACATTTTGATTGATAAAACCATATCCCTTTCATTTTTATTTTAACTGGAAAGCTTTTTTTTTTTTTTTTTTTTCCTTTTTTTTTTATCATTTGTCAGAATTGAATTGAATCATTTTTTATAATTTCTGTGAACAATTTTACATTCTTGGGATTTTTTAAAACAAGATGCATTTCGAATTTGATTATTTTTATATTTTATCATTCAGAGTACTTGTACTTGTATGTCGCAACAGATAGAACCCCCCCCCCCCCCCCCCCCAAAAAAAAACCCCACAAAAAAACCGAAGATACAGTCATCTGTCAAAAGTATTCGGAAATGTAAAAAAAATCCCTATATAATCAACCAAAACTATATTTTTTCAAAAAATTATTGTGAAGTCATTTCTGGATAAATTTTAACATATTTTACACCAAAACATTCGGAATTGTGTATATTTTGTTTGTTTATTTGCTCAATATGTTTATATGAGTGGTTTTTATTTGTACATAATTTTTCCATGAATTTCAATTTTTAGGATTTATTTTTAGTTGAAATATATAGGAAAATCAAAGTCAATTTTTATTTGTTTTGTTTAAATTATGTACAAATAAAAATCACTCTCTCATAACTACATAATGAGTAAATAAACAATCAAAATATTGACAATTCCGAATGTTTTGATGTAACATTTGTTAAAATCTATCCAGAAATGACTTCATAATAATTTTTTGAAAAAATATGGTTTGGTTGATTATATAGGGATTTGTTTTACATTTCCGAATACTTTTGACAGATGACTGTACATTATAGCTGTGTTTTTTCCATGACATTGAAATGTTTTATTGTCTTTCCACCTTCCCCACCCCCCTCACTCCCCCCTCCAAAAAAAAATTGGACTACATTTTGCTGTAAACAATTTCCTAAGTAAAGTTTATTGTCAAGATATTTTTGAGGGGGAATTTCTACAAAAATCTGAGATCCACTAATTGTTTTACAATATAAACAAATATAAATCTCATCTTGGCCTTATTTTCCCTGTCTTGTGTTTATTGTTATTACAAATCTGTATGTATTATATAGAATTAACAACAATTATGTGTTTATTTGTAAGATGCTATAAATAGATGTTAGATATTTGAGATAGACCTTAATTAAGTAAGTGGTATACTAATGACAGCAGTAATTAATATGATACTCTTGTTGTATAGAGAAAGTAATGGGTTATATAATCTGTATTTCTTCTATTAACTTTCCATAATTTATTGTAAACAACTCCATAATATTTCGTCTTTTAGGAACAAATATTCTATGGAATAAACATTGAAAAGTTTGTTTTTTCCAGTTGTCGATATAAACATTGTAGTATTTTTTCAGCGAGACTAAATACTGTAATATTTATTTAAACTTTGGTGTTCTGGAAAGGCAGTTTCTGCTCCACTAGTGACACATGTCGTGTTACTCTTGCAGGTAAAAGGATTGTTCCTTGACTGTTTTGAAAATTACTAAACTGTTTCTTCATCCTATATATTTGCAATTAATACAACATCTTTCCAAAAAATAGGATAGAAAGGGGGAGATGTTGTTCACCTACTTTTTGTAAACCAAATATTTATACTGCAACAAATAAATTAGGTTGTTGTCCAAAATTACCAAATATGTTAGAAATATGATTCTGTTTTAAGCTTCAGCCATCTTTAATGATAAAATGGTCTTCATCTTGCTGACCTTATAGTTATTTTGGAACATATATATCTATTAATTACATATTTTGTGTTAGAAGTCAGAATGGTGTTTACTTATCATTAGAACATCTTTAAATAGTTACGGAGGTTAATCATGAAGTGTTGTGAATAGTTACGGAGGTTAATCATGAAGTGTATCTTACAGATAGATTAGATAACCAATAATTATCCTTAAAAGTTTGAAATAAACTTGTATATAATACAATACAAACTACATGGTATATATATTATACATATTGTTGTTGGAGATCCAATTATCAGAGGGGGGGGGGGGGGGGGTTAGGATCCAACGGGTTTACCCCCAATTATCAGAGGGGGAGGGTTAGGATCCAATGGGTTTACCCCAGCCACATATTTGTCCCTATCCCAACCCTGGACCTGGATCTCCAACACCATATAGCATGTTTTGTTTTTATTGATGAAATTGTTTAAACTTTCTTTTCATAAAGTGTGAAATGTTTTTTTTTGCAAATGGTATAAAATAATATTAAAAAAAAATGGTGGGAAAAAATTATAGTAAAAATTTAGTAAAAATGTGCAGCATAATAAAATATAGATTAGTTCTTTAAGTTAAGTATTTTCCTGGTTTACAAAGTACATTGTAATAATTATATATAAACATGCAATCTGTACATTTTCCCAATTTGTAGACATAAATTAATACATAACTGCAGCTAATTATTGGAGTTTCAACCAATAAATGTTTCTGCATCTTAATGTAATTAGTACTAATTAAAATTCAGATATTATTCAATACCGTATCATAATGTATGTCAATTTTTGTATTTGTTTTGTTTACTTTTAAGTACACAGTTCAATCAAAATAAACAATAAAATATTTTAATGAGAAGAAAAAGAAAAAAATAGCACGATGCTTTTCAGTATAAACTTCTTTTTTATTAAACAATAAAATATATTAATGAGAAGAAAGGGAAAAAAAACACAATAAATATTGAGGCTGTCTTACCTTTGTAAGTATTTATAGTCCTAATTCCTAAAGAACAAGGAGGAGAATGAGTTCAGACTTTGAGTAGAAGATAACAGTGTTTTCTGATTCCTTTGTGGTAGACCTTATAACATTAGGCTACATTTATCTCTCTCTAAACCTGTTATCAAAGGCACATACTGACATCTATCACACAGATCTGACTTTTTTACAGGGCTAACCCACATCTTGATTGGATATCAGAGCACACGGTGTACTCTTAAAATCAACGTCACCCAGGACAAAACTGTAATAAAAGAAAGAGGACATAAAAGAGGCTGTCAGAGAAGGTATTGCTTCACACCTCTAAATGTATTAGACTTTATCAAAAAGTCTTATAGTACATACATTGGGGTAGAGATAAGAAAGTTATTTGTGTATATAAGATAGCAGGGTGTCGTTTAGGTAGCTCTGTTACCACCGTATGAGCTATAAGTCTCACCTGTTGTCTAGAAGATTTATCTAGGTGTATTAGGTATTGAATTGTCATGTTAAGCGACTTGTCTCCAATTGAATGATAAATTTGTCTCTTAGTATCTAATATTCCTGTGTCATCTGCGGGTTTTATTTTATTTTATTACTTGGATTATCAGGTTTAGATCTTATCTTGGCCTCCAACAGAGGAATGGTTTTTTTTTTTCAATATTAAAACGTACCTCATTAATTAAATTTTAATCTGGAAATTAAATTCATTTAATAATTAAGTGGTCTGAATATTTGAGTAGAAATACATGTTTACAAAAAGATTTTTTTTCTTTAAAAATATAATCCTTCAATAATTATTTTACACATTTTAGATTTTTATTGATAGGACATTTGGGGGGTATTTGGGTGAGGGTTCCCAGTCTTATTTTTTTCAGTTTTGTTTTATAAATATAATTTTTTCGTGTTTGGTGTAGAAGGAATTTCGGAAGGTTTAAAGTTAAGTTAGGAAATCTTGTAATGTATGGATTAAAATGATCAAAAATCCCTTACCTGTCCCTAAGAAGTATAATCCAGGTATCTGCCACAAGGAGACAAACATTGGCTCATAAATTACAGTTTTATCTCCAAGTACCTAAGTGTATGTTACATTACTATGGTATAGTTTTATTATGAAGGGTTTTGTCTAGTCATATCATACTTCAGGTGTGAGTTTTACAACATGGAGTGAACCTTAGTAATAAATAATTGTCTAATTTTAAATACTGTTAAAAGAAAACAATGTATTATTGGTAAATTTATAGACATGTTCAGAGGGTCATATTGTTTACATTAAAATAGGGATGATTTTTAGATGATTTATGGTCTATTAGGTGTAGTGGACCTGATATATTGGTCTATTATAGAGAGGATCAAAAGAAAACTGATACAGTCATGGTTAGACTTGTTACAAGACCCTTTCTTACTATGGTCTATTAGGTGTAGTGGACCTGATATATTGGTCTATTATAGACAGGATCAAAAGAAAACTTATACAGTCATGGTTAGACTTGTTACAAGACCCTTTCTTACTATGGTCTATTAGGTGTAGTGGACCTGATATATTGGTCTATTATAGACAGGATCAAAAGAAAACTTATACAGTCATGGTTAGACTTGTTACAAGACCCTTTCTTACTATGGTCTATTAGATGTAGTGGACCTGATATATTGGTCTATTATAGACAGGATCAAAAGAAAACTTATACATTTATGGTTAGACTTGTTACAAGACCCTTTCTTACTATGGTCTATTAGGTGTAGTGGACCTGATATATTGGTCTATTATAGACAGGATCAAAAGAAAACTTATACATTCATGGTTAGACTTGTTACAAGACCCTTTCTTACTATGGTCTATTAGGTGTAGTGGACCTGATATATTGGTCTATTATAGACAGGATCAAAAGAAAACTAATACAGACATGGTTAGACTTGTTACAAGACCCTTTCTTACTATGATCTATTAGGTGTAGTGGACCTGATATATTGGTCTATTATAGACAGGATCAAAAGAAAACTTATACATTCATGGTTAGACTTGTTACAAGACTCTTTCTTACTATGGTCTATTAGGTGTAGTGGACCTGATATATTGGTCTATTATAGACAGGATCAAAAGAAAACTTATACATTCATGGTTAGACTTGTTACAAGACCCTTTCTTACTATGGTCTATTAGATGTAGTGGACCTGATATATTGATCTATTATAGACAGGATCAAAAGAAAACTTATACATTCATGGTTAGACTTGTTACAAGACTCTTTCTTAGTATGATCTATTAGGTGTAGTGGACCTGATATATTGGTCTATTATAGACAGGATCAAAAGAAAACTTATACATTCATGGTTAGACTTGTTACAAGACTCTTTCTTAGTATGATCTATTAGGTGTAGTGGACCTGATATATTGGTCTATTATAGACAGGATCAAAAGAAAACTTATACATTCATGGTTAGACTTTCTACAAGACTCTTTCTTACTATGGTCTATTAGGTGTAGTGGACCTGATATATTGGTCTATTATAGACAGGATCAAAAGAAAACTTATACATTCATGGTTAGACTTGTTACAAGACCCTTTCTTACCATGATCTATTAGATGTAGTGGACCTGATATATTGGTCTATTATAGACAGGATCAAAAGAAAACTTATACATTCATGGTTAGACTTGTTACAAGACCCTTTCTTACTATGGTCTATTAGATGTAGTGGACCTGATATATTGGTCTATTATAGACAGGATCAAAAGAAAACTTATACATTCATGGTTAGACTTGTTACAAGACCCTTTCTTACTATGATCTATTAGGTGTAGTGGACCTGATATATTGGTCTATTATAGACAGGATCAAAAGAAAACTTATACATTCATGGTTAGACTTGTTACAAGACCCTTTCTTACTATGGTCTATTAGGTGTAGTGGACCTGATATATTGGTCTATTATAGACAGGATCAAAAGAAAACTTATACATTCATGGTTAGACTTGTTACAAGACCCTTTCTTACTATGGTCTATTAGATGTAGTGGACCTGATATATTGGTCTATTATAGACAGGATCAAAAGAAAACTTATACATTCATGGTTAGACTTGTTACAAGACCCTTTCTTACTATGATCTATTAGGTGTAGTGGACCTGATATATTGGTCTATTATAGACAGGATCAAAAGAAAACTTATACATTCATGGTTAGACTTGTTACAAGACCCTTTCTTACTATGGTCTATTAAGTGTACTGGACCTGATATATTGGTCTATTATAGACAGGATCAAAAGAAAACTTATACATTCATGGTTAGACTTTCTACAAGACTCTTTCTTACTATGATCTATTAGGTGTAGTGGACCTGATATATTGGTCTATTATAGACAGGATCAAAAGAAAACTTATACATTCATGGTTAGACTTGTTACAAGACCCTTTCTTACTATGATCTATTAGGTGTAGTGGACCTGATATATTGGTCTATTATAGACAGGATCAAAAGAAAACTTATACATTCATGGTTAGACTTGTTACAAGACCCTTTCTTACTATGGTCTATTAGGTGTAGTGGACCTGATATATTGGTCTATTATAGAGAGCATCAAAAGAAAACTTATACATTCATGGTTAGACTTGTTACAAGACCCTTTCTTACTATGATCTATTAGGTGTAGTGGACCTGATATATTGGTCTATTATAGACAGGATCAAAAGAAAACTTATACATTCATGGTTAGACTTGTTACAAGACCCTTTCTTACTATGGTCTATTAGGTGTAGTGGACCTGATATATTGGTCTATTATAGACAGGATCAAAAGAAAACTTATACATTCATGGTTAGACTTGTTACAAGACCCTTTCTTACTATGATCTATTAGATGTAGTGGACCTGATATATTGGTCTATTATAGAGAGCATCAAAAGAAAACTTATACAGTCATGGTTAGACTTGTTACAAGACCCTTTCTTACTATGGTCTATTAGGTGTAGTGGACCTGATATATTGGTCTATTATAGAGAGCATCAAAAGAAAACTTATACATTCATGGTTAGACTTGTTACAAGACCCTTTCTTACTATGATCTATTAGGTGTAGTGGACCTGATATATTGGTCTATTATAGACAGGATCAAAAGAAAACTTATACATTCATGGTTAGACTTGTTACAAGACCCTTTCTTACTATGGTCTATTAGGTGTAGTGGACCTGATATATTGGTCTATTATAGACAGGATCAAAAGAAAACTTATACAGTCATGGTTAGACTTGTTACAAGACCCTTTCTTACTATGGTCTATTAGGTGTAGTGGACCTGATATATTGGTCTATTATAGAGAGGATCAAAAGAAAACTGATACAGTCATGGTTAGACTTGTTACAAGACCCTTTCTTACTATGGTCTATTAGGTGTAGTGGACCTGATATATTGGTCTATTATAGACAGGATCAAAAGAAAACTTATACATTCATGGTTAGACTTGTTACAAGACCCTTTCTTACTATGATCTATTAGATGTAGTGGACCTGATATATTGGTCTATTATAGACAGGATCAAAAGAAAACTTATACATTCATGGTTAGACTTGTTACAAGACCCTTTCTTACTATGATCTATTAGGTGTAGTGGACCTGATATATTGGTCTATTATAGACAGGATCAAAAGAAAACTTATACATTCATGGTTAGACTTGTTACAAGACCCTTTCTTACTATGATCTATTAGATGTAGTGGACCTGATATATTGGTCTATTATAGACAGGATCAAAAGAAAACTTATACAGTCATGGTTAGACTTGTTACAAGACCCTTTCTTACTATGATCTATTAGATGTAGTGGACCTGATATATTGGTCTATTATAGACAGGATCAAAAGAAAACTTATACAGTCATGGTTAGACTTGTTACAAGACCCTTTCTTACTATGATCTATTAGGTGTAGTGGACCTGATATATTGGTCTATTATAGAGAGCATCAAAAGAAAACTTATACAGTCATGGTTAGACTTGTTACAAGAATCTTTCTTACTATGATCTATTAGGTGTAGTGGACCTGATATATTGGTCTATTATAGACAGGATCAAAAGAAAACTTATACATTCATGGTTAGACTTGTTACAAGACCCTTTCTTACTATGATCTATTAGGTGTAGTGGACCTGATATATTGGTCTATTATAGACAGGATCAAAAGAAAACATATACATTCATGGTTAGACTTGTTACAAGACCCTTTCTTACTATGATCTATTAGGTGTAGTGGACCTGATATATTGGTCTATTATAGACAGGATCAAAAGAAAACTTATACAGTCATGGTTAGACTTGTTACAAGACCCTTTCTTACTATGATCTATTAGGTGTAGTGGACCTGATATATTGGTCTATTATAGACAGGATCAAAAGAAAACTTATACATTCATGGTTAGACTTGTTACAAGACCCTTTCTTACTATGATCTATTAGATGTACTGGACCTGATATATTGGTCTATTATAGACAGGATCAAAAGAAAACTTATACAGTCATGGTTAGACTTGTTACAAGACCCTTTCTTACTATGGTCTATTAGGTGTAGTGGACCTGATATATTGGTCTATTATAGACAGGATCAAAAGAAAACTTATACAGTCATGGTTAGACTTGTTACAAGACCCTTTCTTACTATGATCTATTAGGTGTAGTGGACCTGATATATTGGTCTATTATAGACAGGATCAAAAGAAAACTTATACATTCATGGTTAGACTTGTTACAAGACCCTTTCTTACTATGATCTATTAGGTGTAGTGGACCTGATATATTGGTCTATTATAGAGAGGATCAAAAGAAATCTTATACATTCATGGTTAGACTTGTTACAAGACCCTTTCTTACTATGATCTATTAGGTGTAGTGGACCTGATATATTGGTCTATTATAGACAGGATCAAAAGAAAACTTATACATTCATGGTTAGACTTGTTACAAGACCCTTTCTTACTATGGTCTATTAGGTGTAGTGGACCTGATATATTGGTCTATTATAGACAGGATCAAAAGAAAACTTATACAGTCATGGTTAGACTTGTTACAAGACTCTTTCTTACTATGATCTATTAGATGTAGTGGACCTGATATATTGGTCTATTATAGACAGGATCAAAAGAAAACTTATACAGTCATGGTTAGACTTGTTACAAGACCCTTTCTTACTATGATCTATTAGGTGTAGTGGACCTGATATATTGGTCTATTATAGACAGGATCAAAAGAAAACTTATACAGTCATGGTTAGACTTGTTACAAGACCCTTTCTTACTATGATCTATTAGGTGTAGTGGACCTGATATATTGGTCTATTATAGACAGGATCAAAAGAAAACTTATACATTCATGGTTAGACTTGTTACAAGACCCTTTCTTACTATGGTCTATTAGGTGTAGTGGACCTGATATATTGGTCTATTATAGACAGGATCAAAAGAAAACTTATACAGTCATGGTTAGACTTGTTACAAGACCCTTTCTTACTATGGTCTATTAGGTGTAGTGGACCTGATATATTGGTCTATTATAGACAGGATCAAAAGAAAACTTATACATTCATGGTTAGACTTGTTACAAGACCCTTTCTTACTATGATCTATTAGGTGTAGTGGACCTGATATATTGGTCTATTATAGACAGGATCAAAAGAAAACTAATACAGTCATGGTTAGACTTGTTACAAGACCCTTTCTTACTATGGTCTATTAGGTGTAGTGGACCTGATATATTGGTCTATTATAGACAGGATCAAAAGAAAACTTATACAGTCATGGTTAGACTTGTTACAAGACCCTTTCTTACTATGATCTATTAGGTGTAGTGGACCTGATATATTGGTCTATTATAGACAGGATCAAAAGAAAACTTATACAGTCATGGTTAGACTTGTTACAAGACCCTTTCTTACTATGGTCTATTAGGTGTAGTGGACCTGATATATTGGTCTATTATAGACAGGATCAAAAGAAAACTTATACATTCATGGTTAGACTTGTTACAAGACCCTTTCTTACTATGGTCTATTAGGTGTAGTGGACCTGATATATTGGTCTATTATAGACAGGATCAAAAGAAAACTTATACAGTCATGGTTAGACTTGTTACAAGACCCTTTCTTACTATGATCTATTAGGTGTAGTGGACCTGATATATTGGTCTATTATAGACAGGATCAAAAGAAAACTTATACAGTCATGGTTAGACTTGTTACAAGACCCTTTCTTACTATGATCTATTAGGTGTAGTGGACCTGATATATTGGTCTATTATAGACAGGATCAAAAGAAAACTGATACATTCATGGTTAGACTTGTTACAAGACTCTTTCTTACTATGGTCTATTAGGTGTAGTGGACCTGATATATTGGTCTATTATAGACAGGATCAAAAGAAAACTTATACATTCATGGTTAGACTTGTTACAAGACTCTTTCTTACTATGGTCTATTAGGTGTAGTGGACCTGATATATTGGTCTATTATAGAGAGGATCAAAAGAAAACTTATACATTCATGGTTAGACTTGTTACAAGACTCTTTCTTACTATGGTCTATTAGGTGTAGTGGACCTGATATATTGGTCTATTATAGACAGGATCAAAAGAAAACTTATACAGTCATGGTTAGACTTGTTACAAGACCCTTTCTTACTATGATCTATTAGGTGTAGTGGACCTGATATATTGGTCTATTATAGACAGGATCAAAAGAAAACTTATACATTCATGGTTAGACTTGTTACAAGACCCTTTCTTACTATGGTCTATTAGGTGTAGTGGACCTGATATATTGGTCTATTATAGACAGGATCAAAAGAAAACTTATACATTCATGGTTAGACTTGTTACAAGACCCTTTCTTACTATGGTCTATTAGGTGTAGTGGACCTGATATATTGGTCTATTATAGACAGGATCAAAAGAAAACTTATACATTCATGGTTAGACTTGTTACAAGACCCTTTCTTACTATGGTCTATTAGGTGTAGTGGACCTGATATATTGGTCTATTATAGACAGGATCAAAAGAAAACTGATACATTCATGGTTAGACTTGTTACAAGACCCTTTCTTACTATGATCTATTAGGTGTAGTGGACCTGATATATTGGTCTATTATAGAGAGGATCAAAAGAAATCTTATACATTCATGGTTAGACTTGTTACAAGACCCTTTCTTACTATGATCTATTAGGTGTAGTGGACCTGATATATTGGTCTATTATAGACAGGATCAAAAGAAAACTTATACATTCATGGTTAGACTTGTTACAAGACCCTTTCTTACTATGGTCTATTAGGTGTAGTGGACCTGATATATTGGTCTATTATAGACAGGATCAAAAGAAAACTTATACAGTCATGGTTAGACTTGTTACAAGACTCTTTCTTACTATGATCTATTAGATGTAGTGGACCTGATATATTGGTCTATTATAGACAGGATGAAAAGAAAACTTATACAGTCATGGTTAGACTTGTTACAAGACCCTTTCTTACTATGATCTATTAGGTGTAGTGGACCTGATATATTGGTCTATTATAGACAGGATCAAAAGAAAACTTATACAGTCATGGTTAGACTTGTTACAAGACCCTTTCTTACTATGATCTATTAGGTGTAGTGGACCTGATATATTGGTCTATTATAGACAGGATCAAAAGAAAACTTATACATTCATGGTTAGACTTGTTACAAGACCCTTTCTTACTATGGTCTATTAGGTGTAGTGGACCTGATATATTGGTCTATTATAGACAGGATCAAAAGAAAACTTATACAGTCATGGTTAGACTTGTTACAAGACCCTTTCTTACTATGGTCTATTAGGTGTAGTGGACCTGATATATTGGTCTATTATAGACAGGATCAAAAGAAAACTTATACATTCATGGTTAGACTTGTTACAAGACCCTTTCTTACTATGATCTATTAGGTGTAGTGGACCTGATATATTGGTCTATTATAGACAGGATCAAAAGAAAACTAATACAGTCATGGTTAGACTTGTTACAAGACCCTTTCTTACTATGGTCTATTAGGTGTAGTGGACCTGATATATTGGTCTATTATAGACAGGATCAAAAGAAAACTTATACAGTCATGGTTAGACTTGTTACAAGACCCTTTCTTACTATGATCTATTAGGTGTAGTGGACCTGATATATTGGTCTATTATAGACAGGATCAAAAGAAAACTTATACAGTCATGGTTAGACTTGTTACAAGACCCTTTCTTACTATGGTCTATTAGGTGTAGTGGACCTGATATATTGGTCTATTATAGACAGGATCAAAAGAAAACTTATACATTCATGGTTAGACTTGTTACAAGACCCTTTCTTACTATGGTCTATTAGGTGTAGTGGACCTGATATATTGGTCTATTATAGACAGGATCAAAAGAAAACTTATACAGTCATGGTTAGACTTGTTACAAGACCCTTTCTTACTATGATCTATTAGGTGTAGTGGACCTGATATATTGGTCTATTATAGACAGGATCAAAAGAAAACTTATACAGTCATGGTTAGACTTGTTACAAGACCCTTTCTTACTATGATCTATTAGGTGTAGTGGACCTGATATATTGGTCTATTATAGACAGGATCAAAAGAAAACTTATACAGTCATGGTTAGACTTGTTACAAGACCCTTTCTTACTATGGTCTATTAGGTGTAGTGGACCTGATATATTGGTCTATTATAGAGAGGATCAAAAGAAAACTTATACATTCATGGTTAGACTTGTTACAAGACCCTTTCTTACTATGGTCTATTAGGTGTAGTGGACCTGATATATTGGTCTATTATAGACAGGATCAAAAGAAAACTTATACATTCATGGTTAGACTTGTTACAAGACCCTTTCTTACTATGGTCTATTAGGTGTAGTGGACCTGATATATTGGTCTATTATAGACAGGATCAAAAGAAAACTTATACATTCATGGTTAGACTTGTTACAAGACCCTTTCTTACTATGGTCTATTAGGTGTAGTGGACCTGATATATTGGTCTATTATAGACAGGATCAAAAGAAAACTTATACATTCATGGTTAGACTTGTTACAAGACCCTTTCTTACTATGGTCTATTAGGTGTAGTGGACCTGATATATTGGTCTATTATAGACAGGATCAAAAGAAAACTTATACATTCATGGTTAGACTTGTTACAAGACCCTTTCTTACTATGGTCTATTAGGTGTAGTGGACCTGATATATTGGTCTATTATAGACAGGATCAAAAGAAAACTTATACATTCATGGTTAGACTTGTTACAAGACCCTTTCTTACTATGGTCTATTAGATGTAGTGGACCTGATATATTGGTCTATTATAGACAGGATCAAAAGAAAACTTATACATTCATGGTTAGACTTGTTACAAGACCCTTTCTTACTATGATCTATTAGGTGTAGTGGACCTGATATATTGGTCTATTATAGACAGGATCAAAAGAAAACTTATACATTCATGGTTAGACTTGTTACAAGACCCTTTCTTACTATGATCTATTAGGTGTAGTGGACCTGATATATTGGTCTATTATAGACAGGATCAAAAGAAAACTTATACATTCATGGTTAGACTTGTTACAAGACCCTTTCTTACTATGGTCTATTAGGTGTAGTGGACCTGATATATTGGTCTATTATAGACAGGATCAAAAGAAAACTTATACATTCATGGTTAGACTTGTTACAAGACCCTTTCTTACTATGGTCTATTAGGTGTAGTGGACCTGATATATTGGTCTATTATAGACAGGATCAAAAGAAAACTTATACATTCATGGTTAGACTTGTTACAAGACCCTTTCTTACTATGGTCTATTAGGTGTAGTGGACCTGATATATTGGTCTATTATAGAGAGGATCAAAAGAAAACTAATACAGACATGGTTAGACTTGTTACAAGACCCTTTCTTACTATGGTCTATTAGGTGTAGTGGACCTGATATATTGGTCTATTATAGACAGGATCAAAAGAAAACTTATACATTCATGGTTAGACTTGTTACAAGACCCTTTCTTACTATGATCTATTAGGTGTAGTGGACCTGATATATTGGTCTATTATAGACAGGATCAAAAGAAAACTTATACATTCATGGTTAGACTTGTTACAAGACTCTTTCTTACTATGGTCTATTAGGTGTAGTGGACCTGATATATTGGTCTATTATAGAGAGGATCAAAAGAAAACTTATACATTCATGGTTAGACTTGTTACAAGACCCTTTCTTACTATGGTCTATTAGGTGTAGTGGACCTGATATATTGGTCTATTATAGAGAGGATCAAAAGAAAACTAATACAGACATGGTTAGACTTGTTACAAGACCCTTTCTTACTATGGTCTATTAGGTGTAGTGGACCTGATATATTGGTCTATTATAGACAGGATCAAAAGAAAACTTATACATTCATGGTTAGACTTGTTACAAGACTCTTTCTTACTATGGTCTATTAGGTGTAGTGGACCTGATATATTGGTCTATTATAGAGAGGATCAAAAGAAAACTTATACATTCATGGTTAGACTTGTTACAAGACCCTTTCTTACTATGGTCTTTTAGGTGTAGTGGACCTGATATATTGGTCTATTATAGACAGGACCAAAAGAAAACTTATACAGTCATGGTTAGACTTGTTACAAGACTCTTTCTTACTATGATCTATTAGGTGTAGTGGACCTGATATATTGGTCTATTATAGACAGGATCAAAAGAAAACTTATACATTCATGGTTAGACTTGTTACAAGACCCTTTCTTACTATGATCTATTAGGTGTAGTGGACCTGATATATTGGTCTATTATAGACAGGATCAAAAGAAAACTTATACATTCATGGTTAGACTTGTTACAAGACCCTTTCTTACTATGGTCTATTAGGTGTAGTGGACCTGATATATTGGTCTATTATAGACAGGATCAAAAGAAAACTTATACATTCATGGTTAGACTTGTTGCAAGACCCTTTCTTACTATGGTCTATTAGGTGTAGTGGACCTGATATATTGGTCTATTATAGACAGGATCAAAAGAAAACTTATACAGTCATGGTTAGACTTGTTACAAGACTCTTTCTTACTATGATCTATTAGGTGTAGTGGACCTGATATATTGGTCTATTATAGACAGGATCAAAAGAAAACTTATACATTCATGGTTAGACTTGTTACAAGACTCTTTCTTACTATGATCTATTAGGTGTAGTGGACCTGATATATTGGTCTATTATAGACAGGATCAAAAGAAAACTTATACATTCATGGTTAGACTTGTTACAAGACCCTTTCTTACTATGATCTATTAGGTGTAGTGGACCTGATATATTGGTCTATTATAGACAGGATCAAAAGAAAACTTATACATTCATGGTTAGACTTGTTACAAGACCCTTTCTTACTATGATCTATTAGGTGTAGTGGACCTGATATATTGGTCTATTATAGACAGGATCAAAAGAAAACTTATACATTCATGGTTAGACTTGTTACAAGACCCTTTCTTACTATGGTCTATTAGGTGTAGTGGACCTGATATATTGGTCTATTATAGACAGGATCAAAAGAAAACTTATACATTCATGGTTAGACTTGTTACAAGACCCTTTCTTACTATGGTCTATTAGGTGTAGTGGACCTGATATATTGGTCTATTATAGACAGGATCAAAAGAAAACTTATACATTCATGGTTAGACTTGTTACAAGACCCTTTCTTACTATGGTCTATTAGGTGTAGTGGACCTGATATATTGGTCTATTATAGACAGGATCAAAAGAAAACTTATACATTCATGGTTAGACTTGTTACAAGACCCTTTCTTACTATGATCTATTAGGTGTAGTGGACCTGATATATTGGTCTATTATAGACAGGATCAAAAGAAAACTTATACATTCATGGTTAGACTTGTTACAAGACCCTTTCTTACTATGGTCTATTAGGTGTAGTGGACCTGATATATTGGTCTATTATAGAGAGGATCAAAAGAAAACTTATACATTCATGGTTAGACTTGTTACAAGACCCTTTCTTACTATGGTCTATTAGGTGTAGTGGACCTGATATATTGGTCTATTATAGACAGGATCAAAAGAAAACTTATACATTCATGGTTAGACTTGTTACAAGACTCTTTCTTACTATGGTCTATTAGGTGTAGTGGACCTGATATATTGGTCTATTATAGACAGGATCAAAAGAAAACTTATACATTCATGGTTAGACTTGTTACAAGACCCTTTCTTACTATGGTCTATTAGGTGTAGTGGACCTGATATATTGGTCTATTATAGACAGGATCAAAAGAAAACTTATACATTCATGGTTAGACTTGTTACAAGACCCTTTCTTACTATGGTCTATTAGGTGTAGTGGACCTGATATATTGGTCTATTATAGACAGGATCAAAAGAAAACTTATACATTCATGGTTAGACTTGTTACAAGACCCTTTCTTACTATGGTCTATTAGGTGTAGTGGACCTGATATATTGGTCTATTATAGAGAGGATCAAAAGAAAACTTATACATTCATGGTTAGACTTGTTACAAGACCCTTTCTTACTATGATCTATTAGGTGTAGTGGACCTGATATATTGGTCTATTATAGACAGGATCAAAAGAAAACTGATACAGTCATGGTTAGACTTGTTACAAGACCCTTTCTTACTATGGTCTATTAGGTGTAGTGGACCTGATATATTGGTCTATTATAGACAGGATCAAAAGAAAACTGATACAGTCATGGTTAGACTTGTTACAAGACCCTTTCTTACTATGGTCTATTAGGTGTAGTGGACCTGATATATTGGTCTATTATAGACAGGATCAAAAGAAAACTTATACATTCATGGTTAGACTTGTTACAAGACCCTTTCTTACTATGGTCTATTAGGTGTAGTGGACCTGATATATTGGTCTATTATAGACAGGATCAAAAGAAAACTTATACATTCATGGTTAGACTTGTTACAAGACCCTTTCTTACTATGGTCTATTAGGTGTAGTGGACCTGATATATTGGTCTATTATAGACAGGATCAAAAGAAAACTGATACAGTCATGGTTAGACTTGTTACAAGACCCTTTCTTACTATGGTCTATTAGGTGTAGTGGACCTGATATATTGGTCTATTATAGACAGGATCAAAAGAAAACTTATACATTCATGGTTAGACTTGTTACAAGACCCTTTCTTACTATGGTCTATTAGGTGTAGTGGACCTGATATATTGGTCTATTATAGACAGGATCAAAAGAAAACTGATACAGTCATGGTTAGACTTGTTACAAGACCCTTTCTTACTATGATCTATTAGGTGTAGTGGACCTGATATATTGGTCTATTATAGACAGGATCAAAAGAAAACTTATACATTCATGGTTAGACTTGTTACAAGACCCTTTCTTACTATGGTCTATTAGGTGTAGTGGACCTGATATATTGGTCTATTATAGACAGGATCAAAAGAAAACTGATACAGTCATGGTTAGACTTGTTACAAGACCCTTTCTTACTATGGTCTATTAGGTGTAGTGGACCTGATATATTGGTCTATTATAGACAGGATCAAAAGAAAACTTATACATTCATGGTTAGACTTGTTACAAGACCCTTTCTTACTATGATCTATTAGGTGTAGTGGACCTGATATATTGGTCTATTATAGACAGGATCAAAAGAAAACTTATACATTCATGGTTAGACTTGTTACAAGACCCTTTCTTACTATGGTCTATTAGGTGTAGTGGACCTGATATATTGGTCTATTATAGAGAGGATCAAAAGAAAACTTATACATTCATGGTTAGACTTGTTACAAGACCCTTTCTTACTATGGTCTATTAGGTGTAGTGGACCTGATATATTGATCTATTATAGACAGGATCAAAAGAAAACTAATACATTCATGGTTAGACTTGTTACAAGACCCTTTCTTACTATGATCTATTAGGTGTAGTGGACCTGATATATTGGTCTATTATAGACAGGATCAAAAGAAAACTTATACATTCATGGTTAGACTTGTTACAAGACCCTTTCTTACTATGATCTATTAGGTGTAGTGGACCTGATATATTGGTCTATTATAGACAGGATCAAAAGAAAACTTATACATTCATGGTTAGACTTGTTACAAGACCCTTTCTTACTATGGTCTATTAGGTGTAGTGGACCTGATATATTGGTCTATTATAGACAGGATCAAAAGAAAACTGATACATTCATGGTTAGACTTGTTACAAGACTCTTTCTTACTATGGTCTATTAGGTGTAGTGGACCTGATATATTGGTCTATTATAGACAGGATCAAAAGAAAACTTATACATTCATGGTTAGACTTGTTACAAGACTCTTTCTTACTATGGTCTATTAGGTGTAGTGGACCTGATATATTGGTCTATTATAGAGAGGATCAAAAGAAAACTTATACATTCATGGTTAGACTTGTTACAAGACTCTTTCTTACTATGGTCTATTAGGTGTAGTGGACCTGATATATTGGTCTATTATAGACAGGATCAAAAGAAAACTTATACAGTCATGGTTAGACTTGTTACAAGACCCTTTCTTACTATGATCTATTAGGTGTAGTGGACCTGATATATTGGTCTATTATAGACAGGATCAAAAGAAAACTTATACATTCATGGTTAGACTTGTTACAAGACCCTTTCTTACTATGGTCTATTAGGTGTAGTGGACCTGATATATTGGTCTATTATAGACAGGATCAAAAGAAAACTTATACATTCATGGTTAGACTTGTTACAAGACCCTTTCTTACTATGGTCTATTAGGTGTAGTGGACCTGATATATTGGTCTATTATAGAGAGGATCAAAAGAAAACTTATACATTCATGGTTAGACTTGTTACAAGACCCTTTCTTACTATGGTCTATTAGGTGTAGTGGACCTGATATATTGGTCTATTATAGACAGGATCAAAAGAAAACTTATACAGTCATGGTTAGACTTGTTACAAGACCCTTTCTTACTATGATCTATTAGGTGTAGTGGACCTGATATATTGGTCTATTATAGAGAGGATCAAAAGAAAACTTATACATTCATGGTTAGACTTGTTACAAGACCCTTTCTTACTATGGTCTATTAGGTGTAGTGGACCTGATATATTGGTCTATTATAGACAGGATCAAAAGAAAACTTATACATTCATGGTTAGACTTTCTACAAGACTCTTTCTTACTATGGTCTATTAGATGTAGTGGACCTGATATATTGGTCTATTATAGACAGGATCAAAAGAAAACTTATACATTCATGGTTAGACTTGTTACAAGACCCTTTCTTACTATGATCTATTAGGTGTAGTGGACCTGATATATTGGTCTATTATAGACAGGATCAAAAGAAAACTTATACATTCATGGTTAGACTTTCTACAAGACTCTTTCTTACTATGATCTATTAGGTGTAGTGGACCTGATATATTGATCTATTATAGACAGGATCAAAAGAAAACTTATACATTAATGGTTAGACTTGTTACAAGACCCTTTCTTACTATGGTCTATTAGGTGTAGT
This sequence comes from Bathymodiolus brooksi, assembly GCA_963680875.1. Classification (NCBI taxonomy): domain Eukaryota; kingdom Metazoa; phylum Mollusca; class Bivalvia; order Mytilida; family Modiolidae; genus Bathymodiolus; species Bathymodiolus brooksi. Next base: position 98,603,002 of record OY804585.1, read on the forward strand.
GGACCTGATATATTGGTCTATTATAGACAGGATCAAAAGAAAACTTATACAGTCATGGTTAGACTTGTTACAAGACCCTTTCTTACTATGATCTATTAGGTGTAGTGGACCTGATATATTGGTCTATTATAGACAGGATCAAAAGAAAACTTATACAGTCATGGTTAGACTTGTTACAAGACCCTTTCTTACTATGATCTATTAGGTGTAGTGGACCTGATATATTGGTCTATTATAGACAGGATCAAAAGAAAACTTATACAGTCATGGTTAGACTTGTTACAAGACCCTTTCTTACTATGATCTATTAGGTGTAGTGGACCTGATATATTGGTCTATTATAGACAGGATCAAAAGAAAACTAATACAGACATGGTTAGACTTGTTACAAGACCCTTTCTTACTATGGTCTATTAGATGTAGTGGACCTGATATATTGGTCTATTATAGAGAGGATCAAAAGAAAACTAATACAGACATGGTTAGACTTGTTACAAGACCCTTTCTTACTATGATCTATTAGGTGTAGTGGACCTGATATATTGGTCTATTATAGACAGGATCAAAAGAAAACTTATACATTCATGGTTAGACTTGTTACAAGACCCTTTCTTACTATGATCTATTAGGTGTAGTGGACCTGATATATTGGTCTATTATAGACAGGATCAAAAGAAAACTTATACATTCATGGTTAGACTTGTTACAAGACCCTTTCTTACTATGATCTATTAGGTGTAGTGGACCTGATATATTGGTCTATTATAGACAGGATCAAAAGAAAACTTATACATTCATGGTTAGACTTGTTACAAGACCCTTTCTTAGTATGATCTATTAGGTGTAGTGGACCTGATATATTGATCTATTATAGAGAGCATCAAAAGAAAACTTATACATTCATGGTTAGACTTGTTACAAGACCCTTTCTTACTATGGTCTATTAGATGTAGTGGACCTGATATATTGGTCTATTATAGAGAGGATCAAAAGAAAACTAATACAGACATGGTTAGACTTGTTACAAGACCCTTTCTTACTATGGTCTATTAGGTGTAGTGGACCTGATATATTGGTCTATTATAGAGAGGATCAAAAGAAAACTAATACAGACATGGTTAGACTTGTTACAAGACCCTTTCTTACTATGGTCTATTAAGTGTACTGGACCTGATATATTAGTCTATAATAGACAGGATCAAACCGAAAACTTATACAGTCATGGTTAGACTTTCTACAAGACCCTTTCTAATTAATAATCCCTCTACTTAAATTGCTGCTATGAAAGTTGAAATCTTGACTGACCACTTATATTACTATCTTATATATTTATCATTATTTCTCAATAAACATTTATATATATCTGTATTTCTCAATAAACCATTGCAATACATATGTGTAGAGAATTACAAAACTATTTACAAATATATACATGTACAATTACAGTTATCCATATGTTGTTAGTTGATATAAGTGGTCAGACACAAGATTTCAAATTTTATGAATTTTGGTTTAAGCTATGTATATTAATGTCTGGATTCTCAGTCTATTAAACCTTACCTCTCCTCCTCCTTTGAAAATCCTGTATGTCATTAAATTGGTCATGTTAAAATATACAATTGAGTCGTGTTATACAGTCAAACCTGCATTAAGAGGTCACCTTTAGGACAGGGATTAAATGGCCTTATAAGACAGGTTACCTATTAAAAGAGGTTCAATTCATATAAAATGTTCTATGACAGGACAAGAATAAGTGACCTTATAATACAGGTGACCTCTTTAAAAAGGTTCAATTCATATGAAATGTTCTATGACAGGACAAGAAAAAGTGACCTTATAATACAGGTGACCACTTAAAAGAGGTTCAATTAATACAGGTGACTGCTTTATAGAGGTGACCACATGGGCAGGCTTGACTGTATTTAAAATGGATTCAGACATACTTTAATTGTGTATTGAATCATATTTTTTTTTTGCAATTCTCTTAGTTAACATGGAACCTCTTTTTCCCATTTAATCTACAAAAGACAGCTGTGAAATATCTGACAATTCAATACACAGACATCTAAGGCATCTCTAGATGATATATAAAGAGACATTTCTATGGAGAAATGATTCAGGCAGTGAAATGAGGCTGAATATGCTTTGACATGCAGAGTAGGACATGTGTGATGACTTAATGACTCTCAGAAGTTTACAATTGATTGTTAAAACACACGTCTCTTAGCCATTATACAGGACATGCCTCATTTACAAGCACATGTTAACTGGTCATTAATAATAACTTTGATTGATGGAAGCTAATTTGCATATTAATTAGGACTTGATCATGGTGCTGGTTAACTTCTAAAGAAATACTATTTAGATTATAATTAAAGATTTTTGTGTGGATCGATTAAAATTAATATTTGATATGGAGGTGACTCATGCTAGATTTTGAGATTATTTTTTCATGCATTTCAGATACAAATTTTGATCCATGCTTAACCAATTATGACTTTTTGTGTTTTACTTAAATATTGATATTAGCAAGTGCCATATAATTTATTGGTAGTATATAAATGTATTATCAGACCACAAATGATTTACCTTATATATACTTCATTTATTGCTTTAATTAATAGTTCTTTATTAATTAGTGCACAATTATACTCCGAGTGATTATAGGCATAACACAAAACAATGAAAATTATGAAAAAATCATATGTAAAATGACAAAATAAGAATTAGTGACAGATGAAAATAGTTTGTTGGTTTGGTTTTATGGTGTTTAATGCCACTTTCAACAATATTTCAGTTATATCGTGGCAATTCAAATGAAGATAGATAATCTATTTCATATGTTTATACCAGATTAAATATACTAATGATTTATATGCAACAGATGGACGTTTAGATGGCTATATGTTTTCAGTGGTGCTAAAAGGTCAGAAAGCCTACACCTTCAAAATATTTGATCAGAGGACTATACTATATCAAATTAAACACATTAAGTCTCTTATTTTTACAGACTTTGATACAAATCCTTCAAAATACTTGATCAGAAAATCAAAATGTTTAAGACACAGAACAACCCTTGTTTTACCAATTTGATTAAGAAATGATTAATGAAAGCCATAATTTATTGGCAGTTTTAACATGGGTTGGCAGGTTAGATTTAGTTTCCTTAAAAGTGCCTGGATTTGTCTTTTATGTTAGCTATACACTAAGATCTATCCTGCATATGGTCACCTATTGGGGTCATATTTTCAACTGATCAATCTTTGGAGATAAAAGTTTAGACTTTTTTACCAAGTTCAACTGCAAACAACTTTATATATTTGATGACAGTCAATAAAAATAATATTACAAGAAATTAAAAGTAAGTGTGATTTTTATTGGCAAACTAGTTTCTACTCTCTCATGGTCAACATCCAGGCTGTGTTATGACATACAATAGAGGATACTGACACATGACACACACTCTCTCCTCCACCAGACTGTAGTTTCTACTTTCTCATGGTCAACATCCTGGCTGTGTTATGACATACAGTACAGGATACTGACACATGACACACACTCTCTCCTCCACCAGACTGTAGTTTCTACTCTCATGGTCAACATCCAGGCTGTGTTATGACATACAGTACAGGATACTGACACATGACACACACTCTCTCCTCCACCAGACTGTAGTTTCTACTTTCTCATGGTCAACATCCAGGCTGTGTTATGACATACAGTACAGGATACTGACACATGACACACACTCTCTCCTCCACCAGACTGTAGTTTCTACTTTCTCATGGTCAACATCCTGGCTGTGTTATGACATACAGTACAGGATACTGACACATGACACACACTCTCTCATGGTCAACATCCTGGCTGTGTTATGACATACAGTAGAGGATACTGACACATGACACACACTCTCTCCTCCACCAGACTGTAGTTTCTACTCTCATTGTCAACATCCTGGCTGTGTTATGACATACAGTACAGGATACTGACACATGACACACACTCTCTCCTCCACCAGACTGTAGTTTCTACTTTCTCATGGTCAACATCCTGGCTGTGTTATGACATACAGTAGAGGATACTGACACATGACACACACTCTCTCCTCCACCAGACTGTAGTTTCTACTTTCTCATGGTCAACATCCAGGCTGTGTTATGACATACAGTACAGGATACTGACACATGACACACACTCTCTCCTCCACCAGACTGTAGTTTCTACTTTCTCATGGTCAACATCCTGGCTGTGTTATGACATACAGTACAGGATACTGACACATGACACACACTCTCTCCTCCACCAGACTGTAGTTTCTACTTTCTCATGGTCAACATCCAGGCTGTGTTATGACACAGTACAGGATACTGACACATGACACACACTCTCTCCTCCACCAGACTGTAGTTTCTACTTTCTCATGGTCAACATCCTGGCTGTGTTATGACATACAGTACAGGATACTGACACATGACACACACTCTCTCCTCCACCAGACTGTAGTTTCTACTCTCATGGTCAACATCCAGGCTGTGTTATGACATACAGTACAGGATACTGACACATGACACACACTCTCTCCTCCACCAGACTGTAGTTTCTACTTTCTCATGGTCAACATCCAGGCTGTGTTATGACATACAGTACAGGATACTGACACATGACACACACTCTCTCCTCCACCAGACTGTAGTTTCTACTTTCTCATGGTCAACATCCTGGCTGTGTTATGACATACAGTACAGGATACTGACACATGACACACACCCTCTCCTCCACCAGACTGTAGTTTCTACTCTCTCATGGTCAACATCCTGGCTGTGTTATGACATACAGTAGAGGATACTGACACATGACACACACTCTCTCCTCCACCAGACTGTAGTTTCTACTCTCATTGTCAACATCCTGGCTGTGTTATGACATACAGTACAGGATACTGACACATGACACACACTCTCTCCTCCACCAGACTGTAGTTTCTACTTCCTCATGGTCAACATCCTGGCTGTGTTATGACATACAGTAGAGGATACTGACACATGACACACACTCTCTCCTCCACCAGACTGTAGTTTCTACTTTCTCATGGTCAACATCCAGGCTGTGTTATGACATACAGTACAGGATACTGACACATGACACACACTCTCTCCTCCACCAGACTGTAGTTTCTACTTTCTCATGGTCAACATCCTGGCTGTGTTATGACATACAGTACATGATACTGACACATGACACACACTCTCTCCTCCACCAGACTGTAGTTTCTACTTTCTCATGGTCAACATCCAGGCTGTGTTATGACACAGTACAGGATACTGACACATGACACACACTCTCTCCTCCACCAGACTGTAGTTTCTACTCTCATTGTCAACATCCTGGCTGTGTTATGACATACAGTACAGGATACTGACACATGACACACACTCTCACTTCCACCAGACTGTAGTTTCTACTTTCTCATGGTCAACATCCTGGCTGTGTTATGACATACAATACAGGATACTGACACATGACACACACTCTCTCCTCCAACAGACTGTAGTTTCTACTCTCTCATGGTCAACATCCTGGCTGTGTTATGACATACAATACAGGATACTGACACATGACACACACTCTCTCCTTCACCAGACTGTAGTTTCTACTTTCTCATGGTCAACATCCAGGCTGTGTTATGACATACAGTACAGGATACTGACACATGACACACACTCTCTCCTCCACCAGACTGTAGTTTCTACTCTCTCATGGTCAACATCCAGGCTGTGTTATGACATACAGTACAGGATACTGACACATGACACACACTCTCTCCTCCACCAGACTGTAGTTTCTACTCTCATTGTCAACATCCTGGCTGTGTTATGACATACAGTACAGGATACTGACACATGACACACACTCTCTCCTCCGCCAGACTGTAGTTTCTACTCTCTCATGGTCAACATCCTGGCTGTGTTATGACATACAATACAGGATACTGACACATGACACACACTCTCTCCTCCACCAGACTGTAGTTTCTACTCTCATTGTCAACATCCAGGCTGTGTTATGACATACAATACAGGATACTGACACATGACACACACTCTCTCCTCCACCAGACTGTAGTTTCTACTCTCTCATGGTCAACATCCAGAGCTGTGTTATGACATACAGTAGAGGATACTGACACATGACACACACTCTCTCCTCCACCAGACTGTAGTTTCTACTCTCTCATGGTCAACATCCAGGCTGTGTTATGACATACAGTACAGGATACTGACACATGACACACACTCTCTCCTCCACCAGACTGTAGTTTCTACTCTCATTGTCAACATCCTGGCTGTGTTATGACATACAGTACAGGATACTGACACATGACACACACTCTCTCCTCCATCAGACTGTAGTTTCTACTCTCTCATGGTCAACATCCAGGCTGTGTTATGACATACAATACAGGATACTGACACATGACACACACTCTCTCCTCCACCAGACTGTAGTTTCTACTCTCATTGTCAACATCCTGGCTGTGTTATGACATACAGTACAGGATACTGACACATGACACACACTCTCTCCTCCACCAGACTGTAGTTTCTACTCTCTCATGGTCAACATCCAGGCTGTGTTATGACATACAATACAGGATACTGACACATGACACACACTCTCTCCTCCACCAGACTGTAGTTTCTACTCTCATTGTCAACATCCTGGCTGTGTTATGACATACAGTACAGGATACTGACACATGACACACACTCTCTCCTCCACCAGACTGTAGTTTCTACTCTCTCATGGTCAACATCCTGGCTGTGTTATGACATACAATACAGGATACTGACACATGACACACACTCTCTCCTCCACCAGACTGTAGTTTCTACTTTCTCATGGTCAACATCCTGGCTGTGTTATGACATACAATACAGGATACTGACACATGACACACACTCTCTCCTCCACCAGACTGTAGTTTCTACTTTCTCATGGTCAACATCCTGGCTGTGTTATGACATACAGTAGAGGATACTGACACATGACACACACTCTCTCCTCCACCAGACTGTAGTTTCTACTTTCTCATGGTCAACATCCTGGCTGTGTTATGACATACAGTACAGGATACTGACACATGACACACACTCTCTCCTCCACCAGACTGTAGTTTCTACTTTCTCATGGTCAACATCCAGGCTGTGTTATGACATACAGTACAGGATACTGACACATGACACACACTCTCTCCTCCACTAGACTGTAGTTACTACTTTCTCATGGTCAACATCCAGGCTGTGTTATGACATACAGTACAGAATACTGACACATGACACACACTCTCTCCTCCACCAGACTGTAGTTTCTACTTTCTCATGGTCAACATCCTGGCTGTGTTATGACATACAATACAGGATACTGACACATGACACACACTCTCTCCTCCACCAGACTGTAGTTTCTACTTTCTCATGGTCAACATCCAGGCTGTGTTATGACATACAGTAGAGGATACTGAGTAACTGACACATGACACACACTCTCTCCTCCACCAGACTGTAGTTTCTACTCTCTCATGGTCAACATCCAGGCTGTGTTATGACATACAGTACAGGATACTGACACATGACACACACTCTCTCCTCCACCAGACTGTAGTTTCTACTCTCATGGTCAACATCCAGGCTGTGTTATGACATACAGTACAGGATACTGACACATGACACACACTCTCTCCTCCACCAGACTGTAGTTTCTACTCTCTCATTGTCAACATACAGGCTGTGTTATGACATACAATACAGGATACTGACACATGACACACACTCTCTCCTCCACCAGACTGTAGTTTCTACTCTCATGGTCAACATCCAGGCTGTGTTATGACATACAGTACAGGATACTGACACATGACACACACTCTCTCCTCCACCAGACTGTAGATTCCACTCTCTCATGGTCAACATCCTGGCTGTGTTATGACATACAGTACAGGATACTGACACATGACACACACTCTCTCCTCCACCAGACTGTAGTTTCTACTCTCTCATGGTCAACATCCAGGCTGTGTTATGACATACAGTACAGGATACTGACACATGACACACACTCTCTCCTCCACCAGACTAGTTTCTACTTTCTCATGGTCAACATCCAGGCTGTGTTATGACATACAGTACAGGATACTGACACATGACACACACTCTCTCCTCCACCAGACTGTAGTTTCTACTCTCTCATGGTCAACATCCAGGCTGTGTTATGACATACAGTACAGGATACTGACACATGACACACACTCTCTCCTCCACCAGACTGTAGTTTCTACTCTCTCATGGTCAACATCCAGGCTGTGTTATGACATACAGTACAGGATACTGACACATGACACACACTCTCTCCTCCACCAGACTGTAGTTTCTACTTTCTCATGGTCAACATCCAGGCTGTGTTATGACATACAGTACAGGATACTGACACATGACACACACTCGCTCCTCCACCAGACTGTAGTTTCTACTGTCTCATGGTCAACATCCAGGCTGTGTTATGACATACAGTACAGGATACTGACACATGACACACACTCTCTCCTCCACCAGACTGTAGTTTCTACTCTCTCATGGTCAACATCCAGGCTGTGTTATGACATACAGTAGAGGATACTGACACATGACACACACTCTCTCCTCCACCAGACTGTAGTTTCTACTCTCTCATGGTCAACATCCTGGCTGTGTTATGACATACAGTACAGGATACTGACACATGACACACACTCTCTCCTCCACCAGACTGTAGTTTCTACTTTCTCATGGTCAACATCCAGGCTGTGTTATGACATACAGTACAGGATACTGACACATGACACACACGCTCTCCTCCACCAGACTGTAGTTTCTACTTTCTCATGGTCAACATCCTGGCTGTGTTATGACATACAATACAGGATACTGACACATGACACACACTCTCTCCTCCACCAGACTGTAGTTTCTACTCTCTCATGGTCAACATCCTGGCTGTGTTATGACATACAGTACAGGATACTGACACATGACACACACTCTCTCCTCCACCAGACTGTAGTTTCTACTCTCTCATGGTCAACATCCAGGCTGTGTTATGACATACAGTACAGGATACTGACACATGACACACACTCTCTCCTCCACCAGACTGTAGTTTCTACTTTCTCATGGTCAACATCCAGGCTGTGTTATGACATACAGTACAGGATACTGACACATGACACACACTCGCTCCTCCACCAGACTGTAGTTTCTACTGTCTCATGGTCAACATCCAGGCTGTGTTATGACATACAGTACAGGATACTGACACATGACACACACTCTCTCCTCCACCAGACTGTAGTTTCTACTCTCTCATGGTCAACATCCAGGCTGTGTTATGACATACAGTAGAGGATACTGACACATGACACACACTCTCTCCTCCACCAGACTGTAGTTTCTACTCTCTCATGGTCAACATCCTGGCTGTGTTATGACATACAGTACAGGATACTGACACATGACACACACTCTCTCCTCCACCAGACTGTAGTTTCTACTTTCTCATGGTCAACATCCAGGCTGTGTTATGACATACAGTACAGGATACTGACACATGACACACACTCTCTCCTCCACCAGACTGTAGTTTCTACTTTCTCATGGTCAACATCCTGGCTGTGTTATGACATACAATACAGGATACTGACACATGACACACACTCTCTCCTCCACCAGACTGTAGTTTCTACTCTCTCATGGTCAACATCCTGGCTGTGTTATGACATACAGTACAGGATACTGACACATGACACACACTCTCTCCTCCACCAGACTGTAGTTTCTACTCTCTCATGGTCAACATCCAGAGCTGTGTTATGACATACAGTACAGGATACTGACACATGACACACACTCTCTCCTCCACCAGACTGTAGTTTCTACTTTCTCATGGTCAACATCCAGAGCTGTGTTATGACATACAGTACAGGATATTGACACATGACACACACTCTCTCCTCCACCAGACTGTAGTTTCTACTTTCTCATTGTCAACATCCAGGCTGTGTTATGACATACAGTAGAGGATACTGACACATGACACACACTCTCTCCTCCACCAGACTGTAGTTTCTACTTTCTCATGGTCAACATCCAGGCTGTGTTATGACATACAATACAGGATACTGACACATGACACACACTCTCTCCTCCACCAGACTGTAGTTTCTACTTTCTCATGGTCAACATCCAGAGCTGTGTTATGACATACAGTACAGGATACTGACACATGACACACACTCTCTCCTCCACCAGACTGTAGTTTCTACTTTCTCATTGTCAACATCCAGGCTGTGTTATGACATACAGTAGAGGATACTGACACATGACACACACTCTCTCCTCCACCAGACTGTAGTTTCTACTTTCTCATGGTCAACATCCAGTCTGTGTTATGACATACAGTACAGGATACTGACACATGACACACACTCTCTCCTCCACCAGACTGTAGTTTCTACTCTCTCATGGTCAACATCCAGGCTGTGTTATGACATACAGTACAGGATACTGACACATGACACACACTCTCTCCTCCACCAGACTGTAGTTTCTACTCTCTCATGGTCAACATCCAGGCTGTGTTATGACATACAGTACAGGATACTGACACATGACACACACTCTCTCCTCCACCAGACTGTAGTTTCTACTCTCATGGTCAACATCCAGAGCTGTGTTATGACATACAGTACAGGATACTGACACATGACACACACTCTCTCCTCCACCAGACTGTAGTTTCTACTCTCTCATTGTCAACATCCAGGCTGTGTTATGACATACAATACAGGATACTGACACATGACACACACTCTCTCCTCCACCAGACTGTAGTTTCTACTCTCTCATGGTCAACATCCTGGCTGTGTTATGACATACAGTAGAGGATACTGACACATGACACACACTCTCTCCTCCACCAGACTGTAGTTTCTACTCTCTCATGGTCAACATCCTGGCTGTGTTATGACATACAGTACAGGATACTGACACATGACACACACTCTCTCCTCCACCAGACTGTAGTTTCTACTCTCATGGTCAACATCCAGAGCTGTGTTATGACATACAGTACAGGATACTGACACATGACACACACTCTCTCCTCCACCAGACTGTAGTTTCTACTCTCATGGTCAACATCCAGGCTGTGTTATGACATACAGTACAGGATACTGACACATGACACACACTCTCTCCTCCACCAGACTGTAGTTTCTACTCTCTCATTGTCAACATCCAGGCTGTGTTATGACATACAGTACAGGATACTGACACATGACACACACTCTCTCCTCCACCAGACTGTAGTTTCTACTCTCTCATTGTCAACATCCTGGCTGTGTTATGACATACAGGAGAGGATACTGACACATGACACACACTCTCTCCTCCACCAGACTGTAGTTTCTACTCTCTCATGGTCAACATCCAGGCTGTGTTATGACATACAGTAGAGGATACTGACACATGACACACACTCTCTCCTCCACCAGACTGTAGTTTCTACTTTCTCATGGTCAACATCCTGGCTGTGTTATGACATACAGTACAGAATACTGACACATGACACACACTCTCTCCTCCACCAGACTGTAGTTTCTACTCTCTCATGGTCAACATCCAGGCTGTGTTATGACATATAGTACAGGATACTGACACATGACACACACTCTCTCCTCCACCAGACTGTAGTTTCTACTGTCTCATGGTCAACATCCAGGCTGTGTTATGACATACAGTACAGGATACTGACACATGACACACACTCTCTCCTCCACCAGACTGTAGTTACTACTTTCTCATGGTCAATATCCAGGCTGTGTTATGACATACAGTACAGAATACTGACACATGACACACACTCTCTCCTCCACCAGACTGTAGTTTCTACTCTCTCATGGTCAACATCCAGGCTGTGTTATGACATACAGTACAGGATACTGACACATGACACACACTCTCTCCTCCACCAGACTGTAGTTTCTACTCTCTCATGGTCAACATCCAGGCTGTGTTATGACATACAGTACAGGATACTGACACATGACACACACTCTCTCCTCCACCAGACTGTAGTTTCTACTTTCTCATGGTCAACATCCAGGCTGTGTTATGACATACAGTAGAGGATACTGACACATGACACACACTCTCTCCTCCACCAGACTGTAGTTTCTACTCTCTCTTGGTCAACATCCAGGCTCTGTTATGACATACAGTACAGGATACTGACACATGACACACACTCTCTCCTCCACCAGACTGTAGTTTCTACTTTCTCATGGTCAACATCCAGGCTGTGTTATGACATACAGTACAGGATACTGACACATGACACACACTCTCTCCTCCACCAGACTGTAGTTTCTACTTTCTCATTGTCAACATCCAGGCTGTGTTATGACATACAATACAGGATACTGACACATAACACACACTCTCTCCTCCACCAGACTGTAGTTTCTACTTTCTCATGGTCAACATCCAGGCTGTGTTATGACATACAGTACAGGATACTGACACATGACACACACTCTCTCCTCCACCAGACTGTAGTTTCTACTCTCTCATTGTCAACATCCAGGCTGTGTTATGACATACAGTACAGGATACTGACACATGACACACACTCTCTCCTCCACCAGACTGTAGTTTCTACTCTCTCATGGTCAACATCCAGGCTGTGTTATGACATACAGTACAGGATACTGACACATGACACACACTCTCTCCTCCACCAGACTGTAGTTTCTACTCTCTCATGGTCAACATCCAGGCTGTGTTATGACATACAGTACAGGATACTGACACATGACACACACTCTCTCCTCCACCAGACTGTAGTTTCTACTTTCTCATGGTCAACATCCTGGCTGTGTTATGACATACAGTACAGGATACTGACACATGACACACACTCTCTCCTCCACCAGACTGTAGTTTCTACTTTCTCATGGTCAACATCCAGGCTGTGTTATGACATACAGTACAGGATACTGACACATGACACACACTCTCTCCTCCACCAGACTGTAGTTTCTACTCTCTCATGGTCAACATCCTGGCTGTGTTATGACATACAGTACAGGATACTGACACATGACACACACTCTCTCCTTCACCAGATTGTGGTTTCTACTTTCTCATGGTCAACATCCAGGCTGTGTTATGACATACAGTACAGGATACTGACACATGACACACACTCTCTCCTCCACCAGACTGTAGTTTCTACTTTCTCATGGTCAACATCCTGGCTGTGTTATGACATACAGTAGAGGATACTGAGTAACTGACACATGACACACACACTCTCCTCCACCAGACATTAATCATATAATCCTCAATAATATATCTTGTATACACTTGTGATACACTCCAAATTACATGCAATTAATTTCATATACAACACCTCCAGGTGGATTTTCAAACAAATTATATCAGATTTTGAACGTTACCCATGTTCTACAGTAGCAGATGTTTATAATCTATACCACCATTTTAAATGTTTGCCTCAGCCTGTATCTACTGTTTATCTTAACCTTCTCCGTGTCTTTATCACAATTAACAAAGGCATATAACTTATCGTAGGAGATAAAACTTTAGACTTTTCTACAGGCATAAAATGATTACAGGGGTAATAGGAAGCTTTAGAATGAACTACAGCTGTAGGAAGAATGTATAAGATATATATTATTGTCAGGACTTTAATGTGCATTTTGTTGCTTTGTACTGCATAGACAAGTTTAAACTCTGTCTGGTTTCAATAAAGCTTGCTATTTTAGAAATACTTATCAAAAGGTTTGTTGATTTGACATATTGTGAGATTTGTTTTCATGAACTTGGGTCTTGTGTTTTTGTTTTGTTTTGTGTTGGAGTTTGAAGTTTGTCAGAGGAACTGTTTAACATGTATACCCCAACCACACATACACGTCATTCCAATAAGACATTCAATAGAATTTTAGATCATGGAAAATTTACTGGTATATAATGTAAAGCAAGTTGATATGTGAAAAGGATTGTTTATCATTAGAGGGAGGGCCCCAACCAGGGGTGAAGGGTTTTTTGTAATTTTCTATAAAACTTGTTGACACTTAAATGGTTTTTTCATTACTTTTGCTTTCTTATATAAAAGCAATAAACTATTTCAAGGGAACTGGAATGTTCCTTGTATGGTCTTTTATAAGGTTTATTATTTTTTGTTTTGTTTATCAGAAATCCAAGATGGCAGCCAAATTGAGCCAATGCATGACATATTATATCATAGTAACATTTATCGAAATTCTACTCAGAAAGAACAAACGTTTGTGATACTGACTACATTAAAGGCATATTGTCTACCAAAATCGTAATTTTTCATACCCAAAATTATTGTCGTTTTCCGTACTGGTCTTCATAAAATGAAGAATAAACACCAAATTATTGGCGAATACGCTACGAAACATTTAGATTCAAACAACATTAAACGAGCGTGACAATTTGAAGTGTTTGAATCTTAACAGTATTTTCCTTACCTCAAAGCTAAAACCCAGAGAGTTCCGAACTTCCATTTTTTTATAGGTGGCGTTGTTACTTTCACTTTGAATTTTTGTCATCCTGGACAATAATTCCGTTAACGATAGCTTTGGGTGTTTTTTGTCAAAAAAAGAACACAAATCGTATCTTTTGCAGCATAACTGTTTAATGATAGCTTAAATAAATCATTTATGGACAGTTAAAAATTTTCAACAAAGTCGTAAACAATATGCCTTTAAGTCCCTGGTTTGTTGATTATGTTGTGTTTAACTCACGGCATGAATTTATTTATTCAACAGAATACATTTTTCTGTCACTCTCAATTTTAAAGATTTTTGTTAAATTTAAAACCAGTAGAATTTGACCATGAATAAAAAATAAAGTGTCAATTTAGTTATGAAATGTACAATTTTTTGTTGTTGAAATTTCAGAAATCCATCACTAGGCGACCTTAGCTGAACTCTATTAAACAGGCTTCAGTCTCTACAAATTAAAATAAAATTATTGAACTTGTTTGATTTTAACAGAATTTAAATAAATATGGTTTGCTAGAAAATGTATTTACTTCATCTGATCCAAACCGTGTGACTAGTGGGATTTATTAACTATAGAAAGGGGAGTTAAGTCTCTCATTTGTTATATGTAGAATCCTTACACCACATTTAACTATAGAAAGGGGAGTTAACTCTCTCATTTGTTAAATGTAGAATCCTTACACCACATTTAACTATAGAAAGGGGAGTTAACTCTCTCATTTGTTAAATGTAGAATCTTTACACCACATTTAACTATAGAAAGGGGAGTTAACTCTCTCATTTGTTAAATGTAGAATCCTTACACTACATTTAACTATAGAAAGGGGAGTTAACTCTCTCATTTGTTATATGTAGAATCCTTACACCACATTTAACTATAGAAAGGAGAGTTAACTCTCTCATTTGTTATATGTAGAATCCTTACACCACATTTAATCATTGTTTCATAAAAAGTCAGGATTTTTTTTATACCAATTTTGATTGTTGTCAGTTTTATTGAATTTTTTTTACTGAAATCTTATCTGAGAAAATACACAATCACTCTAATTTTTAGTTTGTAAAATAATACCCTGAAAATTGTTTCACTATTAGGCATAATGAAATTTCTGACAAAATATTAATACAATTACTCATTTAAAACAAGAACTTCACATAATAGCATGATAAAGGATATTAACAAAGTATTTTTAGGTAGATTATTAAAAGATCAATTATTTTTTTTATTCATTGGTAAATTCTGCTGTTTAAATTTCCATATAACTGACATTTAATTAGCCTTTATTAATTTTCACTTCATTTTCATATTAATAAAGCCAATATAACTATAAATAAATAAAAATGACTTACATGTAGGTATGTATATACACTTTGTAAACACTAAACAACCACAAAAATCACCTGCTTTAATAGAATTCTCCCAATATATTAATATTTCTTAATGAAACAAACAAGTGCTTGTAATATTACCTGAATCTTTATACAAAGTGTGAAAATAACACAGAAACTGAACACAGCAAGTGTGAGAGTTGTCTGTTTGATATATAGTTATGTTATAAATCAGAGCCAGCTGTGCCTGTTCAACCAAGGTAATGTGACCCCTTGATGTGTCTGTGTGGTCAGGCAGAAATATCTTTGATTGAATACCTTGAAAGAAGAGGGTATTGATAAGGTGTATCATTTTTCAGTTTTTTTTTTAGCTTAGAATTAATACAGGTGCAATAAAAAAAATGTTTTGTTTACTAAATTTATTTATTAAATTCCCTTACACCTAGACCTAGATTTAATGTTTATTTTTGTTAATATGGTGGGAAATATATTTACATATGCAATAATTTCAATCAATGATTTAAAAATTTAGGAATTGGCACATGCACTGTCTTCCTAATGATAGATTATCTCTGTATAATTTCTGTTTCATATTTTCTGTGTAAATAATTAAATGTGCTATCAAATTAGGAATATTTCTAGAAAAGCTCTATGGGTGCTCACTAACTAATTTTTGAGCCTCTTGTAATTTGAGCTTCTTATCTTTTCCCTTTGTTGTTTTAGTAAGTTACTTTGGGGAATTGAGGTGTGAAAATTCAGCAAAGTGGAAAACTTATGTGGATGTTTATTGATAAAGTTTCAATCTTATCAGGGCATAGGGTTACATTTATACCTTTATGTTTATTGTTCAAACTGAAATTCTAGAATATTAAAGAAATATGAGATTTATGTCTGTGAACCCCCTTTATAATATGCTATTTATTTATTTGTAATAAAAGTTTTATTATATGATAAAAATATCTTTTTACTGTAAAAATGTCTATAATATTTTCTCAAAATATTAAATTGATTCCGTTATAAGAAAGTTTTAATACGCCCAGCTTATTAATAGGTTTCTACAGTAGTCTATCCATCCATTCTTCTACCAACCCATTGTTATATGAAGTAATTTAACTTTATTTGACCTAATCTTTTAAAAAGTTCACACATTGTTAAAAATGACAAAGCAGGACTCCTGTATTTTTTACAGTTGCCATTTTTTTTGGTTATTTGTGAAAAACACAAACCATTAAATGATTTATTGAATAAGAGAAGGTTCCCATTACATTTTAATATTTCTTTAATATTGTTAAAATTAAAAGGTTTAAGCAGTGATGGGTCAACATTTCAACCAATCAACAAAACAAACAATCACCTTTCACCTCAGTTACTACTGGTAATTCTTAAATTCTTAAATTCTTAAATTCTTAAATTCTCAATTCTTAATTCTTAATTCTTAAATCCTAATTATCACTTAATGAACTGGTCTTTCCTTCTCTTGGTCAAAATGACCTGGTTGTTCCAAATTGCTCCAACAAAAATTGCATAAAACCTTTTGACAGCCATCTGGATGACCAAGGCCAAAGTGGAAATGCAATCAACAAAAAATTTAAAATTATTCTCGAACTTGTCCAAAAATCTAAATTACTGGTACAGACTTTTACTAATAGACCTTTTACATGTTCCTGGTTTGATTTTGAAATTATACATGTTTATGTCATTTATATAGGAGTTATCTCCCTTACAACAAATAAAATGGTGTCCAGTCTGGCAACATCAATAGAAAGGACAACAAATTAAAGCATAATTTTCTCCTAATTTATAGATATTAGAACCATGTAAAAATCAGAGGATAATTTTATAGCAAATAGATAATACACAAGTTGTTGCAACATTAAAGTTTTAAACAGATTATCATAATAAAATCTATGTTATTTTGATTGAAAGGACACCCTTTTGCCCACATTAAAGGGATATAACTCTTGTAAACCTTGAACTTGCTCTGATCGATATCAAATTCTATTTAAATATATATGTAACTTTTTGGTAGACTTTCAACAAGCCCCTTTCTTATTACCGATAATAATTCTGTTAAATAAATTGTTGCTATGAAAGTTGAAATCTTGACTGACCACTAACATTAACAATCCACATGTTTCCCCCCACATGTAATCAATAAAGATATGTTGCTCCTAAACATAAGTGGTCAGTCAAGATTGCAACCTTCATATACGGTAGCAACAATTTTACAAATGGAGTACATTTAAGAAAGGGATTTGTAGCCATTCTATTTTTTGGGGTCTTGTACTGACTTACTATAGATTGGGTTGTCCTATCTCCAATTTACACCTTACCAGTCCCATTCATTTTATAAAACAAATATTGCCCTGATTAAAAGTCTGATAAATATTAATGGACAAATGTGTCACATGATAAATAAAAATTGGCCTGATTAAATCTGCCATAAATCTTAATGGACCAATAAATCATATTATCTAGATCAATACAAAATGTAGTGAACCAATAGTTTTCTGATATAATGGCCAGATTTTAAACAGAAATTGACACAAGAAGCAAGGGGTAACAGTACACTTCAAACTAACATAACTATAAACACTGGACCAGTGGTTTTCTGATATAATGGCCAGATTTTAAACAGAAATTGACACAAGAAGCAAGGGGTAACAGTACACTTCAAACTAACATAACTATAAACACTGGACCAGTGGTTTTCTGATATAATGGCCAGATTTTAAACAGAAATTGACACAAGAAGCAAGGGGTAACAGTACACTTCAAACTAACATAACTATAAACACTGGACCAGTGGTTTTCTGATATAATGGCCAGATTTTAAACAGAAATTGACACAAGAAGCAAGGGGTAACAGTACACTTCAAACTAACATAACTATAAACACTGGACCAGTGGTTTTCTGATATAATGGCCAGATTTTAAACAGAAATTGACACAAGAAGCAAGGGGTAACAGTACACTTCAAACTAACATAACTATAAACACTGGACCAGTGGTTTTCTGATATAATGGCCAGATTTTAAACAGAAATTGACACAAGAAGCAAGGGGTAACAGTACACTTCAAACTAACATAACTATAAACACTGGACCAGTGGTTTTCTGATATAATAGCCATATTTGAAACAGAAATGGACACAAGAAGGAAGGGGATATTCAGTACATTTCAAGCTGACATTGTTATAAAATGAATATTTTTGAATCTCAAGAATAGATTTTTATTGGAATTTATAGTGCTAAATAAACTTACCAGAAATTATGATTGTTAAGTTTTAATTTTTGAAATGAGAACGTTATTAGGTGGAACTTATTCTAAATTAATAATAGTAATTTCTGGTACTTAATATTAAAAGTTTGTTGTATTTTATTTTTTCTTTGGTAATACATATATGCATTAACATCTTACTAAATCGTCAAAAAGCCCAAAAAAGAAAAACTACAACATGCATTTACTCTTGAGTAGATTGCTATAAAATTTAACGAGTATAATAATGAGTACATTTAATTTGACTCAACATATCTTACTCATTTTAATCTTTTAATTCTAATTATTTATCACTTGAATTAGATTTTTACCTTAAAAAAGTCGTCAAAATGTCTTCAGTTTTGTAGACATTGTTGCTCTTGGTTTATTTAGAATATAACAGTATTATCAAAAACTTTTATATCTATAGAAATATCTAACACCTTTAATTTTCCCTTTCAATCACTCCATGAATAAATATTGGCCTGATGAACAGGTCTGATAAGCTATAATGGACCAACACCTTCACTTGATATCTATACAATAGTAGATAATTGTTTAATATACATTACCAGTACTTATCTCTTTACCTCAGGGTAATAAATCTGTTAATATCTATATATTACTAGAAGTGTTTTAAGATAAGTGTTTAGATTATGTCAGAAAACTCTATAAAATAAACTACAAAACCACTGCCTTCTAGGCTTTCTGACTCCAAATGTAACATTTTCTAGGAATTTATTGCTTTTCAATTGAAATGAAACCTACATGGTAGCTAAAGATTGTTTTAATTATTTTATTAAATAAGTGGAGAGGGAATAAAAAGGGTTCTGCATGTACATGAGTGTTAAAACCTCTCTCCTGACAGATATGAAAACAAAATTAATTACTATTGTAAAATTTAATCCTTCATCTGATGCTATACCAAATTCATGATATATTTCTTAAGATTTTTGTCTTAAAATTAGGAGCAAGAAAGTGATATTTTTTTTCTACATTTACAGAGTTAATGAGCAGCCAAACATATGATGGGAGAATCATTGAATGCAGACATTTAATCAATCATTTTAAAAACCATTCTTTAAACTCTATATTATGGTTAGTCTAAGATAAGGTGGCCTTGTTTTGTTTTGATCTGATCTCCAGAGTATAGCCATAGAACATACAAAATAATTTCTGATTGCTTGAAATATGAAAAATAAATATCTATTTCTCAGAATCCTTTACACTGTCTGAAAAACTTGATTATCTATAGTTTGTTATCAAAATACATTCCTCTTTTGTTCCAATATGACATCCATTATTGCTAACTAACATTACACAGACTGAAACTCTAGATAAAGAGGGGCCGTCGTTGTCATGATCGTATGATTGTAGGATTTACAACTACCTGTGCAATCAGTGCCTATCACCATTACAGTTGTGAGTTCGAATCTCGTTCATGGCAAGGTGTACTCGATACAACATTATGTGATAAAGTTTGTCAGTGACTAGCGATAGGTTGGTTGTTTTTTCCGGGGGACTCCGGTTTCCTCCACTATTAAAATTGACCGCCACGATGTAACTGAAATATTGTTGAAAGTGGCGTTAAACACCATACACTAACCATCTAGATAAAGAAAGCTTGACTTCTTCTTGTTTAGAATCTTTTATTTATCAACCTGTGTATAATGATCTCCTACTCATGGTGGTCGATCAATGTTTTGTTGTTTCCGTAGCTGACCTTTATAGACAGGTTCAGTTGTAAAATTGTTTCATTATATTTGGAATTTGTTTATGCAAAAAAGTTTGTTTTTGTGTGTTAATTATTAAAGGGGCATTATCTGCCAAAATCGTAAATTTTTGTTGCCCATAAAAAATATCAGATATGATTGATGCCTAAATAAAACGTGTTTCTGTAACTTATAAATGTTATGAAATGTACGTGCATCGGGGAAAAAAGGTGCAACTGCTCATGTTTTGAGATCGATCAAGAAATGGACGCCATCTTATCAATTATCGGCATTGTTTACGGAGTTTGCCGAATCATCATTAAATCAGTACAACAATGCACTTATTTCTTATTTTCTGTGAATCTGCTTTTAGTCGGCATTAATTACAGACAAAGAACCATGCAAGTTTGCAGTTAATAAGCGACAAAATACAAATTATTCGTTTTTACCTGTCACTAGTAAGGTCAGTTGCATACGGAGAAAGCGATGTCAAATTATTTGCTTGCAAGGAAATAATTAATCGATGGTAATTTTCGTTCTCAAAAGGCGAAAAGTGGTACAATAAGCTGTTTAATGTGAAATATTTACCTTTATTTCATTATTTTAAAGCTATTTACCAATTTCCAAAACATAAAATTTTTTGGGTCAAAATAGTAGCTACTTTAAGTATAGAATATAAAACATAAGAGATAATTTTCATATTGCATACAATTTATTTTCTTAAAAAGTACAAGTGACTTTCTGTTACAAACCTTGATGTAATTAATAGCTTTACAAGTAAAGTTACACAAGATAGATCATCATGGCCGAAAAATGCATCAAAATTTGAAAGACGGAAGGTGAAAATATTTGTACATTAACAGCTGGAAGATGTTATAAGGGGACACATCAGTAAAATCTTCCATTTATCTTCTTCCATCCTTCACTGAAACCTTCCATTTATCTTTGTAAGGTTCATGTAAATGTGTGAATCATTTCTTTGTAAAACTGTGAAATTGTACACTAACTTGTCAAAATAATCAGAATTTTGAAAAACATTGTCTGCTATTTATACTGATGAAAGATATTCATTTTCTGCATTCTGGGTGCATTCATTAAACAATTAGAGAAATGCTTGCCAAGAAGGCCACATGAATATACATCTGTTAGTTTATTATTGAGTAATGGAAAACTTAAAAAAAACATCCTGGATAGAAATTAACCTGCAGTACTCCCTTATGTCTGTTGGCAACCATTGTGGACCGTGCATTATCCAAGATGGCCACCATTGTGAAACATGTATTATTCAAGATGACCACTATTTCACTGATCCGGGGTCGTCGTGGCCATGATCGTATGGTAGTTGAATTTACAACTACCTATGCAATCAGTGCCATCACCACTGATGTTGTGAGATTGAATCTCGATCAGGGCGAGGTGTACAACATTATGTTATAAAGCTTGTCAGTGACTTGCAACAGGTCGGTGGTTTTCTCCGGGTCCTCCGGTTTCCTCCACCAATAAAACTGACCTCCACGATATAACTGAAATATTGTTGAAAGTGGCATTAAACACCATCAAACAAACAAACAAACAACATTTCACTGATTCTGTTCAACATTGAATTAGATGTTATTTCCCAAACTAATGTAAATGATTAAAGCTAAGCTTGTGGAAGAGTAAGATTTACAATTAACTCTCAGTCAAGCATGATATATAACATCGAGTACAAATGGCTGACCAACAGTATCTTATTATAAGTTTTTGTTGACATTTTACCATTTCAAATATTGCTGCTAGTCAATACATAATTGCTAAAACAATATCAAAGATAGGATGGATGTTGTATCTGTCACACTGTTTGACATGCCTTTGTGATACTTCTTTGTGTGATAAAATATTGAAAATTCCATCTTTTTCAGCTCTCCTTAACCAAAGATCTGTGTGAACTAGTGCCATAACTTACTATATGGCATCCATCATCTGTAAACTATATTATCTTATCCTTTCAAAGATGGCCACCAGAGCATATGATTTGCTAAGACATTATCATCTTCATTCTCTGAGTCTGAACTGCTAGACCAAAATGTGACAAACACGGTAAAGAGTATGGTAAGTTGACTCCTTTCAAAATTGTGTTTAGTAGAATAATCTATTATCATCATGGTTTCTGTTTAATTGAGACATTTTTATTGTCATTTTCTTTGTTTCAATGTCCTCACCTCAATTGTCATTGCAGAGATCCACCAAAGTCTTTCATTTTTTATGCATTGTGTTCTTTGTTTGGTGGCCACATTTATAAAATATCAAGGACCCGGGTGGCTCAGTGAGTTAGGTAGTTGGATTACCTAACAACTCATACAAGCCTATCACCAATACGGCTTGGGTTCGCTGCCGGCTTTGTAAATTACAAAAAGGGTGCAGTCGACTCTCAGCCGCAAGTGATAAAGTTTACCAGTTGCTTGCCCATGGTCGGTGATTCTCTCCGGGTACTCCGGCTTCTTCCACCACTAAAACTGGGCGCCATGATATAGCTGAAATATTGCTGAAGGTGGCGTTAAACACAATAAATCAAATCAAGCCAGATCATATAAAATATCAACCCAAAAGCTGCAAGGAGCTTGAATCACTCTCTTGGTTTGGATAGTCAGGCCTTTGATTGACATCATCTGAACTGCTACAGGAAATGAAACCCAATTTGCCATTATTCAGTCTGTGCCAAAAACATTTTGACAAACTAGCATGAGCAGCATTTTTGAAGATTTTTTTCTATTTGATTAATCAAATTGTATGCAATTTTTACTAGCCTGAACCAATTTTTACTAGATTGGGGCGGGTACCTGTAAAGTGCGAAACGAAATAGAAACGAAACGAAACGAAATCAAACGAAACGAAACGAAACGAAATCAAACAAAACGAAACGAAGCAAAATTTTTCCAAAACGAAATGTAACAAACAAAAATGAAAAATTCAATATGGCATGAAGACTAAGAGGGTTTATGATATATTGATTATCCAAATTTAGAAGAGTTTAATAAAGAAACGTGTTTTGTGCGAGAAAAAAAAAGAAGAAATATCACTGCACTGAAAATCAAAACTTAAATCTGAACACTGAAAGGCACCGACAAACGAGCCTGTGAATAGGGTTTTTGATTATTAGATTATTTGGCAATTTAAAAGTGATGATTTTATTTACAGGGGTAATTTTTCCTGATTATCTGATTTCCAAAGTCATTTCTGATTATTTGAGTATCGCGTTTAGGGAAAAATTAATTATTACTGTGGCAAAACATATGATTATATTAGTGATTATACGATCCCTGGCTACCCCTTACAGGGCCTCACAAACTGTTCAAAAGCTTTTCGAAGTTATCCCGCTGTATCTTTACTGTCGCGGAGAGAAAACAATCAAAGGCGGTAATTTCCTTTGAAGAATGAAACTGAAAAAGTTGTTCAGTGGCTTTGCAATTTCGCACGCCCTTTGAACGATTTTTTAGCTTTTTAAGTCATGTACATCTTCGGCCCGTCAGTTTTATTCTGAATCCCAAGGCAGTGAAGTGTTTACACACCTTTGAAATCCAAAACACAGCTAACGTTGTAGCCATGGACGAAACTGCAATTTATGATTACAGTTCGGTAAGAATATGTCTAAATGCAAATATACCTACTTTCCTCTTTATAAACAGGTTGTGTAAAGCGAAGAAACCGTCTTTAATGAGGGGGAGGGGAATACCGATCCACAAGCACTCCACCACGGGATCCACCTTTTAAGAAGTTTGCCTAGAACAAGAAAAATCACATATTTTTTTTTTACCTCTTTTCTGTTCGATAAAATAATGCTTTTTTGATACAAAATACCACACTATCAATGTGGATTTTGTGCAGTGTCTGAAAAATGATATTTCCTAGTGTACGGCGCAGTTTTCAGAGCCTTCACAAAGTCGACCTTAATGGTATTTCATATCATATAAACATAATTTTATTGAACAGAAGAGAAAATATGTGATTTTTCTTGATATAGGCGAAATTCTCGAAAGGGTGTCCACGAATCGAGTGTTTGTGATACGGGCGTATATAGATTTCCTAATTGCCACATTTTTAAGCAATTCCCATTCCAAATTCCCTACAATTTGGACAATTTTTTTCAATTCTCAATTACATTTAACAATTCCTTTTTGCCTTTTCAACTCCCTTATCCTTCAATATTTGCCACATGTTAACCATTTCCCGAAATCTTTACCTCTTTCCCATTTCCCCCAAACCGTGCCAACTCTCCCTTTTATCCGTCCGTTTGTTCGTCTTCGCCGACATATTTTACATCAACATTTATTTCTAATTCAGCCGATGGTTTAGTATACCCCTCCACACTAAGTGGCGAGGTATTGAGTTTGATGTGTATGTGTCCGTCCATCCCTCTGTCCGCCCCCCAATGGTTTCCAGATATAACTTGAGAACGGATTTCAAATTTTGTACTGTTGTTTGGTACCATAAAATACAGATCAAGTTCGAATTTCAGTGTGATCAGATAATTGGTTCAAAAGTTGTGACAGTTTGAAGACTGAAAATATGTGAAACGTGGCGGGGTATGAAGATCAAAGGCAAACAGTTTTTAATATGCTACACTGGGGATGAACTTTTAATTAAATACAATTAGTTCTAAGATTTCATTTTTACTAAACCCACTGTCAAAAGAGGGTACCTGTAAAGTGCGAAACGAAATAGAAACGAAATGAAATCAAACAAAACAAAACGAAATTAAACAAAACGAAACGAAACCGATCGAAACGAAACGAAACGAAATGTAACGTCGTTTCGTTTCGTTTCGTTTGATTTCGTTTCGTTTCGTTTCGATCGGTTTCGTTTCGTTTTGTTTGATTTCGTTTCGTTCGGTTTCATTTCGTTTCTATTTCGTTTCGCACTTTAAAGGTACCCGATTGGGGCTTAGTGATAGTGGTTTTTGGCACAGACTGATTATCCAATATGGTCTCCATTGTCGTAAACTGACAAAAGACATTTTCCTTTTCTTTATCTCATTCGTATAAGTTGCTTCAATAGGTGTCGTCACTTGATTGTCCATGATCAGAATCTTCACATTAGATTATCAGACCTATAGGGGGGGGGGGGGGGGTCTTCTTCAACAAAAATATATCTGTTGGTTCAAACTAGCATTCAAGATGGCCACCGAAATAGATAATTATATCCTACATGGCCTCGTGTTAATAATTACAAGTTCTTTGGAACTTGTGTTTGAAAATTTGAATATAGCCACCAGCAAAATTTGATTTGTCTTATCATAACCTTTGAAATTTCAATTTTGTTTTAATTAATGACATATAATAATGTACATGTATATCAAAATATTAACAGCAAGACTTGTGGTAAAATATGACCCATAATTCTTCATTGATTATACTATCAAGCATATTATGAAAAGAACAGTGATGGCCAACAATTCCATCAATATCTGCAACACGAACAATCACCTCCAAACAGCGATGGTCAACAATTCCACAAATATCAACAAAACGAA
Organism: Bathymodiolus brooksi; assembly: GCA_963680875.1. NCBI lineage: Eukaryota > Metazoa > Mollusca > Bivalvia > Mytilida > Modiolidae > Bathymodiolus > Bathymodiolus brooksi. The sequence goes on from OY804585.1 coordinate 98,629,451, forward strand.
CAATTACCTCTAAACAGTGATGGTCAACAATTCCACAAATATCAACAAATCGAACAATCACCTCCAAACAGTGATGGTCAATAATTCCACAAATATCAACAAAACGAACAATCACCTCCAAACAGCGATGGTCAATAATTCCACAAATATCAACAAAACGAACAATCACCTCCAAACAGTGATGGTCAATAATTCCACAAATATCAACAAACCGAACAATCATCTCTAAACAGTGATGGTCAATAATTTCATCAATATCTGCAACACGAACAGTCACCTCAAAACAGCGATGGTCAATAATTCCACCAATATGAACAAAACGAACAATCACTTCCAAACAGTGATGGTCAATAATTCCACAAATATCAACAAAACGAACAATCACCTCCAAACAGTGATGGTCAATAATTCCACAAATATCAACAAAACGATCAATCACCTCTAAACAGTGATGGTCAATAATTCCACCAATATCAACAAAATAAACAATCATCTCTAAACAGTGATGGTCAATAATTTCATCAATATCTGCAACACGAACAGTCACCTCAAAACAGCGATGGTCAATAATTCCACCAATATGAACAAAACGAACAATCACTTCCAAACAGTGATGGTCAATAATTCCACAAATATCAACAAAACGAACAATCACCTCCAAACAGTGATAGTCAATAATTCCACAAATATCAACAAAACGAACAATCACCTCCAAACAGTGATGGTCAATAATTCCACAAATATCAACAAAACGAACAATCACCTCCAAACAGTGATGGTCAATAATTCCACAAATATCAACAAAATGAACAATTACCTCTAAATAGTGATGGTCAACAATTCCACAAATATCAACAAATCGAACAATCACCTCCAAACAGTGATGGTCAATAAATCCACAAATATCAACAAAACGAACAATCACCTCCAAACAGCGATGGTCAATAATTCCACCAATATCAACACAATGAACAATCACCTCCAAATAGCGATGGTCAATAATTCCACAAATATCAACAAAATGAACAATCACCTCCAAACAGTGATGGTCAATAATTCCACCAATATCAACAAAGCGAACAATCATCTCTAAACAGTGATGGTCAATAATTTCATCAATATCTGCAACACGAACAGTCACTTCAAAACAGCGATGGTCAATAATTCCACCAATATGAACAAAACGAACAATCACTTCCAAACAGTGATGGTCAATAATTCCACAAATATCAACAAAACGAACAATCACCTCCAAACAGTGATGGTCAATAATTCCACAAATATCAACAAAACGAACAATCACCTCTAAACAGCGATGGTCAACAATTCCACCAATATCAACAAAACAAACAATCACCTCTCACCTTAACTCACTGAATCTAAAAAAAGACCACAACATATGACATTTAAAATGCAGGTCCTTGGCTTGGGACAGACACAAACATGTGGTGGTGTTAAACTGGTTGATGGGATCACAACACATTTTATCACGCATTTTATTTACTTTAAAAAAAAAATTGGACAGAATGCAATAAATATTAAGCAAAAATGTTACCATAAAAATTAAAATTAAAACTGACAATAAATTGATAGTATTGGCCTTACAAATAGTTGTGATCACTCTATCATAGAGTAAGATGCTGTCAGTGTTACATATGGCCGACACATTATAGAAGGTGTTGTATTACGGAATAAATGAAAGCACTCGTAAATCATCTTCAGTGTCATAAGGATAAACACAGCTTGATACCTAGGACATAGTTTTAACAGTTGCTGGTTGTTTAGATCAATGCACTTGCTTTTTATGCATGGTTTCCATCTTTGAGTAGAAGGGAAAGTCATTACTGCCCATTGTTCTGTTACTTTATTTTTTATTTTGTGTTTTTTTTTATCATATACAATTATAGCCTTTTGATGAGGTCAATGTATTGACCGATATTAAAAGGCTATAATTGCTTTATTATTTTTTTAAACACTGGAAAAAAGTAGGCTATTATTGTTTTATCATTTTTCAATATTATTATTTAAATATTAAAATTTTGAAATTTTATGAAAACTGTAATTTTTTTTAACTTTTTGAAAATTTTATCATTTTGAAATTTTATGAAATTTTTGAAATTTTGGAAAATTTTGAAATTGGCGGGGATATTTGAATGCGAATCTATTTTAGGAAACATAAGGTTTACAATTTTATTGTAGCATTCTAAACGTGTTTATATATTTTATCACGTGTCGCAAATTCCTCCAATCAATGAAATCTAATTACAATGAAAAATAATAAGATATTTTAAACATATAAAAAAAGTGACTTACCATAATCTAGATTTTCAAATTACTGCCAATGTATAGGTATTTACTTGTGATCGCCGACTCTCCATAGAAATAATGTCTAGACATAAAGTTTCATTTTTGGCTCAATTAACAGCATATTTTTATAGTGCTATGTCACAGGTAGACAAGGGTCCACGGTGGTCGTAAGTGTATGGTAGTATGCAGTCAGTGCCTATTGCCACTACTAAAGTTGTAAGTTTGACTGCCACTCATGGTGAGGTATACTCGATACATCATGTGATAAAGTTTGTCAGTCATTTGCAGCTTGTCTGTTGTTTTCTTCTGGTACTCTGGTTTCCTCCACCAATAAAACTGATTGCCACGATATAGCTAAAATATTGGCGTTCAACACTATAACCCTATTAAGGGAACGACCATTTAACGAAAAAATATTCTGATTCCCAATGTTGCTGAAAAAAATATTCTGATTTTGGTGGAGGAAAAAAAAAATAATATGATTCAGAGTTTTTGTCATATAACCTAATGTGGAATTCTTGAAAAAAAATAAATATTCTAACTCTTGTGTAGTCCGAAATTTTTTTTCTGAACGAATCAAAAAACCATAACCCCCCCCTTCAAGTTAAATGGTCAGTCCCTAACCCCCCTCCACTGGTAGACATGTTGTCATACTCAGACACATTATTCTGATTCAGAACCCACCTGTACTTTTTTTGTTTTTTTTTTTGTTTTTTTTTGTTTTTTTTTGTTTTGTTTTTTTTTTTGTAAATTTTAATTATTTTTTTTTTACAGACAACACATTCATCACATCACATGCACAGAACAATACAAACATATTACAAGTGTAAATGACAGTTATTGCTATTTGTGTGCTCAGCAATTGTAATTGTAATTACCGCCCTATTCCCAATAAACCATTATTTATTTATAAATATATAAATTAATCTAAAAATTAAGTTTACAATGATCAGAATGATTAAACTGTTACAAATAGTTTATATAATTTGTTTCTGCTAAGGGTATAGAACAGCAATAACAATGCTAAATTACAGTAATTTCAGCCACCTATCCTCATGGTCTTTCAACTTGTCCTTAAAGATTGAATTTGATCTCTCCATTTTTTCCCTACTTTTTAATTTTGCTTTAAGTACTTCTATTGTTGGCAAATTATTTGACCACTTACAGCAATGGATATAATATTTTGTGAATAGCATCACAAATTCGATGATCTCGAATGGATATTCATTGACATTTGTAATAAACACTATAATTGCCATATTTAACTCAATAGGAATATCAAAAATTTCTTCTAACCATGTTTTTACCCGATTCCAAAACAGTTTTACTACAGGGCAAAGCCAGATATAATGAAGAATTGAGTCAGTGTCATTTTTACAAAAGTTACATAGGTCCGAGTTCTTTATCCCAATTTTAACCAACAATGTGTTTGTCGGTAAAGTTCTATGAAGAAATTTGTACTGGAATTTTTTTTAGTTTCGAATCATTTGTGACAAGATATAAATTACAGAAGACGTCACTGATATTAATATCTGTCTCCATATCTGATTTCCACTTAGAAATGCCTTTTATTTAATCAACTTCTAAATTTTCCAGTGGGCTAAGTTTGTTATATATTTCCTTTGATAAGCTCTTGGAATTCAGAATTGTGTTAATTAAATGGCTTCTATATTCTGCATTTGTTATGTTGATTACATTCTTACTTTTAATCATGGATATTAGACTAAAGTACTTCAAAAAGTTAAGTTTGCAATTAAGCTGATTTTTTAATTCATCATAAGTTTTAAATTTATTTTCTTCATCTAAGATATCTTTGATAAATATGATATTATTATCAAACTGTAAAAAAGTGTTTTTCCTTCAATTTTTAGAGATGAGTTATACCAAATAATACTGTCAACATTAAGAGGTATCTTTTCTTTTGTTTTTAATTCAAAGAAAAATTTCAACAAATCTGTCCAAAATATATCTTTCATTGTTATGTTGTCAATATCAGAGGTATTTAGATCACAATTAAAAATAAAATTTTGATTAAATATGTGATATCGCAATTTTATAATATCCTTCCAAGAGCTTTCAAATGAACTATCCAACAGCTTTTTGACCCACTGAAATTTTACAGATTTGCTGTAAGTATATATATCGGTGATGTTTAAACCTCCTTGATTTGCCTTTTGCAGAATTACTTCCCTCTTTATTTTTGGCAGTTTATTATCCCACAGAAAATTGAAAATTAAGCTATCAATATCTTTAAGGTAGTTTTGTCCTGGATTTGGTAATACAGATAAGAGATATGTTAGCTGTGGCACAATTAAACTTTTTATAATTGTTACCATTCCAAATAAAGTCAAGCTTCTTTTACTCCACGACTGAATGATGTTTTTTATTTTTACCTTTTTCTTATCATAATTTAACTTTATCAAGTCTTCATATTTCCCATTTGTTGGTATAGTGATTCCCAATATTTTCATTTTATCAACTGTAATTTTCATACCTGGTGAGAAATTATGTGTGTAAATTTCCATTCGAGATCGACCCAGTGGCGCTAATTCCGATTTATTATAATTAACTTTCAACCCACTAATTTTTGTAAAGTTATTTAATAAATTTACTGTATTGCGGACCGATTTTTCACTACCGTCTAATAAAATTTGTGTATCGTCTGCATATTGAGACAGTTTTATCTCTTTTCTTTTATAACAAAACCCTTTTATATCTTTTGATTGCCTTATGGCTATTCCTAGAATTTCTGCACATAAAAGAAATAAATAAGGAGAAATCGGACATCCTTGACGAACACCACGAGATACAGAAAAAAATTGTGTAGTCCATCCAGTATTTAATACACAGCTAGTTATATCAGTGAAAAATACTTTTATCCATTGCTGAAATGATTCGCCAAAATTAAAAAAGGAAAGACATTTTTTTTTAAATTTCCAACTGATTGTATCAAATGCTTTCTCAAAGTCTATTGACAAAACAATACATGAAAGGTTCTCTTCCTCTGCAAGATCTATAACCTCTAGAAGACTTCTAATATTATCACCTATATATCGACCCTTTATAAAACTGGACTGACTTTTGTTTATAATTTTAATAAGATTATTTTTTAATCGTGTCGCAATACATTTTGTCATTATCTTGTAGTCTGTATTTAGTAAAGATATAGGTCTCCAGTTTTTCAGAAATCTTACATCATTATTTTTTTGGGGTAATAATGTAATAATGCTTTGTTTTTGTGAAATTGACATGTTTTCATTTTCATAACTATATGAAAACGAATTCATTACCAATTTTTTAATGTTTTTCCAAAATATTTTGTAAAATTCAACTGGAAGACCATCAGTTCCTGGTGATTTTCCATTCTGCATTGATTTGATAGCTTTAACACATTCTTCTTCTGATATCATACCTTCACAAGATTCTTTTTCATTTTCATTTAATTTTGGAATTTCGGCATCATCCGGAAAAAATTTGTCAACTAAATGAACATTTAAATTATCTTCTGTTTCTTTATTTGAATAAAGTGAGCTGTAAAATTTGTTTTGCTCATTTAACACATCTGTAAACTTAGAGACTGTGTCCCCACCATCTGTGACTAGGGTTTGTATTGATTTATTAATATAGTTTCTTCTTTCTAAATTAAAGAAAAATTTTGAGTTACGTTCCCCTTCCCTCAGCCAACATGCTTTTGATCTTATTATAGCCCCCTCTGTTTTCTTTTCGAAGTATGTTTTCAAATCATTTTTAATAGTCAATATGTTATTCTCAATGTTTTGATCTGTATAATTTAGTGATTCTTGTAAAGCTTCTAGAGTGTTAAGTTCCCTTTCTTTATCTTTAATAACCTCTGTTTCTTGTTTTTTAACTTCCGATGAATATTTGATAGCATAACCTCTGATATCGCTTTTGATTAGCTCCCAAATTAAAGTTGGATTTATATTTTCATTATTGTACAAAGTTTCTTTTTCTTGTATTAACTTTTTTGTAGATTCTCAATGAACTTGTCATCAAGAAGAAGAGATGTGTTAAATTTATAAAATCCTTTCCCTCTTTTCAGATTTTGTTTATCAATTTCGAGTAGAATAAAAGAATGATCACTTTTGAGACCATAGCTTATGTCTGTTTTTCTTGTGATGTTACCAAGTCCAACAGAAATCAAAAAGGAATCAAGTCTACATTGTATATTGGGGTATTTTTGTCTCCATGAATATCTTTTTTCCATAGGATTACGAATTCTCCAAATGTCAATCAAGTCATTTCTGTCCATGAATTGACGTAGATGTTCCCTATTTTTTTTATGTGTTAATACTGAGGACCCCCCTTTTTTATCTATATTTTCCATAATTAGATTCCAATCCCCTCCACAAACAATAGGCATATCATTAAACTGTTCTATTCTGTTACAGAAGTCTTCTAGAAGGTAAATTTCATCAGAGTTCAAACCATAATAGTTTGCTAACAATATCTTTTCATTATTGACTTTTAATATACAGATCAAAAATCGTCCATCGTTATCTTTTATATAGTCTTCTATTTCATAATCAAAGTTTGAATTAAATAAAATCATTACTCCTGCACTCTGAGAGTTTTTATTTGAAAATATACATTTATCTCCCCAATCTGACTGAAATTTTGATTCTGTTTCATTATTGTAGTGTGTTTCCTGCAGAAAATAAATATTCATTTTTTTTTCCTTTAACCAGTAAAATATTTCCTTCCTCTTTTTATCATTTGCCAGCCCCTTCACATTAAAAGTTCCAATATTTAAATTAACCATAATCTGATAAAACCTGTAACTGTACCATGAGGATAGATGGGTAGAACAACAATATACAATATATCACATGCCAATACACTTCAACACATAACATATAAAAATATATATACAAAAACATTTCAAGGTCAAATTTGAAAATATTTATGGATTGACCAGACACACTATGTACATCTCCACATACTACTTCTTGCACCCTTTACCAATCATCATTCACATGTACATCTAAATATTAAATTGAATTTGCTGTACCAGGTATGTCCCACCTATATTGCAGCCAAAAAATAAAATGATTTAAAACATATAAACTTAAATATAGTATTGTATAAAGAACCCACCTGTCTGCTCTTACTCCTTACAGCTTGGTAGAGAAGTAGTAAATACTAATCTTATAGTACAACCTGTATTAAGAGGTCACCTTTGTACAGTCAAACCTGTATTAAGAGGTCACCTTTGTACAGTCAAACCTGTATTAAGAGGTCACCTTTGTACAGTCAAACCTGTATTAAGAGGTCACCTTTGTACAGTCAAACCTGTATTAAGAGGTCACCTTTGTACAGTCAAACCTGTATTAAGAGGTCACCTTTGTACAGTCAAACCTGTATTAAGAGGTCACCTTTGTACAGTCAAACCTGTATTAAGAGGTCACCTTTGTACAGTCAAACCTGTATTAAGAGGTCACCTTTGTACAGTCAAACCTGTATTAAGAGGTCACCTTTGTACAGTCAAACCTGTATTAAGAGGTCACCTTTGTACAGTCAAACCTGTATTAAGAGGTCACCTTTGTACAGTCAAACCTGTATTAAGAGGTCACCTTTGTACAGTCAAACCTGTATTAAGAGGTCACCTTTGTACAGTCAAACCTGTATTAAGAGGTCACCTTTGTACAGTCAAACCTGTATTAAGAGGTCACCTTTGGGACAAAGAAAAAGTGACCTCTTAAAAGAGGTTCCATTCATATGAAATTTTCTATAACAGGATAAGTTAACGAGGATCTTTTAATACAGGTGGCTGCTTAATAGAGGTGACCTCATGGGCAGGTTTGACTTAATAGAGGTGACCTCATGGGCAGGTTTGACTTAATAGAGGTGACCTCATGGGCAGGTTTGACTTAATAGAGGTGACCTCATGGGCAGGTTTGACTTAATAGAGGTGACCTCATGGGCAGGTTTGACTTAATAGAGGTGACCTCATGGGCAGGTTTGACTTAATAGAGGTGACCTCATGGGCAGGTTTGACTTAATAGAGGTGACCTCATGTGCAGGTTTGACTTAATAGAGGTGACCTCATGTGCAGGTTTGACTTAATAGAGGTGACCTCATGTGCAGGTTTGACTTAATAGAGGTGACCTCATGTGCAGGTTTGATTGTATTTGGTTTGACCTGGTCTTGATGTGAGCATGCTCACCATTACACTACTGATTCAGTTCTATTAATATAGATATTCAGTGACTTATTACTGTTATTTGTTTCATAGTTGGTGCTTTGTATGTACACCTGTCTGTCAGTATATACTGTCCAGATGATGACATGGCCTTTGTTTGACATACAATGTATATTACACCACTGATTCAGTTCTATTAATATAGATATTCAGTGACTTATTACTGTTATTTGTTTCATAGTTGGTGCTTTGTATGTACACCTGTCTGTCAGTATATACTGTCCAGATGATGACATGGCCTTTGTTTGACATACAATGTATATTACACCACTGATTCAGTTATAATATAGATATTCAGTGACTTATTACTGTTATTTGTTTCATAGTTGGTGCTTTGTATGTACACCTGTCTGTCAGTATATACTGTCCAGATGATGACATGGCCTTTGTTTGACATACAATGTATATTACACTATTGATTCAGTTATAATATAGATATTCAGTGACTTATTACTGTTATTTGTTTCATAGTTGGTGCTTTGTATGTACACCTGTCTGTCAGTATATACTGTCCAGATGATGACATGGCCTTTGTTTGACATACAATGTATATTACACCATTGATTCAGTTATAATATAGATATTCAGTGACTTATTACTGTTATTTGTTTCATAGTTGGTGCTTTGTATGTACACCTGTCTGTCAGTATATACTGTCCAGATGATGACATGGCCTTTGTTTGACATACAATGTATATTACACCATTGATTCAGTTATAATATAGATATTCAGTGACTTATTACTGTTATTTGTTTCATAGTTGGTGCTTTGTATGTACACCTGTCTGTCAGTATATACTGTCCAGATGATGACATGGCCTTTGTTTGACATACAATGTATATTACACCATTGATTCAGTTATAATATAGATATTCAGTGACTTATTACTGTTATTTGTTTCATAGTTGGTGCTTTGTATGTACACCTGTCTGTCAGTATATACTGTCCAGATGATGACATGGCCTTTGTTTGACATACAATGTATATTACACCATTGATTCAGTTATAATATAGATATTCAGTGACTTATTACTGTTATTTGTTTCATAGTTGGTGCTTTGTATGTACACCTGTCTGTCAGTATATACTGTCCAGATGATGACATCATTATTTTATCAATGATTTGTAAATTTTCCCTTTGATCTTCACATTCAGGATTATATCTGATATCCAGTGGCAAGCATAGTATGTTGATTTCTAACATGAGGTTATATTGACATATTTTATGTCACTTTAGCAAATTCTCTATAAACCTGCCATTGTTGATATATTTTACTACTGAACTAGACTTCTCATTGAATCTCACATCTCAGACTTTCGATGCAAGCAAATTAAAGATAGAATTTGTATATTACATACGTACCATGATGTCAATGTGATTTTAATGTGAAAATCTGAATCATGCATCATTATAGGTACAATAATGTAAATATAAACATCCTAGATTATGACATTACGTGGTTATACAACAACAATAATATCTTAAATATAGAATAAAAACAGTTGATGATAAACTTATTATTGTATTGTTAACTGTAACCGATTGTGCCAAAACTTGGTACAGATGTCTTAATGATCACTCTGGTCTGATATTATAGATGATAATTAAAGATGTAATAATTCCCAGGCATCATTCAATGTTATTGTATGCTGATAATCAATCACAATGTTGGGGTAATAATCTTAAGATTTTTTTTTTTTTTTTTTCGTATTCCGATTTAGAACAAATAACTATAATATAAATATTTTACAGAAAAAAGAAGTTGAAATACAGTTCAAACCTGCCCATGTGGTCACCTCTATTAAGCATCCACCTGTATTAAAAGGTCACCCTTTTCTAGTCCTGTCATAGAAAATTTCATATGAAGTGAACCTCTTTTAAGAAGTCACCTGTATTATAAGGTCACTTTTTCTTTGTACCAAGGGTGACCACTTAATACAGGTTTGACTGTATATCCTTGTGATGTTGGTATGTGACAAGTTACAGAACAGTCTAATAATCATTTAACCTTTAGATGGTTTATTTCCAGGTGTGACCTTGTACCAGGAGGACAGTACAAGACAACATGATTGGACAAGAAGTGCTCCTTGCCATTAATTGCTGGATATGGCAACACAAGTTTTCAGTAATGGTGAATAAATGTAACTTTTGAAGTAAATCTTTCAGGGAGAGGGGGTCCTTGATTCACAAAAATTGTTCTACCAATTAAACACCAAAAACGTTGTTGGACAAGAAGTGCTCCTTGCCAATGATTGTTGAATAAGTTTTTAGGATCAGTGAATAAATATAGATTTTGAAGTGGATATTTTTTGGGTGGTCCTTGATTTACAAAATTTGTTGCAGATAAAACACCAGATAATAAACTAAAGAACAAATTAAATAATTAATTTACCTAATGTTTAACGATCTTAGATAATTACTGTAATCTTTGGTTTTCTTAACATTCAATATAACTGTCAGAAGTATATTAAGAAAAGTTTGAAGATGCCAAGGGGTTATCAGAAGAGTAAATCAAAGAAGGACAGATGATACAATGACCAAAAGTTTGAAGATACCAAAGGGATAAACAGAAGTCGTAAATCGAAGGACAGACAATACAGTGACCACAAGATATAGGACAAAAGGTCAAACAATGATCTACAAAACATACACATAAAATTAAAGATCGAGCAACACGAACCCCACTAAAAACCGGGGGTGAACTTAGGTGTTCTAGAAGGATTAGCAGTTCCAGCTCCACTAGTGACACCTGTCATGATACAGTTCAATGATTATGAACATCATGTGATATAGAAATAGAAGTATATGTAAATGATGGTAGATTTTATATTGATGAAAATTATCAGCAGAATATTTAGGTCTCAGTAATTCAATTTTTCAAAATTTTCAATCAAGACTTTAAATTAAAGAGCAGCTTTTGCCATTCTAAGTTTAGGGAGAATTTGCCAGTTAGACCTACATTTATAGTCCATTTAGCCTAGATAGTACTTTATTAGATGATTTGCAAGGCAAAAAATACTGATTTATAAATACATTAATTAAACAACTTTATTAATAAAAAACTGCTGAGATGTGCTAATCTGGGTCACGGGTCACTGTAATCGGGCGGCTGTATCGAGAAACAGATACGGTGTTGAAAAAACTGTTGATACTCATAAAATATTGATAAATGCTATAAAATTTTATGTTTGTCTTCAAGAAATATGATAGACAAAACCATGTGTGAAGTTTTATGATGAAATATCTCCGATTTCTATGTAAATTTACGAGTTGAAGTTGCGGCTGTATCGAGAAACAGATACGGTGTTGAAAAAACTGTTGATACTCATACAATATTGATAAATGCAATAACATTTTATGTTTGTCTTCAAGAAATATGATAGACAAAATCATGTGTGAAGTTTTATGACGAAATATCTCCGATTTCTATGTAAATTTACGAGTTGAAGGGGGAAACACCCACAGGTATTGATTTGAGTTTGGACGGCGACTTTCTCACAGGTAATTTTAGTGATGTATTTTTATCTTGGACAAGAATAATGAGCGTCCTGATTGGATGACCAATTTAAAACACACTGACACCGCATGGTAAAAAAATGCATGTAAAAGAAATCTATGTTATATTTATTCATTTGTTTGATTCTGGAATATTGTTGATCATTGATTTAAACAAGAAAAAAAAGGGGGGGGGGTGAATTTTATTATTGAATTTTACAGTTAAATAAGTGTTATGTTTCGACGGTTTAAAGAGAAAAATAAAAAATTGTTGCGACTAAAGCTTAAATCAGCGTTAAAAATTGAACAAATATCAGTGGTTTTGTAAATGAGATTTATTTTAAATAGAAAATCTGAATTTATTATTTATTAATTTTATTATGAATGATTCAATTTTATATCCCTTGGGAGGGGGAGGGGGAGGGGGGCTATGATGAAAATTTGAAATAAAAACACAGGACCAGACTTTAAGCAAAAATAATAATCCAGGTTTAGTTTATTATTAAAAAAATCCAGGACCCCTGTGTCCATGATTTTTTTTTTTTAAGGTTAATAATATGCAATATTGACATCCACACTTGCCTTTAGGAGAGCACATTTCTGTGTCCACACTTGTAGTATTTAAAAATAACATTAGTAATTTTTACACCATTAAATTTATTTATAAATTTGTTTTCAAAGTAGATTTTTTTCTGTTGAAAATCTGAAAAACGTTTTGAGTTTGAATACTGTTCATGGCGATGCGTACTCGATACAACATTATAAGTTTGTCAGTGACTTACAGTAGGTAGGTGGTTTTCTCCAGTATCCTGGTTACGTCCACTGGCTGTCATAATATAGGTGAAATATTGTTGAATGTGCCGTTAAGCATCATTATCACATATTTATAAGTAATAACGTCAATTTTTCCCATACGTAAACACCGGAAGTGCCACAGCGATATCAGCCCAAGAGCAGATATCTGGGCAAAAATCTGATAACGCGATATCAAGCCTTTCTATAAATAGATCAATGCATGACTTTTTCCATAACAGGACTGTTCTCATCCCTCAACCGATATTGATCACTCATATCCATATAAGTCTGGTGTCTGTTGGAAGTTAATTTTGTTCTTTTTAATTCAATGTTGAAATATGTGATAAATAGATTAATGCATGCCTTTTTCCATTTCAGGACTGTTATCATCCCGAGAGACCGATATCGGCCAGAGGGCTTTAGCGTTAAGCACCATTTTCAGCATACCTTTTGAGAAAAAGTGATAAAATTTCTCAGGTTATGAGGAAAGAATTAGATAATGTAAAATATAATTTATTATCCCTGTGTTGTAATAAAGAATGTTTTAAAATAAACTTTATCATCAGTATGTATACAACATCTGTATAAATGTGTTATTACTTAACACTTATCAAGCTATTTCTATAATGGCTGCCACTAACTTACTGCTAAGAATCTCTTGGGATTTCTTGTATTACATGGGCAATATTTGTTTCTACTTCATCAGAAAAAACAAGAACAGAAATATTAAATTATGTTTGTTGTTTTGTATACCTGTATTATTTTAATACAAAAGGTTTACATCTAAGGTAACTGAATCATCATTTAAAACATTGAGTCCTTTAATTAATATGATCATGGGTAAAACAAATATCATCTTCGCTAGCCAAGGGTTACGATTCAGGTCCCCCTTCTCTCCACCCTTGGCGGATCTAGAATACATTTTGAAATTCGCGCGCAATGCCACCTGGTGGTTGATCGAAGTTGCGCCCCTTAGATAGTCGTCATCGCCAGCCAATCAGAATCGTTTTGTTATACGTATGTTGGAGAGTTGAAAATGGCAGCGCCCAGTGAATAAAAACTTATTTGTGATAAATTTAATTTGGAAGCACTTACTGTTAACCAAGTGAAAGTTTCAAAGCTTTGGCAGACGGGAAAGATGTTTTCATTGGAACCAAAACGGGAAGTGGCAAATCGTTGTCATATGAGAGCATTCCGGTGCCATTTTTGTTTACATTTCGTGGATAACATGTGCTCCGTGTAAAACGTCTTCTGATTGGATACGTGTACAGGTAGCCGTAACCAATGCAATATTAAAGCGCGAATCCTCAAAATGTATTCTAGATCTGCCAAGGGTGGAGAGAAGGGGGACCCGAATCGCAACCCTTGGCTAGCGAAGATGAACAAATATGGGAAAGATGAATTAAAGTGAACCGTATGACTTGTAGTAGGTCATGTAGATACTAGTAGTGAAGAACCTTTGTTTCATTGACTCCTACAGAAATATCTCCTAATATTATATCCACCAGTGTGCCAAACTTTAAAGAAATAGTTTAACCTACTTTTGATGATAATCATCCTAGAAAATCATTTTGACCTACATTTCATGCTAACCTCTCTTAATTATTAAATAATCCTGAATTAAAGCTTGAACTTAAATTGTTCATGAAAAAGACCACATTAACATATATTTCTTCCTCTACATTTGAAAAAAGGTATTCATACGATGATTTGATCAGTTTTCAAAAAGGCAAGCTGAAAATGGTGTTTAATGCCACTTTCAACAATATTTCAGCTATATCATGACGGCCAGTTTTATTGTTGGACATAGCCGGAATACCGGAGAAAACCACCTACCTACCGTAAGTCACTGACAAACTTATAATGTTGTATCGAGTACGCCTCGCCATTAACGAGATTCAAACTCGAAACGGTAGTGGTGATAGGCACTGATTGCATAGGTAGTTATAAATCCAACTAACATACCATACAATCATGACCATGACTACCCATAAAGACCACAGGCAGCTGGATTTAAGTAGCGGTAGCTCAATGAAACAAATCCATGGATGTGGACATGGTGTTCCACTCTGACTCAGAGTAAGATCAGTCTTTGCCATTACTCTTCAGTGCTGCTTGATGTATATTGAACAAGCAATAATTGCCCATAATATTGTTTTAACAGACGTGGGTTCACACCCACGCTTTCCTATACTCCATTAACAGACGTGGGTTCACACCCACACTTTCCTATACTCCATTAACAGACGTGGGTTCACACCCACACTTTCCTATGCTCCATTAACAGACGTGGGTTCACACCCACACTTTCCTATACTCCATTAACAGACGTGGGTTCACACCCACACTTTCCTATGCTCCATTAACAGACGTGGGTTAACACCCACACTTTCCTATACTCCATTAACATGTGGGTTCACACCCACACTTTCCTATACTCCATTAACAGACGTGGGTTCACACCCACACTTTCCTATGCTCCATTAACAGACGTGGGTTCACACACACACTTTCCTATATTCCATTAACAGACGTGGGTTCACACCCACACTTTCCTATTCTCCATTAACAGACGTGGGTTCACACCCACACTTTCCTATACTCCATTAACAGACTTGGGTTCACACCCACACTTTCCTATGCTCCATTAACAGACGTGAGTTCACACCCACACTTTCCTATATTCCATTAACAGACGTGGGTTCACACCCACACTTTCCTATTCTCCATTAACAGACGTGGGTTCACACCCACACTTTCCTATTCTCCATTAACAGACTTGGGTTCACACCCACACTTTCCTATACTCCATTAACAGACGTGAGTTCACACCCACACTTTCCTATGCTCCATTAATAGATGTGGGTTCACACCTACACTTTCCTATACTCCATTAACAGATGTGGGTTCACACCCACACTTTCCTATGCTCCATTAACAGATGTGAGTTCACACCCACACTTTCCTATTCTCCATTAACAGACTTGGGTTCACACCCACACTTTCCTATACTCCATTAACAGACGTGAGTTCACACCCACACTTTCCTATATTCCATTAACAGATGTGGGTTCACACCCACACTTTCCTATTCTCCATTAACAGACGTGGGTTCACACCCACACTTTCCTATTCTCCATTAACAGACTTGGGTTCACACCCACACTTTCCTATACTCCATTAACAGACGTGAGTTCACACCCACACTTTCATATGCTCCATTAATAGACGTGGGTTCACACCTACACTTTCCTATACTCCATTAACAGATGTGGGTTCACACCCACACTTTCCTATGCTCCATTAACAGATGTGAGTTCACACCCACACTTTCCTATTCTCCATTAACAGACTTGGGTTCACACCCACACTTTCCTATACTCCATTAACAGACGTGAGTTCACACCCACACTTTCCTATTCTCCATTAACAGACGTGGGTTTACACCCACACTTTCCTATTCTCCATTAACAGACTTGGGTTCACACCCACACTTTCCTATGCTCCATTAACAGACGTGAGTTCACACCCACACTTTCCTATATTCCATTAACAGACGTGGGTTCACACCCACACTTTCCTATTCTCCATTAACAGACGTGGGTTCACACCCACACTTTCCTATTCTCCATTAACAGACTTGGGTTCACACCCACACTTTCCTATACTCCATTAACAGACGTGAGTTCACACCCACACTTTCCTATGCTCCATTAATAGACGTGGGTTCACACCTACACTTTCCTATACTCCATTAACAGATGTGGGTTCACACCCACACTTTCCTATGCTCCATTAACAGACGTGAGTTCACACCCACACTTTCCTATACTCCATTAATAGATGTGGGTTCACACCCACACTTTCCTATGCTCCATTAACAAACGTGGGTTCACACTCACACTTTCCTATGCTTCATTAACAGACATGGGTTCACACCCACACTTTCCTATACTCCATTAACAGATGTGGGTTAACACCCACACTTTCCTATACTCCATTAACAGACGTGGGTTCACACCCACACTTTCCTATACTCCATTAACAGACGTGGGTTCACACCCACACTTTCCTATACTCCATTAACAGACGTGGGTTCACACCCACACTTTCCTATGCTCCATTAACAGACGTGGGTTCACACCCACACTTTCCTATACTCCATTAACAGACGTGGGTTCACACCCACACTTTCCTATGCTCCATTAACAGACGTGGGTTAACACCCACACTTTCCTATACTCCATTAACATGTGGGTTCACACCCACACTTTCCTATACTCCATTAACAGACGTGGGTTCACACCCACACTTTCCTATGCTCCATTAACAGACGTGGGTTCACACACACACTTTCCTATATTCCATTAACAGACGTGGGTTCACACCCACACTTTCCTATTCTCCATTAACAGACGTGGGTTCACACCCACACTTTCCTATACTCCATTAACAGACTTGGGTTCACACCCACACTTTCCTATGCTCCATTAACAGACGTGAGTTCACACCCACACTTTCCTATATTCCATTAACAGACGTGGGTTCACACCCACACTTTCCTATTCTCCATTAACAGACGTGGGTTCACACCCACACTTTCCTATTCTCCATTAACAGACTTGGGTTCACACCCACACTTTCCTATACTCCATTAACAGACGTGAGTTAACACCCACACTTTCCTATGCTCCATTAATAGATGTGGGTTCACACCTACACTTTCCTATACTCCATTAACAGATGTGGGTTCACACCCACACTTTCCTATGCTCCATTAACAGATGTGAGTTCACACCCACACTTTCCTATACTCCATTAACAGACTTGGGTTCACACCCACACTTTCCTATACTCCATTAACAGACGTGAGTTCACACCCACACTTTCCTATATTCCATTAACAGACGTGGGTTCACACCCACACTTTCCTATTCTCCATTAACAGACGTGGGTTCACACCCACACTTTCCTATTCTCCATTAACAGACTTGGGTTCACACCCACACTTTCCTATACTCCATTAACAGACGTGAGTTCACACCCACACTTTCCTATGCTCCATTAATAGACGTGGGTTCACACCTACACTTTCCTATACTCCATTAACAGATGTGGGTTCACACCCACACTTTCCTATGCTCCATTAACAGATGTGAGTTCACACCCACACTTTCCTATTCTCCATTAACAGACTTGGGTTCACACCCACACTTTCCTATACTCCATTAACAGACGTGAGTTCACACCCACACTTTCCTATTCTCCATTAACAGACGTGGGTTCACACCCACACTTTCCTATTCTCCATTAACAGACTTGGGTTCACACCCACACTTTCCTATGCTCCATTAACAGACGTGAGTTCACACCCACACTTTCCTATATTCCATTAACAGACGTGGGTTCACACCCACACTTTCCTATTCTCCATTAACAGACGTGGGTTCACACCCACACTTTCCTATTCTCCATTAACAGACTTGGGTTCACACCCACACTTTCCTATACTCCATTAACAGACGTGAGTTCACACCCACACTTTCCTATGCTCCATTAATAGACGTGGGTTCACACCTACACTTTCCTATACTCCATTAACAGATGTGGGTTCACACCCACACTTTCCTATGCTCCATTAACAGACGTGAGTTCACACCCACACTTTCCTATACTCCATTAATAGATGTGGGTTCACACCCACACTTTCCTATGCTCCATTAACAAACGTGGGTTCACACTCACACTTTCCTATGCTTCATTAACAGACATGGGTTCACACCCACACTTTCCTATACTCCATTAACAGATGTGGGTTAACACCCACACTTTCCTATACTCCATTAACAGACGTGGGTTCACACCCACACTTTCCTATGCTCCATTAACAGACGTGGGTTCACACCCACACTTTCCTATGCTCCATTAACAGACGTGGGTTCACATCCACACTTTCCTATACTCCATTAACAGACGTGAGTTCACATCCACACTTTCCTATGCTCCATTAACAGACGTGGGTTCACACCCACACTTTCCTATACTCCATTAACAGACGTGGGTTCACACCCACACTTTCCTATACTCCATTAACAGACGTGGGTTCACACCCACACTTTCCTATTCTCCATTAACAGACGTGGGTTCACACCCACACTTTCCTATGCTCCATTAACAGATGTGGGTTAACACCCACACTTTCCTATACTCCATTAACAGATGTGGGTTCACACCCACACTTTCCTATGCTCCATTAACAGACGTGGGTTCACACTCACACTTTCCTATGCTCTATTAACAGACGTGGGTTCACACCCACACTTTCCTATGCTCCATTAACAGACGTGGGTTAACACCCACACTTTCCTATGCTCCATTAACAGACGTGGGTTCACACCCACACTTTCCTATACTCCATTAACAGACGTGGGTTCACACCCACACTTTCCTATACTCCATTAACAGACGTGGGTTCACACCCACACTTTCCTATGCTCCATTAACAGACTTGGGTTCACACCCACACTTTCCTATGCTCCATTAACAGATGTGGGTTCACACCCACACTTTCCTATGCTCTATTAACAGACGTGGGTTCACACCCACACTTTCCTATGCTCCATTAACAGACTTGGGTTCACACCCACACTTTCCTATGCTCCATTAACAGACGTGAGTTACACCCACACTTTCCTATATTCCATTAACAGATGTGGGTTCACACCCTCACTTTCCTATGCTCCATTAACAAACGTGGGTTCACACTCACACTTTCCTATGCTTCATTAACAGACGTGGGTTCACACCCACACTTTCCTATGCTCCATTAACAGATGTGGGTTAACACCCACACTTTCCTATACTCCATTAACAGACGTGGGTTCACACCCACACTTTCCTATATTCCATTAACAGACGTGGGTTCACACCCACACTTTCCTATGCTCCATTAACAGACGTGGGTTCACATCCACACTTTCCTATACTCCATTAACAGACGTGAGTTCACATCCACACTTTCCTATGCTCTATTAACAGACGTGGGTTCACACCCACACTTTCCTATACTCCATTAACAGACTTGGGTTCACACCCACACTTTCCTATACTCCATTAACAGACGTGGGTTCACACCCACACTTTCCTATGCTCCATTAACAGACGTGGGTTCACACCCACACTTTCCTATGCTCCATTAACAGATGTGGGTTAACACCCACACTTTCCTATACTCCATTAACAGATGTGGGTTCACACCCACACTTTCCTATGCTCCATTAACAGACGTGGGTTCACACTCACACTTTCCTATGCTCCATTAACAGACGTGGGTTCACACCCACACTTTCCTATGCTCCATTAACAGACGTGGGTTCACACCCACACTTTCCTATGCTCCATTAACAGACGTGGGTTCACACCCACACTTTCATATACTCCATTAACAGACGTGGGTTCACACCCACACTTTCCTATGCTCCATTAACAGACGTGGGTTCACACCCACACTTTCCTATGCTCCATTAACAGACTTGGGTTCACACCCACACTTTCCTATGCTCCATTAACAGATGTGGGTTCACACCCACACTTTCCTATGCTCTATTAACAGACGTGGGTTCACACCCACACTTTCCTATGCTCCATTAACAGACGTGAGTTCACACCCACACTTTCCTATGCTCCATTGATAGACATGGGTTCACACCCACACTTTCCTATACTCCATTAACAGATGTGGGTTCACACCCACACTTTCCTATACTCCATTAATAGATGTGGGTTCACACCCACACTTTCCTATACTCCATTAACAGATGTGGGTTAACACCCACACTTTCCTATACTCCATTAACAGATGTGGGTTCACACCCACGCTTTCCTATACTCCATTAACAGACATGAGTTCACACCCACACTTTCCTATACTCCATTAACAGACGTGGGTTCACACCCACACTTTCCTATACTCCATTAACAGACGTGGGTTTACACCCACACTTTCCTATGCTCCATTAACAGACGTGGGTTCACACCCACACTTTCCTATGCTCCATTAACAGATGTGGGTTCACACCCACACTTTCCTATGCTCCATTAACAGACGTGGGTTCACACCCACACTTTCCTATGCTCCATTAACAGATGTGGGTTCACACCCACACTTTCCTATACTCCATTAACAGACGTGAGTTCACACCCACACTTTCCTATGCTCCATTAACAGATGTGGGTTCACACCCACACTTTCCTATGCTCCATTAACAGACGTGGGTTCCCACCCACACTTTCCTATGCTCCATTAACAGACGTTAGTTCACACCCACACTTTCCTATACTCCATTAATAGATGTGGGTTCATACCCACACTTTCCTATGCTCCATTAACAAAAGGGGGGTTAACACCCACACTTTCCTATGCTCCATTAACAGACATGGGTTCACACCCACACTTTCCTATTCTCCATTAACAGACGTGGGTTCACACCCACACTTTCCTATACTCCATTAACAAACATGGGTTCACACCCACACTTTCCTATGCTCCATTAACAGACGTGGGTTCACACCCACACTTTCTTATGCTCCATTAACAGACGTGGGTTCACACCAACACTTTCCTATGCTCCATTAATAGACGTGGGTTCACACCCACACTTTCCTATACTCCATAAACAGATGTGGGTTCACACCCACACTTTCCTATACTCCATTAATAGATGTGGGTTCACACCCACACTTTCCTATACTCCATTAACAGACGTGAGTTCACACCCACACTTTCCTATGCTCCATTAATAGATGTGGGTTCAAACCCACACTTTCCTATACTCCATTAACAGACGTGGGTTCACACCCACACTTCCCCATACGCCATTAGCAGACGTGAGTTCACACCCACACTTTCCTATTCTCCATTAATAGATGTGGGTTCACACCCACACTTTCCTATTCTCCATTAACAAATGTGGGTTCACACCCACACTTTCCTATGCTCCATTAACAGACGTGGGTTCACACCCACACTTTCCTATACTCCATTAACAGACGTGGGTTCACACCCACACTTTCCTATACTCCAATAACAGACGTGAGTTAACACCCACACTTTCCTATGCTCCATTAACAGACGTGGGTTCACACCCACACTTTCCTATGCTCCAGATTAGCAGGCTAAGCATTACACCACCAAGACTAAGCATGCAGCATTAAGGAAAAAGAGCAAAGACTTTCTGGCTCGAAATCAGGATAATGTGTCCGAGTGAGACGACATGTCTATCAGTGGACTGTTGTTTCTGTGAGCTAGCTCTTTAAAAATCCAGCTAAGCATATTGGTATAGTACAAAGCAGACCTCATCATCATTTCATTGAAATTTAACTTGTTTTCACCATGATATAGCTGAAAAATTGCTGAGTTGGCTTTAAGTAGCAATCACTTACTCACCAAGGCAGTATAAGGGTATACAAGACCTAAGCAGACACTATAGATGGTCGTAGTAAACTGACTACAACACTATAGGGTCAGACAGGTGTAAATTAATACAGAAATCATTAATCATTCTAAATACCTGTAAGTTATTAAATAGGTCAAATATGTTCAGTACACCTATACAGATGGTGTATATCATCTATATCCATCTTCCACATCATTTAAGTAATATTACACCAGTTTTGGGTGAAGAAATGTTTTCCCGGAAAATTCAATTTGGAATACGGCGGTACCTTTACTAAGCTATCCATGCATGTTTCAAGTTGAAATATGTTCCCAACAATTAGAAATCTGCAAATCCGTGTGCATGTTTATCGTCCTCGCCATTGTTGTGGAGACTGATTAACTTTCGGTTGTTTTGTTCCGATGATTGCCGATCATGACCTTGTGACGAAAAGATAAACAATCATGGATGCTGAGGTAAGCATGCACACATTCCTGACAATGATTATTGAGGAATCTGTCTGTTTCATGTCGTGTGAACCATTTTTTTTGGTGCAATTATTCTTATGTGGTACATACGGAATATATTTTTACTTGCACCCGACATTTTTTTCATCAATTGAACAGTGCACATGAGCGATAATCTCCCGAAAGAGTTCAAATCTTGGGTCATGCCCATATCATTTGCATTACTGTACGGGAAAACAGAATTATCTGCTGTCAAATATTTTGTGATTTACTCTTAAAATCTGCTTTTGAGCGAATGTTACGCAGTTGATTTTAGTTAAAATTAAGTGACATATTAAGTGAAAATATTTAATCCAAAAATTCCATGATATTTACCTTTCATATTACTTTAACATTTACACGGTATCATCATCATCTCACATGAAACTCCTGAGCGAAAAAATATTAACAATATTCAACAGACATAATTTTACTGATTTGTGGACAATGGAATTATTTGAGAATATAGCATTAATGGAGATTATGGGTTATGGTTATGGTGTTTAGTGCCACTTTCAACAATATGGCAGCTATATCGTGACAGTCAGTTTTGTTAGTGGAGGAAACTGAAGTATCCAGAGAAAACCACTGACAAACTTTATCACATAATATTGTATCAAGTACACATCACCATGAGAGGGATTAAAACTCATAACATTAAGCAATATTTATACTTTTGTTAATTTCATCTGCTTAAAATAATGTAAAAGAATATATTGCACTTCATTTATACAGATATAAACTGATTCCCTATAAAACATCAGATTATTGGCAAGATTTTTATTATAGGAATAGTATTAGTAAAATCATGTTTGATGACGTATTGTATTGTTTTATGGCATTCTTTACTGTTGTTTTAAGACACATTTTGGGAGAATTTTGTTAGTTTTGTTGAAATTTATGTGAATATCTATGTGTTTTGAGGAAATGATTTATCTCAAAGTTATCTTTGAAATTTGTCAGGAATTTAATTTTTTTGAATTTTTTTTACTTGCTTACTCCTAACATATATTTCATGATTTTTTTCACTTAATTGATCATCTTTTCTCCCTAATTTTCGATTCATTATAACAGAATTTGTTGTTTCAAGATAAAAAAAAATACTTACAAAATACAAAAATAAATGCAGCTGCTATCAGAGCAGAAAAAAACCTATTCCAAATTGTTAGGGGGAAAATTGAGCAGAAGTAAGAAATATTGTGTTTTCCTATTTACTGGGGTATATTGTGTTTTCCTATTTACTGGGGTATATTGTGTTTTCCTATTTACTGGGGTATATTGTGTTTTCCTATTTACTGGGGTATATTGTGTTTTCCTATTTACTGGGGTATATTGTGTTTTCCTATTTACTGGGGTATATTGTGTTTTCCTATTTACTGGGGTATATTTGTTTGGTGGGTTAGAATTTTAATGAGTGTATTTTTTTATTTCCTAATATTTAAGATATTAGACAATATTCATTACAGTTCCACTGTCATATTTTTTTAGGATTTATTTAACAAGGAAAAACAAAAAGCAGAGATTTGTTAAAGAGAGATACATCTGTTGTCACTGTCAATGACTGCAGGTAAGGAGTATTAATTATTATTGTATATCTGTAGACACCATTTTTATATGCCCGTCTTGAGACGGGCCGTATTATGTGATTGGGTATGGCAAGCAGCGGGTGGGCGGGCGGGCGTCCATACAGATTTCCGTACAATAACTTTAGTTCTGTATATCAGATCTTTACCAAACTTGGTCACATGATTCTCCTGTGGAAGGGGAAGAACCCTATTTATTTTGGGGTCATCAGGTCAAAGGTCACCATTACTATAAATAGAATTTTTGACAACAGGGTCGTTTCCACATGATAACTTTAGTTCTGTATATTGGATCTTTACCAAACTTGACCACATGATTGCCCTGTGGGAGGGGAAGAACCCTATTTATTTTGAGGTCATTAGGTCAAAGGTCAAGGTCACCATTACTATAAATAATTTTTATTACCGTTTGATAATTTATATAGACGGGCGTATTTTGTGATGCACACATTTCTTGTTTAACTTATTTTTTTGGGGAGTCTAAATTAAAAAAAAGTTTTACAAGCCAGGTCAAAATTTATTTAGTTTACAGTAGAATTAGATTTCAGAAAGTTGTGAGTGTTGTAGATCATGGGCTCTAGCCTGGGTCGACTCAAACCAATGACTATGAAATTTGTATATGTTGCTTCTCCATTATGCATCAAGTATTCAGGTATCAATCCAAAGACAGGTTTTTTTCAGCTAGCAATATTAAAATCCAACTGAGTGTGTTGGTCTAGTCCAAAGCGTCATCAAAAAGTAACTTTTTCGTTACCATGACGTAGCAGAAAAATTGGTAACTCTTTATTATTCAACAACAATCACTTACTTACAGTTGATATAGAGAGTAGTATACACAGGCAAAGGTAAATAATTAAAAAGGTGAACTTGACTTTCTCAACATTGAGTTAGGGTTGGGTATAAGGGGCCATTTATAAACAATCCACACAACTATGACCTGTGGATCCTTAAATTTGGAGGCTGTTATTTTTTTTTTAACTTAAATAATCAGTTGTTGTGATGCAGTCAACAGTTTTATTTCCATATCTTTTGTGGTTTTGGAGAATAAGTGAACACAAGGGGGTCAATTCTACATTTGTAGAAGAGTTTTTCACCTAGTTTTTTTAAATGATGAGGGATGGAAAAATATCAGCAACTGTCTATGTTTATGTTGTCATACAATTTTATGATAGTGTTTGGTCTTTTTTGAGTGGAAGCGAATCTGTGTAGGTTTTTTTTAATAGTGTGTTTTTCTTATAACTGTGTTGTTGGTTGGAGATCTAATTATCAGATGAGTAGGATTGAGATCCAATTATCAGATGAGGAGGATTGAGATCTAATTATCAGATGAGGAGGATTGAGATCTAATTATCAGATGAGGAGGATTGAGATCTAATTATCAGATGAGGAGGATTGAGATCTAATTATCAGATGAGGAGGATTGAGATCTAATTATCAGATGAGGAGGATTGAGATCCAATTATCAGATGAGGAGGATTGAGATCTAATTATCAGATGAGGAGGATTGAGATCTAATTATCAGATGAGGAGGATTGAGATCTAATTATCAGATTAGGAGGATTGAGATCTAATTATCAGATGAGGAGGATTGAGATCTAATTATCAGATGAGGAGGATTGAGATCTAATTATCAGATGTGGTGGATTGAGATCTAATTATCAGATGAGGAGGATTGGGATCCAATTATCAGATGAGGAGGATTGGGATCTAATTATCAGATGAGGAGGATTGAGATCTAATTATCAGATGAGGAGGATTGGGATCCAATTATCAGATGAGGAGGATTGGGATCTAATTATCAGATGAGGAGGATTGAGATCTAATTATCAGATGAGGAGGATTGGGATCCAATTATCAGATGAGGAGGATTGGGATCCAATTATCAGACGAGGAGGATTGGGGTCTAATTATCAGATGAGGAGGATTGAGATCTAATTATCAGATGAGGAGGATTGAGATCTAATTATCAGATGAGGAGGATTGAGATCTAATTATCAGATGAGGAGGATTGAGATCTAATTATCAGATGAGGAGGGTTGAGATCTAATTATCAGATGAGGAGGATTGAGATCTAATTATCAGATGAGGAGGATTGAGATCTAATTATCAGATGAGGAGGATTGGGATCTAATTATCAGATGAGGAGGATTGAGATCTAATTATCAGATGAGGAGGATTGGGATCTAATTATCAGATGAGGAGGATTGAGATCTAATTATCAAATGAGGAGGATTGAGATCCAATTATCAGATGAGGAGGATTGAGATCTAATCAGATGAGGATTGAGATCTAATTATCAGATGAGGAGGATTGAGATCTAATTATCAGATGAGGAGGATTGAGATCTAATTATCAGATGAGGAGGATTGAGATCTAATTATCAGATGAGGAGGATTGGGATCTAATTATCAGATGAGGAGGATTGAGATCTAATTATCAGATGAGGAGGATTGAGATATAATTATCAGATGAGGAGGATTAAGATCTAATTATCAGATGAGGAGGATTAGGATCTAATTATCAGATGAGGAGGATTGAGATCTAATTATCAGATGAGGAGGATTAAGATCTAATTATCAGATGAGGATTAAGATCTAATTATCAGATGAGGAGGATTAGGATCTAATTATCAGATGAGGAGGATTAGGATCCCATTAACCCTATTTTTGTTCCTGTCCTAATCTAGGACCTGAATTAACCCTATTTTTGTTCCTGTCTAATCTAGGACCTGAATTAACCCTATTTTTGTTCCTGTCCTAATCTAGGACCTGAATTAACCATATTTTTGTTCCTGTCCTAACCTAGGACCTGAATTAACCCTATTTATGTTCCTGTCCTAATCTAGGACCTGAATTAACCATATTTTTGTTAATGTCCTAATCTAGAACCTGAATTAACCCTATTTTTGTTCCTATCCTAATCTAGGACCTGAATTAACCATATTTTTGTTCCTGTCCTAACCTAGGACCTGAATTAACCATATTGTTGTTCCTGTCCTAATCTAGGAAGTGAATTAACCATATTTTTGTTCCTGTCCTAATCTAGGACCTGAATTAACCATATGTTTGTTCCTGTCCTAATCTAGGACCTGAATTAACCCTATTTTTGTTCCTGTCCTAATCTAGGACCTGAATTAACCCTATTTTTGTTCCTGTCTAATCTAGGACCTGAATTAACCCTATTTTTGTTCCTGTCCTAATCTAGTACCTGAATTAACCATATTTTTGTTCCTGTCCTAATCTAGGACCTGAATTAACCCTATTTTTGTTCCTGTCTAATCTAGGACCTGAATTAACCCTATTTTTGTTCCTGTCCTAATCTAGGATCTGAATTAACCCTATTTGTGTTCCTGTCCTAATCTAGGACCTGAATTAACCATATTTTTGTTAATGTCCTAATCTAGTACCTGAATTAACCCTATTTTTGTTCCTATCCTAATCTAGGACCTGAATTAACCATATTTTTGTTCCTGTCCTAACCTAGGACTTGAATTAACCATATTTTTGTTCCTGTCCTAATCTAGGACCTGAATTAACCCTATTTTTGTTCCTGTCTAATCTAGGACCTGAATTAACCCTATTTTTGTTCCTGTCCTAATCTAGGACCTGAATTAACCCTATTTTTGTTCCTATCCTAATCTAGGACCTGAATTAACCATATTTTTGTTCCTGTCCTAACCTAGGACTTGAATTAACCATATTTTTGTTCCTGTCCTAATCTAGGACCTGAATTAACCCTATTTTTGTTCCTGTCTAATCTAGGACCTGAATTAACCATATTTTTGTTCCTGTCCTAACCTAGGACCTGAATTAACCATATTTTTGTTCCTGTCCTAACCTAGGAAGTGAATTAACCATATTTTTGTTCCTGTCCTAATCTAGGAACTGAATTAACCATATTTGTGTTCCTGTCCTAACCTAGGACCTGAATTAACCCTATTTTTGTTCCTGTCCTAATCTAGGAAGTAAATTAACCATATTTTTGTTCCTGTCCTAATCTAGGAACTGAATTAACCATATGTTTGTTCCTGTCCTAATCTAGGAAGTGAATTAACCATATTTTTGTTCCTGTCCTAATCTAGGAAGTGAATTAACCATATTTTTGTTCCTGTCCTAATCTAGGATCTGAATTAACCATATTTTTGTTCCTGTCCTAACCTAGGACCTGAATTAACCATATTTTTGTTCCTGTCCTAATCTAGGAAGTGAATTAACCATATTTTTGTTCCTGTCCTAATCTAGGAACTGAATTAACCATATTTATGTTCCTGTCCTAATCTAGGACCTGAATTAACCATATTTTTGTTCCTGTCCTAATCTAGGAAGTGAATTAACCATATTTTTGTTCCTGTCCTAACCTAGGACCTGAATTAACCATATGTGTGTTCCTGTCCTAATCTAGGAAGTGAATTAACCATATTTTTGTTCCTGTCCTAATCTAGGAACTGAATTAACCATATTTTTGTTCCTGTCCTAATCTAGGACCTGAATTTCCAACGCCATATGTTGTGGTGTTTTTTGTGTTCAATTGTTTGATGTTAGAGATGATTGTACGTTTTGTTGATATTGGCGGAATTTTTGTGATGATCACTATTTAAACTTTCTTTTCATAATACAATTGTCAAAATTATCAAAAAACAACATTGTATAATTCATGAAAATGATGTGTTGTATCAGTTTAGTTTAATGGCTGTTCTGGTTTCCAGATCAATAACAATTAAATATATATTAATGTGTTTAATTGGTAGTAAATGGTGGTCTGTGTAAGAAGAAGATGCCATCACTATCTGTGTCTCCTTTGATGTTTATTTCAGATGTTGATTTCTAGACAAGGTCAATAATCAGGATGTTGATCTAGATTTGTTTTGATATGTAATAAATCTATATTTATTGCACAGATTAATTGGAGGAAAAGAAAAAATATTATGTTAGGCTTCCTATTAAGGGAGGTTGCAAGGAGGTTTATTATCCTAAGATGAATTTATATGTAAAATCCCAGATTCATATAAACTATTAATAAAAAATGATACCCACTCCCCAAAAATGATTTTAAGTGTCTCTTGATGTAGGATGCTCTTATCCACTATATGGTATAGTCTATACCATAATACTTGGCATCCATTATTGATCACATGGCATAAACTTTTAAAATATTAATCTTCTTCTTTAAAGATACTGACACCTGGCAGGGATGGTACTACTTAAGAATGTGTAGTAAAAAAAAGGGAAATTTTGTAAATCTTTAAAAATTATCATCTGCAGAACAAGGAGTTTAGAAACATGTGGAATGAATCATCATCATGATATTTGAAATTGTGTTGAGTGCCTCAGAGTCTTTTGTGTCAAAATCACAGGGCCTTATGGATGCAAGAGACTGTCTATTGGATCAAAAACACAATATTTTCTATTGAGTCAAACACATATGGTCTTTTAGATCAAAGACATATAGCCTATTGGGTCAAAGATACAGAGGTTATTATGTTCAAGACACAATTCTGTCAAAGATACAGAGGTTATTATATTCAAGACACAATTCTATAAGTTGTTAATATAAACAATAACACTAAATTACCTTCAGAATGTATTTGTTGATACAGATCTGTCAATTAAATTTTATTATAAGCCAAGCAGAGTTATCTCCCCTAGACCACATTGATAAAGTTAAACAATACATTTGTTTTGCTATAAATAAATTTATTGGTTTGGTTTCTGGAAAAACCTAAGAGATCATAATCTTGTTTGTTGATTAGGACAGAATGGAAACTATTCTCAATGTCAGTCTTGGATAAACAAATTAAAAAAATCTCTCCTTTTCCTTAATGTTTAATCAACATGATAACATATACTACAGTTTGATATTGAACTGTACACAGGTCTTCAGAAACTCCATCATTAAATAGCCTCTCCCTTCTGATAGAATCAGGATCAAAATTTTATTTGGGGCAAAACCCAGATACAAGGATTGATATCAATATAATTGCAAAATACTTTGTACAAAAAACAAAGTAAATAAAATACAAACAAAATACATCAAACCAGTGCCCATCACCACTAAAGTTGTGAGGTTTTTTTTTACGACCATTGGGATAAATGCAAATGGGCCCCAATTTACATTCACCATCAATATTGTTAAGGCTAAGACATATTTTTTAGGCTCTGTAGTCAAGAAAGATTATTTCTGCATTTTAAAATCACCATACCAATTACTTTATTCATTTTAAGCTATTTTCCAGTCCTAAAGACATTTTTATCATAGTCTGGTAACTTTAGAATGCTGGTTTAAGGGGATTTTAGTAATTTTCAACTTTGTTAAGAAACTGTGTTTTATCTAATTCTGTATGATGTAACTATTGATGCTCAAATTTTAAGATAGGACAAAAATGTAGCTTATATATATCACATGGGAGATAACTCATGTAGAAGATGTCAGTTTTTGCATGGATAAATTTTCACCTATATTTTTTTGTCCCCATGTTCATAATTAGACACTTAGAAGTTCTTTAATATAAACTTCAGATTATATTATAATCCCATTATGCATACGTTTGCAGAAATAATGCATTTTGTGGATCAGACCCTCAAATAGACAAACCAAGTAAAATCATTGAATTCAAAGTAATTATCAAACAAATATCAATGTTAGAAAGCATTCACATTTAACACAGAAGTTAAATTACTGCATAAAGTGTATGGAAAGAAGAAATTAACCACTTTTAAGCACATCATCAGAAAAATAAATTATAGCCCATGTGGTAATCTGTATATTTATTGTCTTAGAAATGCATTAATTATCTCTCATTGTTAAATCCTGACAAACTTTATTTTATTTATTTAGTTGTTAATAATAATAAACAACATATAACTCAACAAATTCATGTTAAACAATAATAGGAACTGTCATATAACTCTTGACTGTAGTCAAAATCTACATCTTAGGAGTATCTGTATGTTAAACAATAATAGGAACTGTCATATAACTCTTAACTGTAGTCAAAATCTACATCTTAGGAGTATTTGTATGTTAAACAATAATAGGAACTGTCATATAACTCTTAACTGTAGTCAAAATCTACATCTTAGGAGTATCTGTATGTTAAACAATAATAGGAACTGTCATATAACTCTTGACTGTAGTCAAAATCTACATCTTAGGAGTATCTGTATGTTAAACAATAATAGGAACTGTCATATAACTCTTAACTGTAGTCAAAATCTACATCTTAGGAGTATCTGTATGTTAAACAATAATAGGAACTGTCATATAACTCTTAACTGTAGTCAAAATCTACATCTTAGGAGTATCTGTATGTTAAACAATAATAGGAACTGTCATATAACTCTTAACTGTAGTCAAAATCTACATCTTAGGAGTATCTGTATGTTAAACAATAATAGGAACTGTCATATAACTCTTAACTGTCATATAACTCTTAACTGTCATATAACTCTTAACTGTAGTCAAAATCTACATCTTAGGAGTATTTGTATGTTAAACAATAATAGGAACTGTCATATAACTCTGCAGTCAAAATCTACATCTTAGGAGTATTTGTATGTTAAACAATAATAGGAACTGTCATATAACTCTTGACTGCAGTCAAAATCTACATCTTAGGAGTATTTGTATGTTAAACAATAATAGGAACTGTCATATAACTCTGCAGTCAAAATCTACATCTTAGGAGTATTTGTATGTTAAACAATAATAGGAACTGTCATATAACTCTGCAGTCAAAATCTACATCTTAGGAGTATTTGTATGTTAAACAATAATAGGAACTGTCATATAACTCTTGACTGCAGTCAAAATCTACATCTTAGGAGTATTTGTATGTTAAACAATAATAGGAACTGTCATATAACTCTGCAGTCAAAATCTACATCTTAGGAGTATTTGTATGTTAAACAATAATAGGAACTGTCATATAACTCTTGACTGCAGTCAAAATCTACATCTTAGGAGTATTTGTATGTTAAACAATAATAGGAACTGTCATATAACTCTTGACTGCAGTCAAAATCTACATCTTAGGAGTATTTGTATGTTAAACAATAATAGGAACTGTCATATAACTCTTGACTGCAGTCAAAATCTACATCTTAGGAGTATTTGTATGTTAAACAATAATAGGAACTGTCATATAACTCTTGACTGCAGTCAAATTCTACATCTTAGGAGTATTTGTATGTTAAACAATAATAGGAACTGTCATATAACTCTTGACTGCAGTCAAAATCTACATCTTAGGAGTATTTGTATGTTAAATAGAATCTTAGGAGTATTTGTATGTTAAATAGAATCTTAGGAGTATTTGTATGTTAAATAGAATCTTAGGAGTATTTGTATGTTAAATAGAATCTTAGGAGTATTTGTATGTTAAATAGAATCTTAGGAGTATCTGTATGTTAAATAGAATCTTAGGAGTATTTGTATGTTAAATAGAATCTTAGGAGTATTTGTATGTTAAATAGAATCTTAGGAGTATTTGTATGTTAAATAGAATCTTAGGAGTATTTGTATGTTAAATAGAATCTTAGGAGTATTTGTATGTTAAATAGAATCTTAGGAGTATTTGTATGTTAAATAGAATCTTAGGAGTATTTGTATGTTAAATAGAATCTTAGGAGTATTTGTATGTTAAATAGAATCTTAGGAGTATTTGTATGTTAAATAGAATCTTAGGAGTATTTGTATGTTAAATAGAATCTTAGGAGTATTTGTATGTTAAATAGAATCTTAGGAGTATTTGTATGTTAAATAGAATCTTAGGAGTATTTGTATGTTAAATAGAATCTTAAGCCTTTTTCTGGTATCTTAATGTTCACATTTTAATAGCAATGATATAGAACACTCCAGAATATTACACAATCTTCTGTTTACTTGTTAAATACAGTTAATTTTTACACAAATTCTCATAAGGGCATTTTTTTTGTTGTTGTTGTTAATAGCATGTATTCCCTAAAGATTTTTGTTATACAAGTCTTTCAATCCAAATCTTGGAATTGTTTTTCTTCTTCAGTTATGTAATCACTGTTTTGACTTTTTTTTTTTAATCAAAAGTTTATGTATATTTCAAAAGTAATATAAAATTGTTCAGCTGATACTGATACAAATGAGTAATGTGAAATCAATTTGTTTGTTGTTTTGTCCATGCCATATTAAAACAAATCAATTGTGACCAAACTTTAGATGGATTCAAATTGAGGCTGTTCAGATACTGAGCTGTCAATCAAAATTTGATTACTAGTGATAAGTCAAATTGAGTTTGAACTATTTTAAACTGTCAGGAAATTTAATTAAAATTAAGGCCTTCTCAATGGATCTTCACAACTATCTGTTGGTGAAAATAATGAAATAATTTTAGCAGTTCAAGATTTCTTGATTACCACAAAGATATTTGTATGATTTGTATTAATTTTTCGAGCTTGTTATTTTCTGTCATTATTACATATTTTGGTTGAGTTGCCTTTGAGCTTCAGATAATTATATCCCCCGCAAACATAGTTTGGAGGGGGGGGGTATATAGGAATCGGCCTGTCTGTCTGTCTGTCTGTCTGTGCGTCTGTCCGTCTGTCCGGACCAACTTCCACATCTTTTGTCTGATTTCCACCAAACTTTGTGGAACTTAAGATCATGATGTGTGAACTTTGCAGTATAAAGGATTTTATTGTTCATTGAGTTTTACTCCTGTTATGCCTCTTTGAACTTAGAAATTTTGAGACAATTCAGTATGCACTTTGTCATCACAAATTCTCCTACATGATTAATCAGAAGTTCATGAAACTTTGTACATTGCAAGATTCTAATATGAAGATGTGCACATTAGTAGGATATCCTGGTGCATCAAGTTTTCCCAGCAGTACCTCTAGTTATCAATGCGGGACTCCTGCATCCAGCAGTACCTCTAGTTATCAATGCGGGACTCCTGGGTCCAGCAGTACCTCTAGTTATCAATGCGGGACTCCTGCATCCAGCAGTACCTCTAGTTATCAATGCGGGACTCCTGCGTCCAGCAGTACCTCTAGTTATCAATGCGGGACTCCTGCGTCCAGCAGTACCTCTAGTTATCAATGCAGGACTCCTGCGTCCAGCAGTACCTCTAGTTATCAATGCAGGACTCCTGCATCCAGCAGTACCTCTAGTTATCAATGCGGGACTCCTGCATCCAGCAGTACCTCTAGTTATCAATGAGGGACTCCTGTGTCCAGCAGTACCTCTAGTTATCAATGCGGGACTCCTGCGTCTAGCAGTACCTCTAGTTATCAATGCAGGACTCCTGCGTCCAGCAGTACCTCTAGTTATCAATGTGGGACTCCTGCGTCCAGCAGTACCTCAAGTTATCAATGAGGGACTCCTGTGTCCAGCAGTCCCTCTAGTTATAATCGTTTTCTTCAGCTATTTTTCTACATTTTATTAATGTTGTTTTATATGAAGCTTAAATATCTGCCATAGTTGGTTATTTATAAATATCTGGTAACTTATTTCAGGTTTAGGGGTTAGGGGTTATGG
The DNA here is from genome assembly GCA_963680875.1 of Bathymodiolus brooksi. Classification (NCBI taxonomy): domain Eukaryota; kingdom Metazoa; phylum Mollusca; class Bivalvia; order Mytilida; family Modiolidae; genus Bathymodiolus; species Bathymodiolus brooksi. Next base: position 98,664,302 of record OY804585.1, read on the forward strand.
TGTTTAACGCCACTTTCAACAATATTGCAGTAATATCGTGGCGGTCAGTTTTATTGGTGGAGAAAACCGGAATACCCAGAGAAAGCAACCGACCAGTTGCAAGTTGCTGACAAACTTTATCACTTATAATGTTGGATCAACCCAGCGAAACTTTCTTCTGAAAATGATCATAATATTTGGCATTGTTTATTGTATGTTTGTGGAGTCTTTAGGTTTTTTCTCCATGCTAAATGTCTTAAATCTGTTATGTCAACTCTATTTATAATCTACAGTCAATTAAATCTTCAATAATTTTAAGGAAAAACATGATTTCACATAAATTTGAAAATAAAAAATGTTTAATTATAAGGCCCAATGACAGAATTTTTTTTCTTATTTAAAGGTCAGTACACACGATAAGATTTGTATGATAAGACTTGTATTATGATATAACTTTGTATCGTGTGTACAGTCTAAATACAGTGTATTATAAGAATTTTTTAAATCTTATGAGACTGTATTAAGGATAGAGCAATGTTCTATCCTTAATACAAGCAAGTCTTAGCTGACCTTTCATATCCAATCAAAATTATTAATTTGGGGGTTACACATCTGCATCAGTACTATAATAAATACACGTGTAACTTAAAGCACATGATTCTTGCAAGACATGGCCGACTTCTCAAATATTGATGTGGAAAAGCTTGTTGTTGCATGGGAAGAAGATTTATGGAATATATCGGGGGAAAATTAAAAAGTTTGTATAGCTATTTGGATCTTCCCTTCTCAGCTGTTCTAGTAAGGCATGATGTGCTCCAAAAACATTTCTTCGTTTTATCCAAGGTCTTGTCCAGCAGTTCCTCTTAACTTTCTTCTTTTTCAATAATTTCATAGGGGCACATAGCAAAATAATGGACACAGTTGCAATTACTTCATCTTCCATTGTTGACACCATTTGGCAGGAAGAAAACATGAGGTTTTTGATCATTTGTTTATAATTTGATCAGATTAATCTTTGTGTGTGTACAAGAGAGTCTTATAATACAGAAATCTTATACCGGTAATACAAGTCTTATGATACAAATATTATTGTGTGTACCGGCCTTTATACTTAATACAATGTATACCTATGCCCATCTTGTATTTGGGAAAGTACTAATATAGCTTTTTGTGATTAGAATAGAGTTATCTCCCCTAAGGCACAATATTTTTTTTCAAGACTATTGTGGAAGATTATTAGGATTTTTTTAATATCAAATTTATGTCACTGAGTTTAGTGGTACAGTGTACACAGACTAATAGATATTAGTTCTAAGTTTTAAACATTATTAATTAAGGACTCTTTAGCAGTGTAGACACAGTGTGTCTTTTGGATTTAAGAAAGGGGTTCTGAAATTTCATGTAGGCTGCAGTTGGTAAGCATTGAAAATATATTTTCCAACGAATCATCAATACAAATAATAATGAACTCAGTGATCCAAGTAAAGTGTGAGTGTGTGCGTGCGTGCATGTTGGCTTGTCTTGTATATATTGTGTTGTCATTTCAATATTTGTAATAATCATTATATTGATTGAAATTATGTATTCATGTATGTATTTTGAGGAAAGCCACTCGTAGCCGTTGGCTGTCGACAATCCTCGTTAACTATATAAAGAATTAAATTAAAGGAAGCATTTGTGTATTTTACTCGATATGTGGAAATTTAGGGAGTAAACTTTAATTTCCTTAGATGAAAGGTTGCACAAAACGTTTTTCTGGTTTTATCTTGTTTCTGCATAAGATTGGACAGATTGTATATTTGATTTGTCCTTAAGTAAGGTCTAGAGGAACATATAATCAAATATTACAAAAATGTATACATATAATGGGAATGTTATATGATGTAGAACATCATTGTAAGATTGCATACGAGTCAACAATGGTTAAAGGTAGATAACTCTAATTGATAACATAAAATCTTTACATAATTGTATAGGTTTATGCTGTTTTATTGGTGGAGGAAACCAGAGTACCCAGAGAAAACCACCAACCTGACAAACTATCACATAATGTTGTATGGAGTATACATCGCCACGAACGGGGTTCGAACTCACAAAAAAACTTTAGTGGTGATAGGCACTGAATGCACAGGTAGTTGTAAATCCAACTACCATTTGATCATGACTACGACGGCCCCCATAATTGTATAAGTTTAAGCATTATAATTCAGATTTATTTCATGAACATATTTTATATAGGGTAATAAGCAAAATGTTTTCATTTAGGTGGTACAAGGGTGTGGTACATATTGATGTTCACTTATAAATGATTTGTTGATGTGTCTTGAGTGTTAATGGTAACTTGAAACAGAGTAACATTTGTATCTTTATTTAGATTTGGCTAAGTTTAGATTCATTGATTCTTACATCTGTTAATTAGAACTGAATAAGAAAGGAAAAAGATTATTATTTTTATTATTTCTTCTGAAAAAAAGATATCTTAAATTAATTTCTATTTTAAAGGGGAATTTGCGGTAGTGCCTACCGACAAAATTTGTGGGCGGAGCTTATCATCAAAAATTCCCGTTGATATGAACAGCATATTTATGAAACTGTATGTCACATGACCAACGTGACCTAAAAGTCACATACCTCAGAAATTTTAATTTTCGAAGTGATTTTTTTAGATTTTAGACTGATGAAGAATATTATTTTTGATAAGACTGAAAGTTTCGTAGGGAGGAACACTTGTAACCATGCCTGTCAAATATTTTGCTCCAAAGGTAACAGTGAAACTGTGTATCACTGATTTTTCCTCCTCAAGAAAACCGTGGTCAAAATAATGAACAATCTGAATGTTTGCTCCACCCACAGCTATTTATACCCACGGTCCCAGTTTAACTTGTGTAAGCCATAGGGCTGCTGACATTTCATTTATCATTTAGTTTGTAGTGAACTTTTCAGATTTTAATCTTCAACTTAGAAATCACTTTTCTATTTGAAAAGGAAATACAGAAATTATTTATGAAATGGATGATCATAATATATGGGTAGCTTTAGATTCTTTAAAAAAAGTTGAGCTGGAATTTTTTTTGTAGGAATGAACTATGATTTCCAATAATATTCCTCATTATGTTCCTATGTGTGTCGTCCAAGATGGTCAAAAATGTGAACAAAATCTGCTCCTATGAAACCACTTTGCAATTCAACCAAATCTGTGTATATGGGTTAAGGTGTTTAACACCACTTTCAACAATATTTCAGTTATTAACTTATATCATGGCTGTCAGTTTAATTGGTGGAGGAAACCAGAGTACCTGTAGAAAACCGCTGACCGCTGCAAGTCACGAGAGTTGAAACGAACTCACAACATTGATGCTGATAGGCACTGATTGCACAGGTAGTTGTTTATCAAACTACCATATGATCATGACCACGATGGCCCCCTGTGTATATGAATAGCCTTGAGAAAAACATGTAATTCTGATAAAGGCCATTAATACTGCTCTGCTCCATTGATCTATGGCTGTGTCTCATAAAAGATTTATAATTCCTTCTGATGGTTTACAATGACTGTCACTGGAATTATAGGTTCCAACTGGCTGAAAAAGATGATTGTATTTTCTTCTGTGAAATCACTTGACTATTTAAATAAAAACTTTGTTTTATGAATATTAATTGTTGTTTAATAAAGAATTTCTATTTTTAGGTGAAATCAGATTTTAGTACAAAAATCTAGACAATTAGTATGAAATCTACAGGCACTATGTATAATGTAAACTGTTTTAGTTAATTTTAATAATTTTTGTCACAACATTCCTTTTAACTCACTTGGTTCAAAGGAACATATCGCTTTGTATTCATACTTAGTCTCTGCCATCTGTGACGGAGACTCGGAGAGTGTCGTAGGTTAACATATTCTTCTCTGAAAGTTAATGGGTTAAGTGGAAAGAAACTTTGCAGGAATATTCTATTAAATTTAAGATGGTGTGAATGATCTGGTAGTGTCTCATAACAAAGTGTGTAATTTTTGTGCCAATTGGAATGAAATATGGTCACCACCGCAGCTCATAGCTAAGCATAGAACCATATTAGAAAACAAACAAAACCTTCTTTTTTTAGAAACTACGAACATGATTGAACTGAAACTGAACTTAAATGAACAATTGATGGCCCTTACAAAGTATGATATTTTTTATGTGGATCATAAATTTAAAATGATGGTAAACATGAGACAAAAATTAATATATGACCTTGTAGGAAAAATGCTTTAAAATATATATTTCAATAAACTTAACCATTTGAAGGGAAACTGCTTGACTGCTCATTGAATGGTCCTTTAAAAACAGTTCAATTTTTTTTAGCCAATCAGAAATCCAAGATGATCCACAACAAAGATTTTTTTGTTAATAAAAGTTTATAAATAGCCACCACTGCAGGAAAAAGTTTAAAAGTAACCGATTGAGGATGTAAAAATATCTTCTCAGAATCTACAAATCTGATAGAACACACACTGTACATTAATCAATATTATTATTGGACATTAAACACCAATCAATCAATCAATATAAATTACAATTTTTTTTACTGCAGAACAGTAAAAAGAGAAATTGGATGTTTTATGGGAAATTTGCTGACAAGGGAGACAACTCTGTGGACATCCCAAACATATAGAATGTAAGGGGAGACGATAAGTTGTCAAGTGGTCTTCAACCCCTGACAACCGCAAGTATGTTGAAAATTCTTCTTTTTATTTTTTGCAGAGAGCCCTTCAGGAAAAACAACCATATGAAGGCAATAACTGTATATGAAAGGATAATTTACAACCCGGTGAGCCCCTAGTTATTATATTTGCTTCATTCCGTTTATTAATTTATTGGGTAAGATCTTATAATCTAGCAAAAATGGAGCAGAATGAGAATACAAATGAAAAGTTTTGAATATTTGATGAAGTTGTCAGGAGTTGTGAAGGGTCTTATTGTTTTTGATGAATATTTCATAGGATTTTATATTGGTACTAGATCATTGCTATTTTGGGATAAAAACAGCTTTTAATGTAAAAAAATCAGGGAATTTGAGCATTATTGTTTAATTTTAAATATGGATATGTATAGAAAACTGCACGAAAAGTTTGAAGATTCCAAAGGGGCCGTGAATCAAAGAAGGACAGACAATACAACATAAAAATGACATGAAAACTAACAATGGTCCACAAAGCTTCTATAAAACACGATTGAGCAACAGGAACCCCACTCAAATCCAGATTTAAACTCTGGAAATCCCCGTAGGAGTTGAGGCCTTTTTTTTTCATGTTCTGAACATACCTTTAGTGGTTCTCATTCAACCTTTTTTATGCTGATTCCAATCATTTTTTTTAAAAAGGAATATTACTTTTCAGCAAAATATTAAGCATTTCTACAAAACACTACATAGAAAACTAAAGATCGAGCAATATGAAGCTCACTAATAATCGGGGATGTGCTCCGAAGGATAAACAGTTCCTGCTCCACTAGTGACACCCATCATGTTACTCTAGTTACAAAGCCGGTGATAAGTCATGAAAGAGGAAAGGACCAGGAAGTGCTTACAACCAATCACATGACTCCCATCAGGAAGATAGTAAGAAAACTAGTTTGACGGGCTGACTTATTGGATGGACTGTATATATATTTTAGAAATAAAATTTAAAAATTGAAAGTAGAGGAGTGTAAAAATTAAACACCATCATGCACAATATGTCCACAATTGTATAAATAAGAGTACACACAGTAGGCACTGAGAAATCTGTGGCCAATATCCCTCTACTTAATGAAAGCTGAGGGATATATAATGATACAGGCTCATGTGAGCCTCTACTTCATGAAAGCTGAGTGATATGTAACGATACAGGCTCATGTGAGCCTCTACTTCATGAAAGCTGAGGGATATGTAATGATACAGGCTCATGTGAGCCTCTACTTCATGAAAGCTGAGGGATATGTAAATATACAAGCTCATGTGAGCCTCTACTTCATGAAAGCTGAGGAATATGTAACGATACAGATTCATGTGAGCTTCTACTTCATGAAAGCTGAGGGATATGTAAAGATACAAGCTCACGTGAGCCTCTACTTCATGAAAGCTGAGGGATATGTTAAGATACAGGCTCATGTGAGCCTCTTTTTCATGAAAGCTGAGGAATATGTAACGATACAGGCTCATGTGAGCCTCTTCTTCATGAAAGCTGAGGGATATGTAAAGATACAGGCTCATGTGAGCCTCTTCTTCATGAAAGCTGAAGGATATGTAAAGATGCAAGCTCATGTGAGCCTCTTCTTCATGAAAGCTGAGGGATATGTAAAGATACAGACTCATGTGAGCCTCTTCTTCATGAAAGCTGAAGGATATGTAAAGATACATGCTCATGTGAGCCTCTTCTTCATGAAAGCTGAGGGATATGTAAAGATACAAGCTCATGTGAGCCTCTTCTTCATGAAAGCTGAGGGATATGTAAAGATACAGGCTCATGTGAGCCTCTTCTTCATGAAAGCTGAGGGATATGTAAAGATACAGGCTCATGTGAGCATCTACTTCATGAAAGCTGAGGGATATGTAAAGATACAAGCTCATGTGAGCCTCTTCTTCATGAAAGCTGAGGGATATGTAACGATACAGGCTCATGTGAGCATCTACTTCATGAAAGCTGAGGGATATGTAAAGATACAAGCTCATGTGAGCCTCTTCTTCATGAAAGCTGAGGGATATGTAAAGATACAGGCTCATGTGAGCCTCTTCTTCATGAAAGCTGAGGGATATGTAACGATACAGGCTCATGTGAGCCTCTACTTCATGAAAGCTGAGGGATATGTAAAGATACAAGCTCATGTGAGCCTCTTCTTCATGGAAGCTGAGGGATATGTAAAGATACAAGCTCATGTGAGCGTCTACTTCATGAAAGCTGAGGAATATGTAACGATACAGGCTCATGTGAGCGTCTACTTCATGAAAGCTGAGGGATATGTAAAGATACAAGCTCATGTGAGCCTCTTCTTCATGAAAGCTGAGGGATATGTAAAGATACAGGCTCATGTGAGCCTCTTCTTCATGAAAGCTGAGGGATATGTAACAATATAAGCTCATGTGAGCCTCTTCTTCATGAAAGCTGAGGGATATGTAAAGATACAGACTCATGTGAGCCTCTACTTCATGAAAGCTGAGGGATATGTAAAGATACAGACTCATGTGAGCGTCTACTTCATGAAAGCTGAAGGATATGTAAAGATACAAGCTCATGTGAGCCTCTTCTTCATGAAAGCTGAAGGATATGTAAAGATACAGACTCATGTGAGCCTCTTCTTCATGAAAGCTGAGGGATATGTAAAGATACAGACTCATGTGAGCCTCTACTTCATGAAAGCTGAGGGATATGTAAAGATACAGACTCATGTGAGCATCTACTTCATGAAAGCTGAAGGATATGTAAAGATACAAGGTCATGTGAGCCTCTTCTTCATGAAAGCTGAGGGATATGTAAAGATACAGACTCATGTGAGCCTCTACTTCATGAAAGCTGAGGGATATGTAAAGATACATGCTCATGTGAGCCTCTTCTTCATGAAAGCTGAGGGATATGTAACGATACAGGCTCATGTGAGCGTCTACTTCATGAAAGCTGAGGGATATGTAAAGATACAAGCTCATGTGAGCGTCTACTTCATGAAAGCTGAGGGATATGTAAAGATACAAGCTCATGTGAGCGTCTACTTCATGAAAGCTGAGGGATATGTAAAGATACAAGCTCATGTGAGCGTCTACTTCATGAAAGCTGAAGGAAATGTAAAGATACAGGCTCATGTGAGCATCTACTTCATGAAAGCTGAGGGATATGTAAAGATACAGGCTCATGTGAGCATCTACTTCATGAAAGCTGAGGGATATGTAAAGATACAAGCTCATGTGAGCCTCTTCTTCATGAAAGCTGAAGGATATGTAAAGATACAGGCTCATGTGAGCCTCTTCTTCATGAAAGCTGAAGGATATGTAACGATACAGGCTCATGTGAGCGTCTACTTCATGAAAGCTGAGGGATATGTAAAGATACAAGCTCATGTGAGCCTCTTCTTCATGAAAGCTGAGGGATATGTAAAGATACAAGCTCATGTGAGCCTCTTCTTCATGAAAGCTGAGGGATATGTAACGATACAGGCTCATGTGAGCATCTACTTCATGAAAGCTGAGGGATATGTAAAGATACAAGCTCATGTGAGCCTCTTCTTCATGAAAGCTGAGGGATATGTAAAGATACAAGCTCATGTGAGCGTCTACTTCATGAAAGCTGAGGAATATGTAACGATACAGGCTCATGTGAGCGTCTACTTCATGAAAGCTGAGGGATATGTAAAGATACAAGCTCATGTGAGCCTCTTCTTCATGAAAGCTGAGGGATATGTAAAGATACAGGCTCATGTGAGCCTCTTCTTCATGAAAGCTGAGGGATATGTAACAATATAAGCTCATGTGAGCCTCTACTTCATGAAAGCTGAGGGATATGTAAAGATACAGACTCATGTGAGCCTCTACTTCATGAAAGCTGAGGGATATGTAAAGATACAGACTCATGTGAGCGTCTACTTCATGAAAGCTGAAGGATATGTAAAGATACAAGCTCATGTGAGCCTCTTCTTCATGAAAGCTGAAGGATATGTAAAGATACAGACTCATGTGAGCCTCTTCTTCATGAAAGCTGAGGGATATGTAAAGATACATGCTCATGTGAGTCTCTTCTTCATGAAAGCTGAGGGATATGTAACGATACAGGCTCATGTGAGCGTCTACTTCATGAAAGCTGAGGGATATGTAAAGATACAAGCTCATGTGAGCGTCTACTTCATGAAAGCTGAGGGATATGTAAAGATACAAGCTCATGTGAGTGTCTACTTCATGAAAGCTGAGGGATATGTAAAGATACAAGCTCATGTGAGCGTCTACTTCATGAAAGCTGAAGGATATGTAAAGATACAAGCTCATGTGAGCCTCTTCTTCATGAAAGCTGAGGGATATGTAAAGATACAGACTCATGTGAGCCTCTTCTTCATGAAAGCTGAGGGATATGTAAAGATACATGCTCATGTGAGCGTCTACTTCATGAAAGCTGAGGGATATGTAAAGATACAAGCTCATGTGAGCCTCTTCTTCATGAAAGCTGAGGGATATGTAAAGATACAGGCTCATGTGAGCATCTACTTCATGAAAGCTGAGGGATATGTAAAGATACAAGCTCATGTGAGCCTCTTCTTCATGAAAGCTGAAGGATATGTAAAGATACAGGCTCATGTGAGCCTCTTCTTCATGAAAGCTGAAGGATATGTAAAGATACAAGCTCATGTGAGCCTCTTCCTCATGAAAGCTGAGGGATATGTAAAGATACAGACTCATGTGAGCCTCTTCTTCATGAAAGCTGAGGGATATGTAAAGATACATGCTCATGTGAGCGTCTACTTCATGAAAGCTGAGGGATATGTAAAGATACAAGCTCATGTGAGCCTCTTCTTCATGAAAGCTGAGGGATATGTAAAGATACAGGCTCATGTGAGCGTCTACTTCATGAAAGCTGAGGGATATGTAAAGATACAAGCTCATGTGAGCCTCTTCTTCATGAAAGCTGAGGGATATGTAAAGATACAAGCTCATGTGAGCGTCTACTTCATGAAAGCTGAGGGATATGTAAAGATACATGCTCATGTGAGCGTCTACTTCATGAAAGCTGAAGGATATGTAAAGATACAAGCTCATGTGAGCCTCTTCTTCATGAAAGCTGAGGGATATGTAAAGATACAAGCTCATGTGAGCGTCTACTTCATGAAAGCTGAGGGATATGTAAAGATACAGGCTCATGTGAGCCTCTTCTTCATGAAAGCTGAGGGATATGTAAAGATACAAGCTCATGTGAGTCTCTTCTTCATGAAAGCTGAGGGATATGTAAAGATACAGACTCATGTGAGCCTCTTCTTCATGAAAGCTGAGGGATATGTAAAGATACAAGCTCATGTGAGCCTCTTCTTCATGAAAGCTGAGGGATATGTAAAGATACAAGCTCATGTGAGCGTCTACTTCATGAAAGCTGAGGAATATGTAACGATACAAGCTCATGTGAGCCTCTTCTTCATGAAAGCTGAGGGATATGTAAAGATACAGGCTCATGTGAGCCTCTTCTTCATGAAAGCTGAGGGATATGTAACAATATAAGCTCATGTGAGCGTCTACTTCATGAAAGCTGAGGGATATGTAAAGATACAGACTCATGTGAGCCTCTACTTCATGAAAGCTGAGGGATATGTAAAGATACAGACTCATGTGAGCGTCTACTTCATGAAAGCTGAAGGATATGTAAAGATACAAGCTCATGTGAGCCTCTTCTTCATGAAAGCTGAAGGATATGTAAAGATACAGACTCATGTGAGCCTCTTCTTCATGAAAGCTGAGGGATATGTAAAGATAAAGACTCATGTGAGCCTCTACTTCATGAAAGCTGAGGGATATGTAAAGATACAGACTCATGTGAGCGTCTACTTCATGAAAGCTAAAGGATATGTAAAGATACAAGCTCATGTGAGCCTCTTCTTCATGAAAGCTGAGGGATATGTAAAGATACAGACTCATGTGAGCCTCTTCTTCATGAAAGCTGAGGGATATGTAAAGATACATGCTCATGTGAGCCTCTTCTTCATGAAAGCTGAGGGATATGTAACGATACAGGCTCATGTGAGCGTCTACTTCATGAAAGCTGAGGGATATGTAAAGATACAAGTTCATGTGAGCGTCTACTTCATGAAAGCTGAGGGATATGTAAAGATACAAGCTCATGTGAGTGTCTACTTCATGAAAGCTGAGGGATATGTAAAGATACAAGCTCATGTGAGCATCTACCTCATGAAAGCTGAAGGATATGTAAAGATACAAGCTCATGTGAGCCTCTTCTTCATGAAAGCTGAGGGATATGTAAAGATACAGACTCATGTGAGCCTCTTCTTCATGAAAGCTGAGGGATATGTAAAGATACATGCTCATGTGAGCGTCTACTTCATGAAAGCTGAGGGATATGTAAAGATACAAGCTCATGTGAGCCTCTTCTTCATGAAAGCTGAGGGATATGTAAAGATACAGGCTCATGTGAGCATCTACTTCATGAAAGCTGAGGGATATGTAAAGATACAAGCTCATGTGAGCCTCTTCTTCATGAAAGCTGAAGGATATGTAAAGATACAAGCTCATGTGAGCCTCTTCTTCATGAAAGCTGAAGGATATGTAAAGATACAAGCTCATGTGAGCCTCTTCTTCATGAAAGCTGAGGGATATGTAACGATACAGACTCATGTGAGCCTCTTCTTCATGAAAGCTGAGGGATATGTAAAGATACATGCTCATGTGAGCGTCTACTTCATGAAAGCTGAGGGATATGTAAAGATACAAGCTCATGTGAGCCTCTTCTTCATGAAAGCTGAGGGATATGTAAAGATACAGGCTCATGTGAGCATCTACTTCATGAAAGCTGAGGGATATGTAAAGATACAGGCTCATGTGAGCCTCTTCTTCATGAAAGCTGAAAGATATGTAAAGATACAAGCTCATGTGAGCCTCTTCTTCATGAAAGCTGAGGGATATGTAAAGATACAGGCTCATGTGAGCCTCTTCTTCATGAAAGCTGAGGGATATGTAAAGATACATGCTCATGTGAGCGTCTACTTCATGAAAGCTGAGGGATATGTAAAGATACAAGCTCATGTGAGCCTCTTCTTCATGAAAGCTGAGGGATATGTAAAGATACAAGCTCATGTGAGCCTCTACTTCATGAAAGCTGAGGGATATGTAAAGATACATGCTCATGTGAGCGTCTACTTCATGAAAGCTGAAGGATATGTAAAGATACAAGCTCATGTGAGCCTCTTCTTCATGAAAGCTGAGGGATATGTAAAGATACAAGCTCATGTGAGCGTCTACTTCATGAAAGCTGAGGGATATGTAAAGATACAGGCTCATGTGAGCCTCTTCTTCATGAAAGCTGAGGGATATGTAAAGATACAAGCTCATGTGAGCCTCTTCTTCATGAAAGCTGAGGGATATGTAAAGATACAGACTCATGTGAGCCTCTTCTTCATGAAAGCTGAGGGATATGTAAAGATACAAGCTCATGTGAGCGTCTTCTTCATGAAAGCTGAGGGATATGTAAAGATACAGGCTCATGTGAGCGTCTACTTCATGAAAGCTGAGGGATATGTAAAGATACAGACTCATGTGAGCCTCTACTTCATGAAAGCTGAGGGATATGTAAAGATACAAGCTCATGTGAGCGTCTTCTTCATGAAAGCTGAGGGATATGTAAAGATACAAGCTCATGTGAGCCTCTTCTTCATGAAAGCTGAGGGATATGTAAAGATACAAGCTCATGTGAGCCTCTTCTTCATGAAAGCTGAGGGATATGTAAAGATACATGCTCATGTGAGCCTCTTCTTCATGAAAGCTGAGGGATATGTAAAGATACAAGCTCATGTGAGCCTCTTCTTCATGAAAGCTGAAGGATATGTAAAGATACAAGCTCATGTGAGCCTCTACTTCATGAAAGCTGAGGGATATGTAAAGATACAAGCTCATGTGAGCCTCTTCTTCATGAAAGCTGAGGGATATGTAAAGATACAGGCTCATGTGAGCCTCTTCTTCATGAAAGCTGAGGGATATGTAAAGATACAAGCTCATGTGAGCCTCTTCTTCATGAAAGCTGAGGGATATGTAAAGATACAGGCTCATGTGAGCGTCTACTTCATGAAAGCTGAGGGATATGTAAAGATACAGGCTCATGTGAGCCTCTTCTTCATGAAAGCTGAGGGATATGTAAAGATACAGGCTCATGTGAGCCTCTTCTTCATGAAAGCTGAGGGATATGTAAAGATACATGCTCATGTGAGCGTCTACTTCATGAAAGCTGAGGGATATGTAAAGATACAAGCTCATGTGAGCCTCTTCTTCATGAAAGCTGAGGGATATGTAAAGATACAAGCTCATGTGAGCGTCTACTTCATGAAAGCTGAGGGATATGTAAAGATACATGCTCATGTGAGCGTCTACTTCATGAAAGCTGAAGGATATGTAAAGATACAAGCTCATGTGAGCCTCTTCTTCATGAAAGCTGAGGGATATGTAAAGATACAAGCTCATGTGAGCGTCTACTTCATGAAAGCTGAGGGATATGTAAAGATACAGGCTCATGTGAGCCTCTTCTTCATGAAAGCTGAGGGATATGTAAAGATACAAGCTCATGTGAGCCTCTTCTTCATGAAAGCTGAGGGATATGTAAAGATACAGACTCATGTGAGCCTCTTCTTCATGAAAGCTGAGGGATATGTAAAGATACAAGCTCATGTGAGCGTCTTCTTCATGAAAGCTGAGGGATATGTAAAGATACAGGCTCATGTGAGCGTCTACTTCATGAAAGCTGAGGGATATGTAAAGATACAGACTCATGTGAGCCTCTACTTCATGAAAGCTGAGGGATATGTAAAGATACAAGCTCATGTGAGCGTCTTCTTCATGAAAGCTGAGGGATATGTAAAGATACAAGCTCATGTGAGCCTCTTCTTCATGAAAGCTGAGGGATATGTAAAGATACAAGCTCATGTGAGCCTCTTCTTCATGAAAGCTGAGGGATATGTAAAGATACATGCTCATGTGAGCCTCTTCTTCATGAAAGCTGAGGGATATGTAAAGATACAAGCTCATGTGAGCCTCTTCTTCATGAAAGCTGAGGGATATGTAAAGATACAAGCTCATGTGAGCCTCTACTTCATGAAAGCTGAGGGATATGTAAAGATACAAGCTCATGTGAGCCTCTTCTTCATGAAAGCTGAGGGATATGTAAAGATACAGGCTCATGTGAGCCTCTTCTTCATGAAAGCTGAGGGATATGTAAAGATACAAGCTCATGTGAGCCTCTTCTTCATGAAAGCTGAGGGATATGTAAAGATACAGGCTCATGTGAGCGTCTACTTCATGAAAGCTGAGGGATATGTAAAGATACAGGCTCATGTGAGCCTCTTCTTCATGAAAGCTGAGGGATATGTAATGATACAGGCTCATGTGAGCCTCTTCTTCATGAAAGCTGAGGGATATGTAAAGATACAAGCTCATGTGAGCGTCTACTTCATGAAAGCTGAGGGATATGTAAAGATACAAGCTCATGTGAGCCTCTTCTTCATGAAAGCTGAAGGATATGTAAAGATACAGGCTCATGTGAGCCTCTTCTTCATGAAAGCTGAGGGATATGTAAAGATACAAGCTCATGTGAGCCTCTTCTTCATGAAAGCTGAGGAATATGTAAAGATACAAGCTCATGTGAGCCTCTTCTTCATGAAAGCTGAGGGATATGTAAAGATACAGACTCATGTGAGCCTCTTCTTCATGAAAGCTGAGGAATATGTATCTAGATGAACATGAGAGAAATCTTATCTGATACACTCTACTCACTCAAGCTCAACATTTAAAATTATAGTAAAAATGTTGATTGTGAGTTTTCCTCTTACAATCACTGTGAGGTGTAGAATGACACGCCCATATACACAACCTAATTCCATTTATATATAATTATGTTTTATCTGTATACGTTCTCTGTGTAATGTTACAATTTACAGGAAAACTAATCAAAGCTTTTATAATTATTAAGTCTCCCAAACAAAGTTTGGGAAACTTATTGTTTTTGCTCCGTTTCTTATTATTATTATTATTATTCTTCTTCTCCTTTCTTTCCGCGGACCATGAACTTGTCCACGGCAGATCTCAGGAACTACTGGACAGAATTTCATGAAACTTGGCGGAGTTATAGATATATGTTTCTAGTTGGTCCTAAAGTTTTCACCTTTGTGGTAAAGGGGGTTAAAGTCATATTTTGAGGGGTTCAAAGGGGGTGGGGGTTACTATAGAATCCTATGGGAAAGTTGAAATTTCGTACATTAATGTTGATAACTTCTAAATGTATAATGATAGAGACATAAAATTTGACTTAATGATAGGTCACCATTAGAGGAGCAATTCTGCATTTTCAAAATTTCGAGATGTCTGCCATTTTCAAAATGGCTGCCAAAATACAGTATAAAAAATGGGCGGTAAAAATTCAACATTGTCCGATATCATCAAAATTTGATATGTGGGTAGATAATGATGTCCCGAATTGATTCCCGACATTGAAAAATTTCTACCGGTCTCCATTGGCTGACACAATACCACAAAAATTCAAGGTAGCTTTTAATTTATTTTTTAAACCGGTTGTCAGTGGCCGGTTTGGGAGACTTCATAATCGTTAGATTATAATCATATCTTGTTTAAACTTGGAGTTTTCAGACCAATAATCTGTCTATAAGATAGATTATAGAAATACGCATAGAATGTGGTACAGATCTGATTTAATTTTATTCTAGAAAAAATCAGCACCAAAATTGTCATTCAACGAATTTCTAACTCATTTACATAATGTTCGTTTCCATTCAATTTACATTTTATCTTCAAAAATCGACAGTTACAATTAGATCTATCCGTTGAATTACATTGTTAAGAAACGTTACGTTTTGAAGGAAAACATTATTATAATGTGATTATCTGACACGGAATACATTTGTCACAAAACAGAGCAATTTTACTGATGTTTATCAAGATATTTTGTGTTAGACTGAATTAAGTCAGATTGATTTTTGTAAGTGCCTCCTTTAGGTTAGAATTATTTATATGAGACTTATATATCATTGAGCTGATGATTTACTGAGGGAGTTTAACATTAACACTGATTGACAATCAAAGACATTATTTACTTCTGAAGTGTGGAATTATTATAGTATCTATGATCAATGTAAGTCTGCATGTTTAATCTTCATTTATTTTATTTCAAATGAACAAAGTTTATGTGAGTTTTTGCTAAGAAGTAACCGTTCTTCATTTTTAGATGTTTAGATTTTTACCTCTGAAAACAATTTAAACTAAGCTAGGCTGTGATGGTACCTGGATGTTCCACTTTTGAAATGATATTTGAGACGTTTCTTCAGCTGGCTAAAATTCTCTGCATTTAATCAGGATTAATCAGGGCCAGGCCAAATCAAACATATATTGAGTATGACTTAAAACAGTGCATGCTAGATTTCAGAATCAGAAAAAACTCTTAAAATGACCAAAATGTCTTTGTTCTAACCAAGAATGAGCTGATATTTAAACCATAGCTACATTATAGTGAGTTTTCTTTACTATTGGACAACTTTTTCTGTGAAATTTGAAATTTTGCAGATGATACAAAATAGGCCTACTAGTATTTATTACCAGATAATCATTAAAAAAATCTGCTTCTCTTCAACCAAAGAGCCAAATTAAACCAACGATCCACTTTTAAAGTTAAATTGACAGATCAACTCACCATATTTTTATGGTAGCAATACACCCCTTTTTACTCTTTTAAAAGCTACAATAGTCATAATTTAAATCCCATCAATTTAATTAAGACTTAAGATTTTAGTAAATTATGTTATTTGTGTTCCAATGTCATTTACAGTATACTGTTTTCAATATAACAAAATTTCTGTTCCTTTATTTAGGACATATCCTCAGTCCAAAATAGATAAAACCTTTAAAATCAAAATTGATACTGACAGCCTTATTTGACTCTGTGCTGAACATAAACATGTTAAAAACGTTATTGAAATGTCGAAACTTGAGACTTAAATGAATGAAAACCATTCATTTTTTAAGACGGGACGTATTATGGTATACCAATGTCTGACTGTCCGTCCGTCCGTTTCACATGTCACACTCTAACTTAAGAACCCCTTGGCCAATTCACTTCAAATTTCACAGAGTTATTGGAATTGATGGTCTGACGGTCTGTATACTTTATGGTGAAATTTCGAATTTTCATTCCAGAGTTATGGGACTTTATTCATCAAATTGTACGTGATTTTAAGGCAATTTTTCGTATGTTACGCTGTAAATTGAGAACCCCTTTGCCAATTCACTTCAAACTTCGCATAGTTATTGGAAATGATAATCTTACGGTCTGTATACTTTTTGGTGACATTTCGATTTTTTATTCCAGAGTTATGGGACTTTATTCATCAAATTGTAGGCGATTTTTCGTATGTCGCACTGTAAATTGAGAACCCCTTGGCCAATTCACTTCAAACTTTGCATAGTTATTGGAATTGATAGTCTTACGGTCTGTGTACTTTTTGGTGACATTTCGATTTTTCATTCCAGAGTTATGGGACTTTATTCATCAAATTGTCGGCGATTTTTCGTATGTCACGCTGTAAATTGAGAACCCCTTCGCCAATTCACTTCAAACTTCGTACTGTTATTGGAATTGATAGTCTTTACTGAGTTCTCAAAAATTGTGTCGTATTACTATGTTTAAATGATTTTTTTTTAACTTTGTAAATTAACATGGAGATTTTAGTTGATTGAAGAAGAGAGGATGAATTAGTTCAGGTAAATCATTTTTGTATATCAGCTTTCACTTGTATATGCTTTTACTATGTCTGTGATGATGGCACAATTCAAATTATCTGCATAGATATACCATAAAAGGTGCAGCTGTTGGGGAAATTTAGATTTTTCATTCAAGAGTAATGGGAAAGAAAGTCTTTACAAATATTGTATGAATGTTGACGACGGGCGTATCATGCGCTCTTGGCGCAGCTGTTTATTGAAAATATGAGACTAGGAAGGGAGATGAAAATGATTCAGATTATAAACTGATTGATTTTAGACTGTGTTCACATTTCTTTTTTCTGGTAGATCTGATTTAAAGATCAGAGAGGGTAAAGCAAGGGAAAAAATTGTTGTTTACTGTTGACAGTTACAGTAATGCATCTAAAATTACGATAGTTAGCAGTTTTAAGACGTAGAAGTACAGACATATACAGTAGTGTGACTCTTTAAATTTAAGCAAGCACCATGTAAATTACAGAATACAGAGCAAAGATGTGTTGCGACATCAAGTTTAATTATTCCAAACAAATTTCATGACTTGTCAACACTCACATTACAGACAGATTCTTAAAAAAATTAATTCAAAAGTAATGTAAAAACAGAATAATAAAAATACAGGAGATTGTACTATATGTGTTTACAATATATTCTCAAATTTTTAATCTCTCTATAATTTTACTTCCAATGTTTATGCCTTCCTGCACAATAAGCGAATAGATTCTGAAATTTAGTAGGTCAGTATTAGTGGATGAACACTGAGAATACCAAAATGGATGCACCCATGTCTCTGGCATAATAAAACCAAGATATATTTGTTAGAAAATAACAATTGTCCAAATTTGTTGTTTAAAGGAAGATATTCTTATTTTTTTTTAAAGTTATAAAACACCAAAAAAAATTTCATTAAATAAGTTGTGTAAAATATCCGAACAGTTACACTGTCAATTTTTCCAGTTTTCTGAGACCAAATTGAAAGCAGCTATTAATCAACTGAGCCATTACAACTCCAAGCTGTCTGTTGTTATATTTATCATTATTGAGTATGTGACTTGAATTGGTGAAAAACAATTTTTTGTTATCAGTTTACTGAAGATTGACTTTCTTGGAAATTTTAGCACAGCATTAGGATTGATCAAAGTCACCACCTTTTCAATTTTTACTACTGTTGTTCAAGAGTTATGGGACTTGTATTGGTACACATTCTTTTTCTCATTTGTCACAAATAATGACAGAACATTTTACAATTAATTCTGTCAAAATTTTTACATATTCTTTTATGTGTATGTTTATAGATTGTTGTCTGTTCTTCTTCTTTTTGTCATTGTGTTGTCTGTTCTTCTTCTTTTTGTCATTGTGTTGTCTGTTCTTCTTCTTTTTACCATTGTGTTGTCTGTTCTTTCTCTTTTTGCCATTGTGTTGTCTGTTCTTCTTTTTGCCATTGTGTTGTCTGTTCTTCTTCTTTTTGTCATTGTGTTGTCTGTTCTTTCTCTTTTTGCCATTGTGTTGTCTGTTCTTCTTCTTTTTGTCATTGTGTTGTCTGTTCTTCTTTTTGCCATTGTGTTGTCTGTTCTTCTTCTTTTTACCATTGTGTTGTCTGTTCTTCTTCTTTTTGTCATTGTGTTGTCTGTTCTTCTTCTTTTTGCCATTGTGTTGTCTGTTCTTCTTCTTTTTACCATTGTGTTGTCTGTTCTTTCTCTTTTTGCCATTGTGTTGTCTGTTCTTCCTCTTTTTGTCATTGTGTTGTCTGTTCTTCTTTTTGCCATTGTGTTGTCTGTTCTTCTTCTTTTTACCATTGTGTTGTCTGTTCTTCTTCTTTTTGTGATTGTGTTGTCTGTTCTTCTTCTTTTGCCATTGTGTTGTCTGTTCTTTCTCTTTTTGCCATTGTGTTGTCTGTTCTTCTTCTTTTTGCTATTGTGTTGTCTGTTCTTTCTCTTTTTGCCATTGTGTTGTCTGTTCTTCTTCTTTTTGTCATTGTGTTGTCTGTTCTTTCTCTTTTTACCATTGTGTTGTCTGTTCTTCTTCTTTTTGCCATTGTGTTGTCTGTTCTTTCTCTTTTTGCCATTGTGTTGTCTGTTCTTCTTCTTTTTGCTATTGTGTTGTCTGTTCTTTCTCTTTTTGCCATTGTGTTGTCTGTTCTTCTTCTTTTTGCTATTGTGTTGTCTGTTCTTTCTCTTTTTGCCATTGTGTTGTCTGTTCTTCTTCTTTTTGTCATTGTGTTGTCTGTTCTTTCTCTTTTTACCATTGTGTTGTCTGTTCTTCTTCTTTTTGTCATTGTGTTGTCTGTTCTTCTTCTTTTTACCGTTGTGTTGTCTGTTCTTTCTTTTTTTGCCATTGTGTTGTCTGTTCTTCTTCTTTTTGCTATTGTGTTGTCTGTTCTTTCTCTTTTTGCCATTGTGTTGTCTGTTCTTCTTCTTTTTGTCATTGTGTTGTCTGTTCTTCTTTTTGCCATTGTGTTGTCTGTTCTTCTTCTTTTTGTCATTGTGTTGTCTGTTCTTCTTCTTTTTGTCATTGTGTTGTCTGTTCTTCTTTTTGTCATTGTGTTGTCTGTTCTTCTTTTTGCCATTGTGTTGTCTGTTCTTCTTCTTTTTGCCATTGTGTTGTCTGTTCTTCTTCTTTTTGTCATTATGTTGTCTGTTCTTCTTCTTTTTGTCATTGTGTTGTCTGTTCTTCTTCTTTTTGTCATTGTGTTGTCTGTTCTTCTTCTTTTTGTCATTGTGTTGTCTGTTCTTCTTTTTGTCATTGTGTTGTCTGTTCTTCTTCCTTTTGTCATTGTGTTGTCTGTTCTTCTTCTTTTTGTCATTGTGTTGTCTGTTCTTCTTCCTTTTGTCATTGTGTTGTCTGTTCTTCTTCTTTTTGTCATTGTGTTGTCTGTTCTTCTTCTTTTTGTCATTGTGTTGTCTGTTCTTCTTTTTGTCATTGTGGTGTCTGTTCTTCTTTTTGTCATTGTGTTGTCTGTTCTTCTTCTTTTTGTCATTGTGTTGTCTGTTCTTCTTCTTTTTGTCATTGTGTTGTCTGTTCTTCTTCTTTTTGTCATTGTGTTGTCTGTTCTTCTTTTTGTCATTGTGTTGTCTGTTCTTCTTCTTTTTGTCATTGTGTTGTCTGTTCTTCTTCTTTTTGTCATTGTGTTGTCTGTTCTTCTTCTTTTTGTCATTGTGTTGTCTGTTCTTCTACTTTTTGCCATTGTGTTGTCTGTTCTTCTTCTTTTTGTCATTGTGTTGTCTGTTCTTCTTCTTTTTGTCATTGTGTTGTCTGTTCTTCTTCTTTTTGCCATTGTGTTGTCTGTTCTTCTTCTTTTTGTCATTGTGTTGTCTGTTCTTCTTCTTTTTGTCATTGTGTTGTCTGTTCTTCTTCTTTTTGCCATTGTGTTGTCTGTTCTTCTTCTTTTTACCATTGTGTTGCCTGTTCTTCTTCTTTTTGTCATTGTGTTGTCTGTTCTTCTTCTTTTTGTCATTGTGTTGTCTGTTCTTCTTCTTTTTGCCATTGTGTTGTTTGTTCTTCTTCTTTTTGTCACTGTGTTGTCTGTTCTTCTTCTTTTTGTCATTGTGTTGTCTGTTCTTCTTCTTTTTGCCATTGTGTTGTCTGTTCTTCTTCTTTTTGCCATTGTGTTGTCTTTTCTTCTTCATTTTGTCATTGTGTTGTCTGTTCTTCTTCTTTTTGCCATTGTGTTGTCTGTTCTTCTTCTTTTTGCCATTGTGTTGTCTGTTCTTCTTCTTTTTGTCATTGTGTTGTCTGTTCTTCTTCTTTTTGCCATTGTGTTGTCTGTTCTTCTTCTTTTTGTCATTGTGTTGTCTGTTCTTCTTCTTTTTGCCATTGTGTTGTCTGTTCTTCTTCTTTTTGCCATTGTGTTGTCTGTTCTTCTTCTTTTTGCCATTGTGATGTCTGTTCTTCTTCTTTTTGCCATTGTGTTGTCTGTTCTTCTTTTTGCCATTGTGTTGTCTGTTCTTCTTTTTGCCATTGAGTTGTCTGTTCTTCTTCTTTTTGTCATTGTGTTGTCTGTTCTTTCTCTTTTTGCCATTGTGTTGTCTGTTCTTCTTTTTTTTGCCATTGTGTTGTCTGTTTTTCTTCTTTTTGCCATTGTGTTTTCTGTTCTTCTTCTTTTTGTCATTGTGTTGTCTGTTCTTCTTCTTTTTGCCATTGTGTTGTCTGTTCTTCTTCTTTTTGCCATTGTGTTGTCTGTTCTTCTTCTTTTTGTCATTGTGTTGTCTGTTCTTTCTCTTTTTGCCATTGTGTTGTCTGTTCTTCTTCTTTTTGCCATTGTGTTGTCTGTTTTTCTTCTTTTTGCCATTGTGTTTTCTGTTCTTCTTCTTTTTGTCATTGTGTTGTCTGTTCTTTCTCTTTTTGCCATTGTGTTGTCTGTTCTTCTTCTTTTTGCCATTGTGTTGTCTGTTCTTTTTCTTTTTGCCATTGTGTTGTCTGTTCTTCTTCTTTTTGCCATTGTGTTGTCTGTTCTTCTTCTTTTTGTCATTGTGTTGTCTGTTCTTCTTCTTTTTGTCATTGTGTTGTCTGTTCTTCTTTTTGTCATTGTGTTGTCTGTTCTTTCTCTTTTTGCCATTGTGTTGTCTGTTCTTCTTCTTTTTGCCATTGTGTTGTCTGTTCTTCTTCTTTTTGTCATTGTGTTGTCTGTTCTTTCTTCTTCTTTTTGCCATTGTGTTGTCTGTTCTTCTTCTTTTTGCCATTGTGTTTTCTGTTCTTCTTCTTTTTGTCATTGTGTTGTCTGTTCTTCTTCTTTTTGCCATTGTGTTGTCTGTTCTTCCTCTTTTTGCCATTGTGTTGTCTGTTCTTCTTCTTTTGGCTATTGTGTTGTCTGTTCTTCTTCTTTTGGTCATTGTATTGTCTGTCCTTCTTCTTTTGGTCATTGTATTGTCTATCCTTCTTCTTTTGGTCATTGTATTGTCTGTTCTTCTTTTTGCCATTGTATTGTCTGTTCTTCTTTTTGCCATTGTGTTGTCTGTTCTTCTTCTTTTGGCTATTGTGTTGTCTGTTGTTTCTCTTTTTGCCATTGTGTTGTCTGTTCTTCTTCTTTTTGCCATTGTGTTGTCTGTTCTTCTTCTTTTTGCCATTGTGTTTTCTGTTCTTCTTCTTTTTGTCATTGTGTTGTCTGTTCTTTCTCTTTTTGCCATTGTGTTGTCTGTTCTTCTTCTTTTTGCCATTGTGTTGTCTGTTCTTCCTCTTTTTGCCATTGTGTTGTCTGTTCTTCTTCTTTTGGCTATTGTGTTGTCTGTTCTTCTTTTGGTCATTGTATTGTCTGTCCTTCTTCTTTTGGTCATTGTATTGTCTATCCTTCTTCTTTTGGTCATTGTATTGTCTGTTCTTCTTTTTGCCATTGTATTGTCTGTTCTTCTTTTTGCCATTGTGTTGTCTGTTCTTCTTCTTTTGGCTATTGTGTTGTCTGTTGTTTCTCTTTTTGCCATTGTGTTGTCTGTTCTTTCTCTCTTTGCCTTTGTGTTGTCTGTTCTTCTTCTTTTGGCTATTGTGTTGTCTGTTGTTTCTCTTTTTGCCATTGTGTTGTCTGTTCTTTCTCTTTTTGCCATTGTGTTGTCTGTTCTTTCTTTTTTTGCCATTGTGTTGTCTGTTCTTCTTCTTTTTACTATTGTGTTGTCTGTTCTTCCTCTTTTTGCCATTGTGTTGTCTGTTCTTCTTCTTTTTGCCATTGTGTTGTCTGTTCTTCTTTTTGCCATTGTGTTGTTTGTTCTTTCTCTTTTTGTCATTGTATTGTCTGTTCTTCTTCTTTTTGCCATTGTGTTGTCTGTTCTTCTTCTTTTTGCCATTGTGTTGTCTGTTCTTCTTTTTACCATTGTGTTGTCTGTTCTTCTTCTTTTTGCCATTGTGTTGTCTGTTCTTCTTCTTTTGGCTATTGTGTTGTCTGTTGTTTCTCTTTTTGCCATTGTGTTGTCTGTTCTTTCTCTTTTTGCCATTGTGTTGTCTGTTCTTCTTCATTTGGCTATTGTGTTGTCTGTTGTTTCTCTTTTTGCCATTGTGTTGTCTGTTCTTTCTCTTTTTGCCATTGTGTTGTCTGTTGTTTCTCTTTTTGCCATTGTGTTGTCTGTTCTTTCTCTTTTTGCCATTGTGTTGTCTGTTCTTCTTCATTTGGCTATTGTGTTGTCTGTTGTTTCTCTTTTTGCCATTGTGTTGTCTCTTGTTTCTCTTTTTGCCATTGTGTTGTCTGTTCTTTCTCTTTTTGCCATTGTGTTGTCTGTTCTTCTTCTTTTTGCCATTGTGTTGTCTGTTCTTCTTCTTTTTGCCATTGTGTTGTCTGTTCTTCTTCTTTTTGCCATTGTGTTGTCTGTTCTTCTTCTTTTTGCCATTGTGTTGTCTGTTCTTCTTTTTGCCATTGTGTTGTCTGTTCTTTCTTTTTTTGCCATTGTGTTGTCTGTTTTTCTTCTTTTTGCTATTGTGTTGTCTGTTCTTCCCCTTTTTGCCATTGTGTTGTCTGTTCTTCTTCTTTTTGCCATTGTGTTGTCTGTTCTTCTTTTTGCCATTGTGTTGTTTGTTCTTTCTCTTTTTGTCATTGTGTTGTCTGTTCTTCTTCTTTTTGCCATTGTGTTGTCTGTTCTTCTTCTTTTTGCCATTGTGTTGTCTGTTCTTCTTTTTACCATTGTGTTGTCTGTTCTTCTTCTTTTGGCTATTGTGTTGTCTGTTGTTTCTCTTTTTGCCATTGTGTTGTCTGTTCTTTCTCTTTTTGCCATTGTGTTGTCTGTTCTTCTTCTTTTGGCTATTGTGCTGTCTGTTATTTCTCTTTTTGCCATTGTGTTGTCTGTTCTTTCTCTTTTTGCCATTGTGTTGTCTGTTCTTTCTCTTTTTGCCATTGTGTTGTCTGTTCTTCTTCTTTTTGCCATTGTGTTGTCTGTTCTTCTTCTTTTTGCCATTGTGTTGTCTGTTCTTCTTCTTTTAGCCATTGTGTTGTCTGTTCTTTTTGCCATTGTGTTGTCTGTTCTTCTTCTTTTTGCTATTGTGTTGTCTGTTCTTCCTCATTTTGCCATTGTGTTGTCTGTTCTTCTTCTTTTTGCCATTGTGTTGTCTGTTCTTCTTTTTGCCATTGTGTTGTTTGTTCTTTCTCTTTTTGTCATTGTGTTGTCTGTTCTTCTTCTTTTTGCCATTGTGTTGTCTGTTCTTCTTCTTTTTGCCATTGTGTTGTCTGTTCTTCTTTTTACCATTGTGTTGTCTGTTCTTCTTCTTTTTGTCATTGTGTTGTCTGTTCTTCTTCTTTTTGCCATTGTGTTGTCTGTTCTTCTTCTTTTTGCCATTGTGATGTCTGTTCTTCTTCTTTTTGCCATTGTGTTGTCTGTTCTTCTTTTTGCCATTGTGTTGTCTGTTCTTCTTTTTGCCATTGAGTTGTCTGTTCTTCTTCTTTTTGTCATTGTGTTGTCTGTTCTTTCTCTTTTTGCCATTGTGTTGTCTGTTTTTCTTTTTTTTGCCATTGTGTTGTCTGTTTTTCTTCTTTTTGCCATTGTGTTTTCTGTTCTTCTTCTTTTTGTCATTGTGTTGTCTGTTCTTCTTCTTTTTGCCATTGTGTTGTCTGTTCTTCTTCTTTTTGCCATTGTGTTGTCTGTTCTTCTTCTTTTTGTCATTGTGTTGTCTGTTCTTTCTCTTTTTGCCATTGTGTTGTCTGTTCTTCTTCTTTTTGCCATTGTGTTGTCTGTTTTTCTTCTTTTTGCCATTGTGTTTTCTGTTCTTCTTCTTTTTGTCATTGTGTTGTCTGTTCTTTCTCTTTTTGCCATTGTGTTGTCTGTTCTTCTTCTTTTTGCCATTGTGTTGTCTGTTCTTTTTCTTTTTGCCATTGTGTTGTCTGTTCTTCTTCTTTTTGCCATTGTGTTGTCTGTTCTTCTTCTTTTTGTCATTGTGTTGTCTGTTCTTCTTCTTTTTGCCATTGTGTTGTCTGTTCTTCTTTTTGTCATTGTGTTGTCTGTTCTTTCTCTTTTTGCCATTGTGTTGTCTGTTCTTCTTCTTTTTGCCATTGTGTTGTCTGTTCTTCTTCTTTTTGTCATTGTGTTGTCTGTTCTTTCTTCTTCTTTTTGCCATTGTGTTGTCTGTTCTTCTTCTTTTTGCCATTGTGTTTTCTGTTCTTCTTCTTTTTGTCATTGTGTTGTCTGTTCTTCTTCTTTTTGCCATTGTGTTGTCTGTTCTTCCTCTTTTTGCCATTGTGTTGTCTGTTCTTCTTCTTTTGGCTATTGTGTTGTCTGTTCTTCTTCTTTTGGTCATTGTATTGTCTGTCCTTCTTCTTTTGGTCATTGTATTGTCTATCCTTCTTCTTTTGGTCATTGTATTGTCTGTTCTTCTTTTTGCCATTGTATTGTCTGTTCTTCTTTTTGCCATTGTGTTGTCTGTTCTTCTTCTTTTGGCTATTGTGTTGTCTGTTGTTTCTCTTTTTGCCATTGTGTTGTCTGTTCTTCTTCTTTTTGCCATTGTGTTGTCTGTTCTTCTTCTTTTTGCCATTGTGTTTTCTGTTCTTCTTCTTTTTGTCATTGTGTTGTCTGTTCTTTCTCTTTTTGCCATTGTGTTGTCTGTTCTTCTTCTTTTTGCCATTGTGTTGTCTGTTCTTCCTCTTTTTGCCATTGTGTTGTCTGTTCTTCTTCTTTTGGCTATTGTGTTGTCTGTTCTTCTTTTGGTCATTGTATTGTCTGTCCTTCTTCTTTTGGTCATTGTATTGTCTATCCTTCTTCTTTTGGTCATTGTATTGTCTGTTCTTCTTTTTGCCATTGTATTGTCTGTTCTTCTTTTTGCCATTGTGTTGTCTGTTCTTCTTCTTTTGGCTATTGTGTTGTCTGTTGTTTCTCTTTTTGCCATTGTGTTGTCTGTTCTTTCTCTCTTTGCCTTTGTGTTGTCTGTTCTTCTTCTTTTGGCTATTGTGTTGTCTGTTGTTTCTCTTTTTGCCATTGTGTTGTCTGTTCTTTCTCTTTTTGCCATTGTGTTGTCTGT
Source organism: Bathymodiolus brooksi (assembly GCA_963680875.1). Lineage (NCBI taxonomy): Eukaryota > Metazoa > Mollusca > Bivalvia > Mytilida > Modiolidae > Bathymodiolus > Bathymodiolus brooksi. The sequence continues at coordinate 98,690,666 of OY804585.1, forward strand.
TCTTTCTTTTTTTGCCATTGTGTTGTCTGTTCTTCTTCTTTTTGCTATTGTGTTGTCTGTTCTTCCTCTTTTTGCCATTGTGTTGTCTGTTCTTCTTCTTTTTGCCATTGTGTTGTCTGTTCTTCTTTTTGCCATTGTGTTGTTTGTTCTTTCTCTTTTTGTCATTGTATTGTCTGTTCTTCTTCTTTTTGCCATTGTGTTGTCTGTTCTTCTTCTTTTTGCCATTGTGTTGTCTGTTCTTCTTTTTACCATTGTGTTGTCTGTTCTTCTTCTTTTTGCCATTGTGTTGTCTGTTCTTCTTCTTTTGGCTATTGTGTTGTCTGTTGTTTCTCTTTTTGCCATTGTGTTGTCTGTTCTTTCTCTTTTTGCCATTGTGTTGTCTGTTCTTCTTCATTTGGCTATTGTGTTGTCTGTTGTTTCTCTTTTTGCCATTGTGTTGTCTGTTCTTTCTCTTTTTGCCATTGTGTTGTCTGTTGTTTCTCTTTTTGCCATTGTGTTGTCTGTTCTTTCTCTTTTTGCCATTGTGTTGTCTGTTCTTCTTCATTTGGCTATTGTGTTGTCTGTTGTTTCTCTTTTTGCCATTGTGTTGTCTGTTGTTTCTCTTTTTGCCATTGTGTTGTCTGTTCTTTCTCTTTTTGCCATTGTGTTGTCTGTTCTTCTTCTTTTTGCCATTGTGTTGTCTGTTCTTCTTCTTTTTGCCATTGTGTTGTCTGTTCTTCTTCTTTTTGCCATTGTGTTGTCTGTTCTTCTTCTTTTTGCCATTGTGTTGTCTGTTCTTCTTTTTGCCATTGTGTTGTCTGTTCTTTCTTTTTTTGCCATTGTGTTGTCTGTTTTTCTTCTTTTTGCTATTGTGTTGTCTGTTCTTCCCCTTTTTGCCATTGTGTTGTCTGTTCTTCTTCTTTTTGCCATTGTGTTGTCTGTTCTTCTTTTTGCCATTGTGTTGTTTGTTCTTTCTCTTTTTGTCATTGTGTTGTCTGTTCTTCTTCTTTTTGCCATTGTGTTGTCTGTTCTTCTTCTTTTTGCCATTGTGTTGTCTGTTCTTCTTTTTACCATTGTGTTGTCTGTTCTTCTTCTTTTGGCTATTGTGTTGTCTTGTTTCTCTTTTTGCCATTGTGTTGTCTGTTCTTTCTCTTTTTGCCATTGTGTTGTCTGTTCTTCTTCTTTTGGCTATTGTGCTGTCTGTTATTTCTCTTTTTGCCATTGTGTTGTCTGTTCTTTCTCTTTTTGCCATTGTGTTGTCTGTTCTTTCTCTTTTTGCCATTGTGTTGTCTGTTCTTCTTCTTTTTGCCATTGTGTTGTCTGTTCTTCTTCTTTTTGCCATTGTGTTGTCTGTTCTTCTTCTTTTAGCCATTGTGTTGTCTGTTCTTCTTTTTGCCATTGTGTTGTCTGTTCTTCTTCTTTTTGCTATTGTGTTGTCTGTTCTTCCTCATTTTGCCATTGTGTTGTCTGTTCTTCTTCTTTTTGCCATTGTGTTGTCTGTTCTTCTTTTTGCCATTGTGTTGTTTGTTCTTTCTCTTTTTGTCATTGTGTTGTCTGTTCTTCTTCTTTTTGCCATTGTGTTGTCTGTTCTTCTTCTTTTTGCCATTGTGTTGTCTGTTCTTCTTTTTACCATTGTGTTGTCTGTTCTTCTTCTTTTTGCTATTGTGTTGTCTGTTCTTCCTCTTTTTGCCATTGTGTTGTCTGTTCTTCTTTTTGCCATTGTGTTGTCTGTTCTTCTTTTTGCCATTGTGTTGTCTGTTCTTCTTTTTGCCATTGTGTTGTCTGTTCTTCTTCTTTTGGCTATTTTGTTGTCTGTTGTTTCTCTTTTTGCCATTGTGTTGTCTGTTCTTTCTCTTTTTGCCATTGTGTTGTCTGTTCTTCTTCTTTTGGCTATTGTGTTGTCTGTTGTTTCTCTTTTTGCCATTGTGTTGTCTGTTCTTTCTCTTTTTGCCATTGTGTTGTCTGTTCTTTCTCTTTTTGCCATTGTGTTGTCTGTTCTTTCTCTTTTTGCCATTGTGTTGTCTGTTCTTCTTCTTTTTGCCATTGTGTTGTCTGTTCTTCTTCTTTTTGCCACTGTGTTGTCTGTTCTTCTTCTTTTTGCCATTGTGTTGTCTGTTCTTCTTCTTTTTGCCATTGTGTTGTCTGTTCTTCTTCTTTTAGCCATTGTGTTGTCTGTTCTTCTTTTTGCCATTGTGTTGTCTGTTCTTTCTTTTTTTGCCATTGTGTTGTCTGTTCTTCTTCTTTTTGCTATTGTGTTGTCTGTTCTTCCTCTTTTTGCCATTGTGTTGTCTGTTCTTCTTCTTTTTGCCATTGTGTTGTCTGTTCTTTCTTTTTTTGCCATTGTGTTGTCTGTTCTTCTTCTTTTTGCTATTGTGTTGTCTGTTCTTCCTCTTTTTGCCATTGTGTTATCTGTTCTTCTTCTTTTTGCCATTGTGTTGTCTGTTCTTCTTTTTGCCATTGTGTTGTTTGTTCTTTCTCTTTTTGTCATTGTGTTGTCTGTTCTTCTTTTTGCCATTGTGTTGTCTGTTCTTCTTCTTTTTGCCATTGTGTTGTCTGTTCTTCTTTTTACCATTGTGTTGTCTGTTCTTCTTCTTTTTGCCATTGTGTTGTCTGTTCTTCTTCTTTTGGCTATTGTGTTGTCTGTTGTTTCTCTTTTTGCCATTGTGTTGTCTGTTCTTTCTTTTTTTTCCATTGTGTTGTCTGTTCTTCTTCTTTTGGCTATTGTGTTGTCTGTTGTTTCTCTTTTTGCCATTGTGTTGTCTGTTCTTTCTCTTTTTGTCATTGTGTTGTCTGTTCTTTCTCTTTTTGCCATTGTGTTGTCTGTTCTTCTTCTTTTTGCCATTGTGTTGTCTGTTCTTCTTCTTTTTGCCATTGTGTTGTCTGTTCTTCTTCTTTTTGCCATTGTGTTGTCTGTTCTTCTTCTTTTTGCCATTGTGTTGTCTGTTCTTCTTTTTGCCATTGTGTTGTCTGTTCTTTCTTTTTTTGCCATTGTGTTGTCTGTTCTTCTTCTTTTTGCTATTGTGTTGTCTGTTCTTCCCCTTTTTGCCAATGTGTTGTCTGTTCTTCTTCTTTTTGCCATTGTGTTGTCTGTTCTTCTTTTTGCCATTGTGTTGTTTGTTCTTTCTCTTTTTGTCATTGTGTTGTCTGTTCTTCTTCTTTTTGCCATTGTGTTGTCTGTTCTTCTTCTTTTTGCCATTGTGTTGTCTGTTCTTCTTTTTACCATTGTGTTGTCTGTTCTTCTTCTTTTGGCTATTGTGTTGTCTGTTGTTTCTCTTTTTGCCATTGTGTTGTCTGTTCTTTCTCTTTTTGCCATTGTGTTGTCTGTTCTTCTTCTTTTGGCTATTGTGTTGTCTGTTATTTCTCTTTTTGCCATTGTGTTGTCTGTTCTTTCTCTTTTTGCCATTGTGTTGTCTGTTCTTTCTCTTTTTGCCATTGTGTTGTCTGTTCTTCTTCTTTTTGCCATTGTGTTGTCTGTTCTTCTTCTTTTTGCCATTGTGTTGTCTGTTCTTCTTCTTTTAGCCATTGTGTTGTCTGTTCTTCTTTTTGCCATTGTGTTGTCTGTTCTTCTTCTTTTTGCTATTGTGTTGTCTGTTGTTTCTCTTTTTGCCATTGTGTTGTCTCTTGTTTCTCTTTTTGCCATTGTGTTGTCTGTTCTTTCTCTTTTTGCCATTGTGTTGTCTGTTCTTCTTCTTTTTGCCATTGTGTTGTCTGTTCTTCTTCTTTTTGCCATTGTGTTGTCTGTTCTTCTTCTTTTTGCCATTGTGTTGTCTGTTCTTCTTCTTTTTGCCATTGTGTTGTCTGTTCTTCTTTTTGCCATTGTGTTGTCTGTTCTTTCTTTTTTTGCCATTGTGTTGTCTGTTTTTCTTCTTTTTGCTATTGTGTTGTCTGTTCTTCCCCTTTTTGCCATTGTGTTGTCTGTTCTTCTTCTTTTTGCCATTGTGTTGTCTGTTCTTCTTTTTGCCATTGTGTTGTTTGTTCTTTCTCTTTTTGTCATTGTGTTGTCTGTTCTTCTTCTTTTTGCCATTGTGTTGTCTGTTCTTCTTCTTTTTGCCATTGTGTTGTCTGTTCTTCTTTTTACCATTGTGTTGTCTGTTCTTCTTCTTTTGGCTATTGTGTTGTCTGTTGTTTCTCTTTTTGCCATTGTGTTGTCTGTTCTTTCTCTTTTTGCCATTGTGTTGTCTGTTCTTCTTCTTTTGGCTATTGTGCTGTCTGTTATTTCTCTTTTTGCCATTGTGTTGTCTGTTCTTTCTCTTTTTGCCATTGTGTTGTCTGTTCTTTCTCTTTTTGCCATTGTGTTGTCTGTTCTTCTTCTTTTTGCCATTGTGTTGTCTGTTCTTCTTCTTTTTGCCATTGTGTTGTCTGTTCTTCTTCTTTTAGCCATTGTGTTGTCTGTTCTTTTTGCCATTGTGTTGTCTGTTCTTCTTCTTTTTGCTATTGTGTTGTCTGTTCTTCCTCATTTTGCCATTGTGTTGTCTGTTCTTCTTCTTTTTGCCATTGTGTTGTCTGTTCTTCTTTTTGCCATTGTGTTGTTTGTTCTTTCTCTTTTTGTCATTGTGTTGTCTGTTCTTCTTCTTTTTGCCATTGTGTTGTCTGTTCTTCTTCTTTTTGCCATTGTGTTGTCTGTTCTTCTTTTTACCATTGTGTTGTCTGTTCTTCTTCTTTTTGTCATTGTGTTGTCTGTTCTTCTTCTTTTTGCCATTGTGTTGTCTGTTCTTCTTCTTTTTGCCATTGTGATGTCTGTTCTTCTTCTTTTTGCCATTGTGTTGTCTGTTCTTCTTTTTGCCATTGTGTTGTCTGTTCTTCTTTTTGCCATTGAGTTGTCTGTTCTTCTTCTTTTTGTCATTGTGTTGTCTGTTCTTTCTCTTTTTGCCATTGTGTTGTCTGTTTTTCTTTTTTTTGCCATTGTGTTGTCTGTTTTTCTTCTTTTTGCCATTGTGTTTTCTGTTCTTCTTCTTTTTGTCATTGTGTTGTCTGTTCTTCTTCTTTTTGCCATTGTGTTGTCTGTTCTTCTTCTTTTTGCCATTGTGTTGTCTGTTCTTCTTCTTTTTGTCATTGTGTTGTCTGTTCTTTCTCTTTTTGCCATTGTGTTGTCTGTTCTTCTTCTTTTTGCCATTGTGTTGTCTGTTTTTCTTCTTTTTGCCATTGTGTTTTCTGTTCTTCTTCTTTTTGTCATTGTGTTGTCTGTTCTTTCTCTTTTTGCCATTGTGTTGTCTGTTCTTCTTCTTTTTGCCATTGTGTTGTCTGTTCTTTTTCTTTTTGCCATTGTGTTGTCTGTTCTTCTTCTTTTTGCCATTGTGTTGTCTGTTCTTCTTCTTTTTGTCATTGTGTTGTCTGTTCTTCTTCTTTTTGCCATTGTGTTGTCTGTTCTTCTTTTTGTCATTGTGTTGTCTGTTCTTTCTCTTTTTGCCATTGTGTTGTCTGTTCTTCTTCTTTTTGCCATTGTGTTGTCTGTTCTTCTTCTTTTTGTCATTGTGTTGTCTGTTCTTTCTTCTTCTTTTTGCCATTGTGTTGTCTGTTCTTCTTCTTTTTGCCATTGTGTTTTCTGTTCTTCTTCTTTTTGTCATTGTGTTGTCTGTTCTTCTTCTTTTTGCCATTGTGTTGTCTGTTCTTCCTCTTTTTGCCATTGTGTTGTCTGTTCTTCTTCTTTTGGCTATTGTGTTGTCTGTTCTTCTTCTTTTGGTCATTGTATTGTCTGTCCTTCTTCTTTTGGTCATTGTATTGTCTATCCTTCTTCTTTTGGTCATTGTATTGTCTGTTCTTCTTTTTGCCATTGTATTGTCTGTTCTTCTTTTTGCCATTGTGTTGTCTGTTCTTCTTCTTTTGGCTATTGTGTTGTCTGTTGTTTCTCTTTTTGCCATTGTGTTGTCTGTTCTTCTTCTTTTTGCCATTGTGTTGTCTGTTCTTCTTCTTTTTGCCATTGTGTTTTCTGTTCTTCTTCTTTTTGTCATTGTGTTGTCTGTTCTTTCTCTTTTTGCCATTGTGTTGTCTGTTCTTCTTCTTTTTGCCATTGTGTTGTCTGTTCTTCCTCTTTTTGCCATTGTGTTGTCTGTTCTTCTTCTTTTGGCTATTGTGTTGTCTGTTCTTCTTTTGGTCATTGTATTGTCTGTCCTTCTTCTTTTGGTCATTGTATTGTCTATCCTTCTTCTTTTGGTCATTGTATTGTCTGTTCTTCTTTTTGCCATTGTATTGTCTGTTCTTCTTTTTGCCATTGTGTTGTCTGTTCTTCTTCTTTTGGCTATTGTGTTGTCTGTTGTTTCTCTTTTTGCCATTGTGTTGTCTGTTCTTTCTCTCTTTGCCTTTGTGTTGTCTGTTCTTCTTCTTTTGGCTATTGTGTTGTCTGTTGTTTCTCTTTTTGCCATTGTGTTGTCTGTTCTTTCTCTTTTTGCCATTGTGTTGTCTGTTCTTTCTTTTTTTGCCATTGTGTTGTCTGTTCTTCTTCTTTTTGCTATTGTGTTGTCTGTTCTTCCTCTTTTTGCCATTGTGTTGTCTGTTCTTCTTCTTTTTGCCATTGTGTTGTCTGTTCTTCTTTTTGCCATTGTGTTGTTTGTTCTTTCTCTTTTTGTCATTGTATTGTCTGTTCTTCTTCTTTTTGCCATTGTGTTGTCTGTTCTTCTTCTTTTTGCCATTGTGTTGTCTGTTCTTCTTTTTACCATTGTGTTGTCTGTTCTTCTTCTTTTTGCCATTGTGTTGTCTGTTCTTCTTCTTTTGGCTATTGTGTTGTCTGTTGTTTCTCTTTTTGCCATTGTGTTGTCTGTTCTTTCTCTTTTTGCCATTGTGTTGTCTGTTCTTCTTCATTTGGCTATTGTGTTGTCTGTTGTTTCTCTTTTTGCCATTGTGTTGTCTGTTCTTTCTCTTTTTGCCATTGTGTTGTCTGTTGTTTCTCTTTTTGCCATTGTGTTGTCTGTTCTTTCTCTTTTTGCCATTGTGTTGTCTGTTCTTCTTCATTTGGCTATTGTGTTGTCTGTTGTTTCTCTTTTTGCCATTGTGTTGTCTGTTGTTTCTCTTTTTGCCATTGTGTTGTCTGTTCTTTCTCTTTTTGCCATTGTGTTGTCTGTTCTTCTTCTTTTTGCCATTGTGTTGTCTGTTCTTCTTCTTTTTGCCATTGTGTTGTCTGTTCTTCTTCTTTTTGCCATTGTGTTGTCTGTTCTTCTTCTTTTTGCCATTGTGTTGTCTGTTCTTCTTTTTGCCATTGTGTTGTCTGTTCTTTCTTTTTTTGCCATTGTGTTGTCTGTTTTTCTTCTTTTTGCTATTGTGTTGTCTGTTCTTCCCCTTTTTGCCATTGTGTTGTCTGTTCTTCTTCTTTTTGCCATTGTGTTGTCTGTTCTTCTTTTTGCCATTGTGTTGTTTGTTCTTTCTCTTTTTGTCATTGTGTTGTCTGTTCTTCTTCTTTTTGCCATTGTGTTGTCTGTTCTTCTTCTTTTTGCCATTGTGTTGTCTGTTCTTCTTTTTACCATTGTGTTGTCTGTTCTTCTTCTTTTGGCTATTGTGTTGTCTTGTTTCTCTTTTTGCCATTGTGTTGTCTGTTCTTTCTCTTTTTGCCATTGTGTTGTCTGTTCTTCTTCTTTTGGCTATTGTGCTGTCTGTTATTTCTCTTTTTGCCATTGTGTTGTCTGTTCTTTCTCTTTTTGCCATTGTGTTGTCTGTTCTTTCTCTTTTTGCCATTGTGTTGTCTGTTCTTCTTCTTTTTGCCATTGTGTTGTCTGTTCTTCTTCTTTTTGCCATTGTGTTGTCTGTTCTTCTTCTTTTAGCCATTGTGTTGTCTGTTCTTCTTTTTGCCATTGTGTTGTCTGTTCTTCTTCTTTTTGCTATTGTGTTGTCTGTTCTTCCTCATTTTGCCATTGTGTTGTCTGTTCTTCTTCTTTTTGCCATTGTGTTGTCTGTTCTTCTTTTTGCCATTGTGTTGTTTGTTCTTTCTCTTTTTGTCATTGTGTTGTCTGTTCTTCTTCTTTTTGCCATTGTGTTGTCTGTTCTTCTTCTTTTTGCCATTGTGTTGTCTGTTCTTCTTTTTACCATTGTGTTGTCTGTTCTTCTTCTTTTTGCTATTGTGTTGTCTGTTCTTCCTCTTTTTGCCATTGTGTTGTCTGTTCTTCTTTTTGCCATTGTGTTGTCTGTTCTTCTTTTTGCCATTGTGTTGTCTGTTCTTCTTTTTGCCATTGTGTTGTCTGTTCTTCTTCTTTTGGCTATTTTGTTGTCTGTTGTTTCTCTTTTTGCCATTGTGTTGTCTGTTCTTTCTCTTTTTGCCATTGTGTTGTCTGTTCTTCTTCTTTTGGCTATTGTGTTGTCTGTTGTTTCTCTTTTTGCCATTGTGTTGTCTGTTCTTTCTCTTTTTGCCATTGTGTTGTCTGTTCTTTCTCTTTTTGCCATTGTGTTGTCTGTTCTTTCTCTTTTTGCCATTGTGTTGTCTGTTCTTCTTCTTTTTGCCATTGTGTTGTCTGTTCTTCTTCTTTTTGCCACTGTGTTGTCTGTTCTTCTTCTTTTTGCCATTGTGTTGTCTGTTCTTCTTCTTTTTGCCATTGTGTTGTCTGTTCTTCTTCTTTTAGCCATTGTGTTGTCTGTTCTTCTTTTTGCCATTGTGTTGTCTGTTCTTTCTTTTTTTGCCATTGTGTTGTCTGTTCTTCTTCTTTTTGCTATTGTGTTGTCTGTTCTTCCTCTTTTTGCCATTGTGTTGTCTGTTCTTCTTCTTTTTGCCATTGTGTTGTCTGTTCTTTCTTTTTTTGCCATTGTGTTGTCTGTTCTTCTTCTTTTTGCTATTGTGTTGTCTGTTCTTCCTCTTTTTGCCATTGTGTTATCTGTTCTTCTTCTTTTTGCCATTGTGTTGTCTGTTCTTCTTTTTGCCATTGTGTTGTTTGTTCTTTCTCTTTTTGTCATTGTGTTGTCTGTTCTTCTTTTTGCCATTGTGTTGTCTGTTCTTCTTCTTTTTGCCATTGTGTTGTCTGTTCTTCTTTTTACCATTGTGTTGTCTGTTCTTCTTCTTTTTGCCATTGTGTTGTCTGTTCTTCTTCTTTTGGCTATTGTGTTGTCTGTTGTTTCTCTTTTTGCCATTGTGTTGTCTGTTCTTTCTTTTTTTTCCATTGTGTTGTCTGTTCTTCTTCTTTTGGCTATTGTGTTGTCTGTTGTTTCTCTTTTTGCCATTGTGTTGTCTGTTCTTTCTCTTTTTGTCATTGTGTTGTCTGTTCTTTCTCTTTTTGCCATTGTGTTGTCTGTTCTTCTTCTTTTTGCCATTGTGTTGTCTGTTCTTCTTCTTTTTGCCATTGTGTTGTCTGTTCTTCTTCTTTTTGCCATTGTGTTGTCTGTTCTTCTTCTTTTTGCCATTGTGTTGTCTGTTCTTCTTTTTGCCATTGTGTTGTCTGTTCTTTCTTTTTTTGCCATTGTGTTGTCTGTTCTTCTTCTTTTTGCTATTGTGTTGTCTGTTCTTCCCCTTTTTGCCAATGTGTTGTCTGTTCTTCTTCTTTTTGCCATTGTGTTGTCTGTTCTTCTTTTTGCCATTGTGTTGTTTGTTCTTTCTCTTTTTGTCATTGTGTTGTCTGTTCTTCTTCTTTTTGCCATTGTGTTGTCTGTTCTTCTTCTTTTTGCCATTGTGTTGTCTGTTCTTCTTTTTACCATTGTGTTGTCTGTTCTTCTTCTTTTGGCTATTGTGTTGTCTGTTGTTTCTCTTTTTGCCATTGTGTTGTCTGTTCTTTCTCTTTTTGCCATTGTGTTGTCTGTTCTTCTTCTTTTGGCTATTGTGTTGTCTGTTATTTCTCTTTTTGCCATTGTGTTGTCTGTTCTTTCTCTTTTTGCCATTGTGTTGTCTGTTCTTTCTCTTTTTGCCATTGTGTTGTCTGTTCTTCTTCTTTTTGCCATTGTGTTGTCTGTTCTTCTTCTTTTTGCCATTGTGTTGTCTGTTCTTCTTCTTTTAGCCATTGTGTTGTCTGTTCTTCTTTTTGCCATTGTGTTGTCTGTTCTTCTTCTTTTTGCTATTGTGTTGTCTGTTCTTCCTCTTTTTGCCATTGTGTTGTCTGTTCTTCTTCTTTTTGCCATTGTGTTGTCTGTTCTTCTTTTTGCCATTGTGTTGTTTGTTCTTTCTCTTTTTGTCATTGTGTTGTCTGTTCTTCTTCTTTTTGCCATTGTGTTGTCTGTTCTTCTTCTTTTTGCCATTGTGTTGTCTGTTCTTCTTTTTACCATTGTGTTGTCTGTTCTTCTTCTTTTTGCTATTGTGTTGTCTGTTCTTCCTCTTTTTGCCATTGTGTTGTCTGTTCTTCTTCTTTTTGCCATTGTGTTGTCTGTTCTTCTTTTTGCCATTGTGTTGTCTGTTCTTCTTTTTGCCATTGTGTTGTCTGTTCTTTCTTTTTTTGCCATTGTGTTGTCTGTTCTTCTTCTTTTGTCTATTGTGTTGTCTGTTGTTTCTCTTTTTGCCATTGTGTTGTCTGTTCTTTCTCTTTTTGCCGTTGTGTTGTCTGTTCTTCTTCTTTTGGCTATTGTGTTGTCTGTTGTTTCTCTTTTTGCCATTGTGTTGTCTGTTGTTTCTCTTTTTGCCATTGTGTTGTCTGTTCTTTCTCTTGTTGCCATTGTGTTGTCTGTTCTTCTTCTTTTTGCCATTGTGTTGTCTGTTCTTCTTCTTTTTGCCATTGTGTTGTCTGTTCTTCTTCTTTTTGCCATTGTGTTGTCTGTTCTTCTTCTTTTAGCCATTGTGTTGTCTGTTCTTCTTTTTGCCATTGTGTTGTCTGTTCTTTCTTTTTTTGCCATTGTGTTGTCTGTTCTTCTTCTTTTTGCTATTTTGTTGTCTGTTCTTCCTCTTTTTGCCATTGTGTTGTCTGTTCTTCTTCTTTTTGCCATTGTGTTGTCTGTTCTTCTTTTTGCCATTGTGTTGTTTGTTCTTTCTCTTTTTGTCATTGTGTTGTCTGTTGTTCTTCTTTTTGCCATTGTGTTGTCTGTTCTTCTTCTTTTTGCCATTGTGTTGTCTGTTCTTCTTTTTACCATTGTGTTGTCTGTTCTTCTTCTTTTTGCTATTGTGTTGTCTGTTCTTTCTCTTTTTGTCATTGTGTTGTCTGTTCTTCTTCTTTTTGCCATTGTGTTGTCTGTTCTTCTTCTTTTTGCCATTGTGTTGTCTGTTCTTCTTTTTACCATTGTGTTGTCTGTTCTTCTTTTTGCTATTGTGTTGTCTGTTCTTCCTCTTTTTGCCATTGTGTTGTCTGTTCTTCTTCTTTTTGCCATTGTGTTGTCTGTTCTTCTTTTTGCCATTGTGTTGTCTGTTCTTCTTTTTGCCATTGTGTTGTCTGTTCTTTCTTTTTTTGCCATTGTGTTGTCTGTTCTTCTTCTTTTGTCTATTGTGTTGTCTGTTGTTTCTCTTTTTGCCATTGTGTTGTCTGTTCTTTCTCTTTTTGCCATTGTGTTGTCTGTTCTTCTTCTTTTGGCTATTGTGTTGTCTGTTGTTTCTCTTTTTGCCATTGTGTTGTCTGTTCTTTCTCTTTTTGCCATTGTGTTGTCTGTTCTTTCTCTTGTTGCCATTGTGTTGTCTGTTCTTCTTCTTTTTGCCATTGTGTTGTCTGTTCTTCTTCTTTTTGCCATTGTGTTGTCTGTTCTTCTTCTTTTTGCCATTGTGTTGTCTGTTCTTCTTCTTTTAGCCATTGTGTTGTCTGTTCTTCTTTTTGCCATTGTGTTGTCTGTTCTTTCTTTTTTTGCCATTGTGTTGTCTGTTCTTCTTCTTTTTGCTATTTTGTTGTCTGTTCTTCCTCTTTTTGCCATTGTGTTGTCTGTTCTTCTTCTTTTTGCCATTGTGTTGTCTGTTCTTCTTTTTGCCATTGTGTTGTTTGTTCTTTCTCTTTTTGTCATTGTGTTGTCTGTTCTTCTTCTTTTTGCCATTGTGTTGTCTGTTCTTCTTCTTTTTGCCATTGTGTTGTCTGTTCTTCTTTTTACCATTGTGTTGTCTGTTCTTCTTCTTTTTGCTATTGTGTTGTCTGTTCTTCCTCTTTTTGCCATTGTGTTGTATGTTCTTCTTCTTTTTGCCATTGTGTTGTCTGTTCTTCTTCTTTTTGCCATTGTGTTGTCCGTTCTTCTTCTTTTTGCCATTGTGTTGTCTGTTCTTCTTCTTTTTGTCATTGTGTTGTCTGTTCTTCTTTTTGCCATTGTGTTGTCTGTTCTTTCTTTTTTTGCCATTGTGTTGTCTGTTCTTCTTCTTTTTGCTATTGTGTTGTCTGTTCTTCTTCTTTTTGCCATTGTGTTGTCTGTTCTTCTTCTTTTTGTCATTGTGTTGTCTGTTCTTCTTCTTTTTGTCATTGTGTTGTCTGTTCTTCTTCTTTTTGTCATTGTGTTGTCTGTTCTTCTTCTTTTTGCCATTGTGTTGTCTGTTCTTCTTTTTGCCATTGTGTTGTCTGTTCTTCTTCTTTTTGCCATTGTGTTGTCTGTTCTTTCTCTTTTTGCCATTGTGTTGTCTGTTCTTCTTCTTTTTGCCATTGTGTTGTCTGTTCTTCTTCTTTTTGCCATTGTGTTGTCTGTTCTTCTTCTTTTTGCCATTGTGTTGTCTGTTCTTCTTCTTTTAGCCATTGTGTTGTCTGTTCTTCTTTTTGCCATTGTGTTGTCTGTTCTTTCTTATTTTGCCATTGTGTTGTCTGTTCTTCTTCTTTTTGCCATTGTGTTGTCTGTTCTTCTTTTTGCCATTGTGTTGTCTGTTCTTCTTTTTGCCATTGTGTTGTTTGTTCTTTCTCTTTTTGTCATTGTGTTGTCTGTTCTTCTTCTTTTTGCCATTGTGTTGTCTGTTCTTCTTCTTTTTGCCATTGTGTTGTCTGTTCTTCTTTTTGCCATTGTGTTGTCTGTTCTTCTTCTTTTTGCCATTGTGTTGTCTGTTCTTCTTCTTTTTGCTATTGTGTTGTCTGTTCTTCCTCTTTTTGCCATTGTGTTGTCTGTTCTTCTTCTTTTTGCCATTGTGTTGTCTGTTCTTCTTTTTGCCATTGTGTTGTCTGTTCTTCTTCTTTTTGTCATTGTGTTGTCTGTTCTTCTTCTTTTTGCCATTGTGTTGTCTGTTCTTCTTCTTTTTGCCATTGTGTTGTCTGTTCTTCTTTTTACCATTGTGTTGTCTGTTCTTCTTCTTTTTGCTATTGTGTTGTCTGTTCTTTCTCTTTTTGTCATTGTGTTGTCTGTTCTTCTTCTTTTTGCCATTGTGTTGTCTGTTCTTCTTCTTTTTGCCATTGTGTTGTCTGTTCTTCTTTTTACCATTGTGTTGTCTGTTCTTCTTTTTGCTATTGTGTTGTCTGTTCTTCCTCTTTTTGCCATTGTGTTGTCTGTTCTTCTTCTTTTTGCCATTGTGTTGTCTGTTCTTCTTTTTGCCATTGTGTTGTCTGTTCTTCTTTTTGCCATTGTGTTGTCTGTTCTTTCTTTTTTTGCCATTGTGTTGTCTGTTCTTCTTCTTTTGTCTATTGTGTTGTCTGTTGTTTCTCTTTTTGCCATTGTGTTGTCTGTTCTTTCTCTTTTTGCCATTGTGTTGTCTGTTCTTCTTCTTTTGGCTATTGTGTTGTCTGTTGTTTCTCTTTTTGCCATTGTGTTGTCTGTTCTTTCTCTTTTTGCCATTGTGTTGTCTGTTCTTTCTCTTGTTGCCATTGTGTTGTCTGTTCTTCTTCTTTTTGCCATTGTGTTGTCTGTTCTTCTTCTTTTTGCCATTGTGTTGTCTGTTCTTCTTCTTTTTGCCATTGTGTTGTCTGTTCTTCTTCTTTTAGCCATTGTGTTGTCTGTTCTTCTTTTTGCCATTGTGTTGTCTGTTCTTTCTTTTTTTGCCATTGTGTTGTCTGTTCTTCTTCTTTTTGCTATTTTGTTGTCTGTTCTTCCTCTTTTTGCCATTGTGTTGTCTGTTCTTCTTCTTTTTGCCATTGTGTTGTCTGTTCTTCTTTTTGCCATTGTGTTGTTTGTTCTTTCTCTTTTTGTCATTGTGTTGTCTGTTCTTCTTCTTTTTGCCATTGTGTTGTCTGTTCTTCTTCTTTTTGCCATTGTGTTGTCTGTTCTTCTTTTTACCATTGTGTTGTCTGTTCTTCTTCTTTTTGCTATTGTGTTGTCTGTTCTTCCTCTTTTTGCCATTGTGTTGTCTGTTCTTCTTCTTTTTGCCATTGTGTTGTCTGTTCTTCTTCTTTTTGCCATTGTGTTGTCCGTTCTTCTTCTTTTTGCCATTGTGTTGTCTGTTCTTCTTCTTTTTGTCATTGTGTTGTCTGTTCTTCTTTTTGCCATTGTGTTGTCTGTTCTTTCTTTTTTTGCCATTGTGTTGTCTGTTCTTCTTCTTTTTGCTATTGTGTTGTCTGTTCTTCTTCTTTTTGCCATTGTGTTGTCTGTTCTTCTTCTTTTTGTCATTGTGTTGTCTGTTCTTCTTCTTTTTGTCATTGTGTTGTCTGTTCTTCTTCTTTTTGTCATTGTGTTGTCTGTTCTTCTTCTTTTTGCCATTGTGTTGTCTGTTCTTCTTTTTGCCATTGTGTTGTCTGTTCTTCTTCTTTTTGCCATTGTGTTGTCTGTTCTTTCTCTTTTTGCCATTGTGTTGTCTGTTCTTCTTCTTTTTGCCATTGTGTTGTCTGTTCTTCTTCTTTTTGCCATTGTGTTGTCTGTTCTTCTTCTTTTTGCCATTGTGTTGTCTGTTCTTCTTCTTTTAGCCATTGTGTTGTCTGTTCTTCTTTTTGCCATTGTGTTGTCTGTTCTTTCTTATTTTGCCATTGTGTTGTCTGTTCTTCTTCTTTTTGCCATTGTGTTGTCTGTTCTTCTTTTTGCCATTGTGTTGTCTGTTCTTCTTTTTGCCATTGTGTTGTTTGTTCTTTCTCTTTTTGTCATTGTGTTGTCTGTTCTTCTTCTTTTTGCCATTGTGTTGTCTGTTCTTCTTCTTTTTGCCATTGTGTTGTCTGTTCTTCTTTTTGCCATTGTGTTGTCTGTTCTTCTTCTTTTTGCCATTGTGTTGTCTGTTCTTCTTCTTTTTGCTATTGTGTTGTCTGTTCTTCCTCTTTTTGCCATTGTGTTGTCTGTTCTTCTTCTTTTTGCCATTGTGTTGTCTGTTCTTCTTTTTGCCATTGTGTTGTCTGTTCTTCTTCTTTTTGTCATTGTGTTGTCTGTTCTTCTTCTTTTTGCCATTGTGTTGTCTGTTCTTCTTCTTTTTGCCATTGTGTTGTCTGTTCTTCTTTTTGCCATTGTGTTGTCTGTTCTTTCTCTTTTTGTCATTGTGTTGTCTGTTCTTCTTCTTTTTGCCATTGTGTTGTCTGTTCTTCTTCTTTTTGCCATTGTGTTGTCTGTTCTTCTTTTTACCATTGTGTTGTCTGTTCTTCTTTTTGTCATTGTGTTGTCTGTTCTTCTTCTTTTTGCCATTGTGTTGTCTGTTCTTCTTCTTTTTGCCATTGTGTTGTCTGTTCTTCTTTTTACCATTGTGTTGTCTGTTCTTCTTTTTGTCATTGTGTTGTCTGTTCTTCTTCTTTTTGCCATTGTGTTGTCTGTTCTTCTTCTTTTTGCCATTGTGTTGTCTGTTCTTCTTTTTACCATTGTGTTGTCTGTTCTTCTTTTTGCCATTGTGTTGTCTGTTCTTCTTTTTGCCATTGTGTTGTCTGTTCTTCTTTTTGCCATTGTGTTGTATGTTCTTCTTTTTGCCATTGTGTTGTCTGTTCTTCTTCTTTTTGCCATTGTGTTGTCTGTTCTTCTTCCATTTATGGAATCTGATTACCCCTTTGGTATCTTCAAACTCTTCTGATGATTAGCAAGAGTAATCTGCTTTTAATTTTCTAATTATTTCCTTTCTAAAGTTATTGTACAACAATTAGTGGTACTATAGATAGCTTTGCTACATTTTAAATCTGTAATGAAAACTTTCTATGCATAATTCAAATACACATTAGATGGTTGGATCTGTGTTCCTGACACAACATCTCAATTATATATGTTTCCATTAAAGGCATACAGTCGCTCAAATTGATTTTTTTTGTTTATATTAAAAGATGCCAATATTCGATGTTTTATACTAGTTGCAGTTGAAATTTTTCATTATATCATACGTAAATAGCCTAGAACGAATGAAATATGTTGCTTTTTAATTTTCTTGTATCCATTAAAGAATTCAATGTTGACCTGTACAATATTCATATATATTCCGTGACCTACAAAGTGAACCTATTCGGTAAAGCGTTTGCGCATGTGCGAAATTGTTTGCAGAAGGAAAAGCACATGTATGGCACAAACCAAAATATTGACAGATTCTACACAAAAACGACACAAATATGAGGATTTCGTGTAAAAATTAAAAAAAAAAGTGTGTTATACTCCATTTTTCAACACGTATACAGTAAGAATAATTTAATATTTTTTTTTACGGCCAAATCGTATTTTGACAGTAGAATTGCATCGTCATTTTTTATATTATTCTTTTTTTTTTCAGGAGAAAATGCTAGGTGATATCTCTTTTAAATTAGAGACTAAAATAATGAACTTCATGAATGTTTTTTTTTCGAAAAAAATATAATCAAGTCAACTCAAGTGTTGTCAATAATATGCAATACAATTTGTTTACAATTTTCTAATTATCAGGCCCCTTTGCAGAGTTTGGGTTTGTTTTTATTGATTACATCACATATTTCAGATTTTAAGTTATTCTTACTAAATACCATTATATAATATTAACTGATTACCCCGGGATCCAATTTCATATATACAAATGTATATTTCTTAAATTATATTAATTATAGCGAATTTACATGAAAAGCATGCTTCCTGGTTATTTATAGCAGTTATCAGTGTCCGACAAACTTTGGAAAATCAACCGACTTATAATTAGGATTGTTAATGGCGATTTTACCAACAGACATTCGAATTCTTTTCACTAATTACGACATTATAGCATATTTTTTAAACCTGGCTTCTTGTTCAGAACATTTTGTTAGTATAAAACATCGGAAAAACAAAAAAAATCAATTTGAGCGACTGTATGCCTTTTAAGTACCAATGTTAAACTATTAGCTGTAATGTTGACCATCTTGAATTTCCAATCAATATTAACAACTTTAAAGGTTAAAAGGAGGATCAGCCATGTTTTTTAATTGAAATTTCCGAGTAGAAGATAATATATTTTAGCCAATCAGACAGCAGAACTTGGTGAATTTTCAAAATCAAAATTTCAAGATATTTGGAGGACAATCCATCTAAAAGTTTTGTTTCTGAGAAGAAGATTGAAATATGAAAAACTTACACAAGGATGGAAGAATGAAGAAATTGTGTAATCATTTTTTTATGTTCAATGAGTTAGGGTGAGAGGTGATTGTTGGTTTTGTTGATATTGGTAGAATTGTTGACCATCATTGTTTAAACTGTTTTTAGGTGAGAGGTGATTGCTGGTTTTGTTGATATTGATGGAATTGTTGACCATCATTGTTTAAACTGTTTTTAGGTGAGAGGTGATTGTTGGTTTTGTTGATATTGGTAGAATTGTTGACCATCATTGTTTAAACTGTTTTTAGGTGAGAGGTGATTGTTTGTTTTGTTGATATTGGTAGAATTGTTAACCATCACTGTTTAAACTGTTTTTAGGTGAGAGGTGATTGCTGGTTTTGTTGATATTGGTAGAATTGTTAACCATCATTGTTTAAACTGTTTTTAGGTGAGAGGTGATTGTTGGTTTTGTTGATATTGGTAGAATTGTTAACCATCATTGTTTAAACTGTTTTTAGGTGAGAGGTGATTGCTGGTTTTGTTGATATTGGTAGAATTGTTGACCATCACTGTTTAAACTGTTTTAGGAGAGAGGTGATTGCTGGTTTTGTTGATATTGGTAGAATTGTTGACCATCATTGTTTAAACTTTCTTTAGGTGAGAGGTGATTGCTGGTTTTGTTGATATTGATAGAATTGTTGACCATCACTGTTTAAACTGTTTTTAGGTGAGAGGTGATTGCTGGTTTTGTTGATATTGGTAGAATTGTTGACCATCACTGTTTAAACTGTTTTTAGGAGAGAGATGATTGCTGGTTTTGTTGATATTGGTAGAATTGTTGACCATCACTGTTTAAACTGTTTTTAGGTGAGAGGTGATTGCTGGTTTTGTTGATATTGATAGAATTGTTGACCATCATTGTTTAAACTGTTTTTAGGTGAGAGGTGATTGTTTGTTTTGTTGATATTGGTAGAATTGTTGACCATCATTGTTTAAACTGTTTTTAGGTGAGAGGTGATTGTTGGTTTTGTTGATATTGGTAGAATTGTTAACCATCATTGTTTAAACTGTTTTTATGTGAGAGGTGATTGTTGGTTTTGTTGATATTGGTAGAATTGTTGACCATCACTGTTTAAACTGTTTTTAGGTGAGAGGTGATTGTTGGTTTTGTTGATATTGGTAGAATTGTTGACCATCACTGTTTAAACTGTTTTTAGGTGAGAGGTGATTGTTGGTTTTGTTGATATTGGTAGAATTGTTGACCATCATTGTTTAAACTGTTTTTAGGTGAGAGGTGATTGTTGGTTTTGTTGATATTGGTAGAATTGTTGACCATCATTGTTTAAACTGTTTTTAGGTGAGAGGTGATTGTTGGTTTTGTTGATATTGGTGGAATTGTTGACCATCATTGTTTAAACTGTTTTTAGGTGAGAGGTGATTGTTGGTTTTGTTGATATTGGTAGAATAGTTGACCATCATTGTTTAAACTGTTTTTAGGTGAGAGGTGATTGTTGGTTTTGTTGATATTGGTAGAATTGTTAACCATCACTGTTTAAACTTTCTTTAGGTGAGAGGTGATTGCTGGTTTTGTTGATACTGGTGGAATTGTTAACCATCATTGTTTAAACTGTTTTTAGGTGAGAGGTGATTGTTGGTTTTGTTGATATTGGTAGAATTGTTAACCATCACTGTTTAAACTTTCTTTAGGTGAGAGGTGATTGCTGGTTTTGTTGATTTTGGTAGAATTGTTGACTATCACTGTTTATACTTTATTATTTTTATACACAACACATGTAAAGGAAAAACTGTTATTACTAAACCTACTATAACTACTTTAAACAACAATTTACTCAATAAACAATGCTAAAGCTCATAATACATTATGTATATGACAAAAATACACTACCAAAGGCTTTCTTGGGGCTACTCATTCACTAAAAATATTTAATTTCATCAACTTGAAAATTATAATTAATATCCCATAAACAATTAACAAATCTGAATTTGTGAATATCTGTACAGAGAGTTAAACAAAAATTACCTTACAACACTGGGGAGATCCCTGCAGCTAGACCTTAATACAGTTTGAAGTGCTTACCTGGGGAGATCCTGGCAGGTGTGAAACTACGTAGATTAAAGAAAATTAATGAGCCTGGGGAGATCCCGGCACACTTAGGGGACTCTGGGGAGATCCCAGCGGAGTAAACATAATACATTAAAATACCAAGCTGATCCTGGGGAGATCCCAGCAGGATTATCCAGCGGAGTAAAGATAATACATAAAAATATCAAACTGGTCCTGGGGAGATCCCGGCAGGATTATCCAGCGGAGTAAACATAATACATTAAAATACCAAGCTGATCCTGGGGAGATCCCGGCAGGATTATATCTTAATAACAAATCTTAATAAACCAACCAAATTAACCTATCTGATGTATTATTGAATTGGGGGAGTATAATTCCCCTCGAATTATAAAGGCCTTGAACCAATGTATAGAATGAAGAGTGAAAGTCCATTTCTTCTACCTGCCTAATGATTTCTCCTACCTGCCTAATGAGTAGCCCATAAAGCATGAGAGTAAACTTAGTATATACTGATTATATATTTAAACTAAATGACTACTAAAGAGAGGGGATATATGTTCAAATCCCATCGAGGGAAGAACAAAAATTTGACAGCTCTAAAATCTAATTCTAACACTGTTTGGTTTAATTTTCAGACGTATATAATATTTAGTATTAACCTAGTATCACAAGTAACTTTGAGATCCAGTGGGACAGATATATTGTATGGTTGTCACTTGCTTCTAGACGTTTGTATAATATACTTTATTTCCTGTGACTGTATAATGAATTCTTCATTATCCTATACAATATATTAAAAATTGCTGAGTTAGATTGCTGTCAAATTATAATATTAAGTATATATGTACCATCTACACACGCTTATACACATGTCTTACGCCTATCCCTAGATTTGTCTTACGAGAAAAGGTAACACTACGATTATTGAAGCTCCTTTTTTAAGGAGTGGATGTAGTCGAGTGGTCTAGGGCGCTGGACGTTTATATATATACGTCTGAAAATTAAACCAAACAGTGTTAGAATTAGATTTTAGAGCTGTCAAATTTTTGTTCTTCCCTCGACGGGATTTGAACCCATACCATTGATACACTGCAGCACCATTCGCTTAGCCTTACGTCCAGCGCCCTAGACCAATAATAACAAAGTAATGTTCCGCAAAGCAAAAGAGATAATAATCATACCAATACTAATAAGTCCATTTTTTGTACACATATGTGATAGAGCAGCAATTTGTAAAATCTGTATACCGTATTTAGGGTTGCATAATGCGCATTGGTGCATAATGCGCACCCCCTCTTGGCCTTGAAAATCTCCAGAAAAAATTAGTTTGTGTCTATAATGCGCATGGACTTTTGAAAAAAGTCGTCGTCGGAAATGTAAGAATTAAATATCAGTCGTAAATATTTTTCAGTCCTTTGAGCATGTTTCATTTGCTGGGAGAATTTTAGAACCATTTATCTCTTTTCATCTTCAATAAAGGTTGCAAAATATTAAATGTATCGGGTTTTATTGGCGGACATGTGATTTCCCGGTCTGGGAAAGAGTGAAACACATTGTTCCTGTTTATAATGCGCACACCTCCTACCAAATAAAGAATCTGGGCAAAATCCTGCGCATTATACAACCCTAAATACGGTAAGTGCTCATCCATTAATGATTGAACGAGGAAGACATTTAAACATACCTAGAACAGAGAGGTATTGTTTATTATGTAAATCAAATCAAATTGAAGATGAAAAACATTTTCTCCTACATTGTAAAAAATTCAATTCTCAAAGAAACATATTTAATGAAAAAATATCAAATATACTTGAAAATGCAAGTTATAAAAATGCTAACAACAAAATAAGCTTTTTGTTTAATAATAAGTCATACTCAATTCTTAGATTGACTTCCTCTTTCATATCAAGCTGTTTGAATATAAGAAAAGATTTGCTATAATTATTATAGCGTTTTATACTGTAACTATTATGATTTGTTCCACTACATGCATATTATGTTATTGTGTATTATCATATATTCTGAGCCCTAGCCATTTATTGTTGATGAGTTTGTGCTAATAAAGTATCATATCATATCATGTACTGACTTTTAATGACATTTCACAACAAATGACTTGAGAAATTCAAACTGTCTAAAAACTGTCATCATCATAAAATAAAACTATATACAATCTCATGATCTTGAACTCAGTACTGAAGTACATAATGAATCTTAATTATACACAGTAGGAAACCACACAATTGCATTTTAAGGATTCTTAATGTAGAAAAAAAAATCTATCTGGAGCTTTTAATATATATAAACTTAGTTAAAGACATAACAATTGAAAATAAAGCAGATGTTTAACTGTAAAACATGGTAATATAAAATGAAATTATTTCCCCCAAAGGTGTAGATGGGGATGATGGGTGGGATAATTAATTGTTTATAAATGCATCTGATACAAATTCTCACTGTGACTGAAGTAATTTCAATACTGATATCCCCCTCTAGGAGATCATTCCTCAAATTGATAAAACTGAGTAATTTCAATACTGATATCCCCCTCTAGGAGAGCATTCCTCAAATTGATAAAAATAACATTTTAGGAGTTCAGGTGTTAGATTCTGCTAGCAGTAAGTGGAAATCTGTTAAAATGATAATCATAGACAGATACATTGTGTTGTATATAAACTATAATTTAATAAATTAAATTTCCTATAATATGCAAAATGATAACAATATATCACTTAGTTCTTTGAGCCAATTGAAACCCAAACAAACCCACAACAGTTCAAGTCTAACAAAGAAGTCATTAACTGAAAACAGTAACAATTCGTGTATATATTGTTTTTAGTAAGAATAAAGATATTGATGTAGATGAACACTAGAGACTATCCAATGTTATACTTAGACACAAATTAAAGTGAAAGAACAACTCTTATTGTTGTTTTACACTTCACAGTCACAGTAGGGACTCAACAATGAGTGTAACTCGTACCCTAAAATGAATGTAAGATGACCACTAAAGTAATCATTTTTTGATTAGAAAACGGAAAAATCTAAATATTTCGTAAACCGTAGATTTTTTTTTAGCGCATCCAACGAGATTTTTGTCAGGAATTTCACTACCATTTTGGAATTGTATAAATATTTACGGTTGAAATTATTCTGAAGGCCCTGCTCATCTGAAAAATTACCAATTTTTAGCGTTATTTTGGTCTTTATTTCATGCTAAGTTCTTCAAAATACGCCAAGTTTGCTCGTTAAATGTGACAGCCAACTCACCGCGGACGTAATCCCATATAACAATAGGAACGACGGTGGTCCGGCAGCTGGTCTATTGTCTCTCGTTGAAGTGCCGGAGAAGGCTATTGTTCCCTTCATGGTAAATGCATTTGACTATGTGACATTTATACACAGGCTTACCTGAGATTTACCTGGAAAATTTTGAAAAAGACGTGAAATCATAAATTTCCATAATTACAAATTTTTAATTTGACTAAGTTATTTCAATCTTTCGGAAATAATTAATAAATTCACTGAAGTTAGTACACAATTATTGGATATGAATAAAATTTTATAGGTAAAAACGTTATGTACAATCTGTCATTTACAACCGGTGTACCCGTTCAATCTGTAATCATGTTGGACTGGATTCAGCTTTCCTCGTCGCTGGACTCGTCGTCATCAAAATCAATTATTATTGGAGGAATCTCACTCCTATCAATGCAATTCTCTATCCCATACTCCTTTTCTATTTTTAATACATGGTCTTCTGCCTTCGCCCAAACTTCCTTTGTAATTCTGTCAAACCCCCCATAAACAAGTTCTTTCACATCCTTCAAACGAAAAGTTGTATTGTTTTCTGCCACAAACCCTTTAATCTGTGCCCAAATAAGTTCTATGGGGTTCAATTCGCAATGGCGAACAGGGGTTCTTAGAACTTTGTGACCGTGTAGGTTGGCAATTTTATCAGTTTTAAAAATGGAAAGGGGTTTCTTAAATTTGATTTTTTCATAAAGTTGTTTTTTTAGTTTCAAGGGGCTGAAAAGGAATGTTGTGTTTTGAAAGATAATCTTGTAAGACAGCTTTTCTCTGATTAAAGTTTGGCACAACAGTTTCTTTAGTCTTGATGTTGTGATAACTGGCATTATCTAAAACGATAACACTTGGGCTTTTTAATGCTGGCATAAGCTGATTTTCGAGCCAGTTTAGATAGGTGGGCCCGTTCATTTCTTGGTGATAATCCCCATCTTTAGCTTTGGCAAGAAAAACCAAATCATACCTATCAATCAAACCCTCCTCACGATTACCAGCGTGCAAAACTATCAACCTTTTACCTTTTCCTGAAGGGATCTTTGGGGCATCAGAGCCATCAACTGGTAACCACATGTAGTCAGTGGCATGATTCTGATTAACCCAGGTCTCATCCAAATATACAATTTCATACCCATCCTCTCGAAACTTCCTGATTTTTCGGAGGTAATTACATCAATCATTTATTACTGACCTCTGATCATATAAAAGCCTCCTATTATCGCCAGATTTTTTGTATTTATAACCAAGATCTAATAAAGTTAAAGTAAGCGTTGATTTCGAGAATTTAAATGTATCTTCAATTTCTTTCTTAATTTTTGAGACTGTTGGGGCAATTTTCCTGTTGTACATGCTATGAACGGTCCGTTTAATAACGCAACGGTCAAAATCATCAAGAATTTTCTTTCTTTCTTTCGATCTGTTGGATTCAGGAGGACTTTTACCATTTACAACTCTATACACAGAACTGTAATATATGCCAGCAGCCTTGCATGTTCTTTTAATCAAATTATCTGGGGAATAAAGTGGTCTTCCCCTGGCCTTCTCAAGCTGAAAAAACTTGAATAGATTTTTTGTAAGATATATTTTATTCTGATCAATTATGCACACATCACAATACAATTAACAAAACAATCATGGATAATGTCACCATACTTCAAATTTCAGATGAGTTGCAGCAATAATGAAAGGTTATGGTTAGATGAAATGCATATTTCAAAAATGGTAGTAAATTCAGCACAAAACTCTCGTTTACTGTGTTTAAAAAAAATGTATTGTTTTCGAGAAAACTCAAATTTCCCGTTTTCTAATAAAAAAATGATTACTTTTACCTGCAGTTGAGTGGTAATCTTTACTTTGGTCAATGAATGCTATATCTTGGCATCTTCATTATTTTGATGTTATTTGGTGCCATAGAATTTCATTTTCTAGATGGTGATATAAATTGGCAGTAGACTAATTTTTTAGTTAATTACTAATAATAAATCAGCCAGCCTACATGTATCAATCAGGGGCCGTGTTCTCGAAAGTGTCTTAGGACTAAGACATGTCCTAAGACCATCTTAGGACAAATCTTAGTCCTAAGTCATGTTCTCGACCATGTCCTAACTTAGGATATGTCGCAAAATTTAACTTTAGGACATCTATGGAGGTGTCTTAAGATGGTCCTAACCCCGAAATTGTAATATAATTTGATATTTTGTACCAAAAATGAACTTTCAGTTGTAGAACATGATTGATATACACCTTTATACTGTTTTTAAATCGAAATAAGTTAATTTACAATGATTTTCTATTATAACTTTAATGGCGCACGAGATATCTTCTGTTCATCTTTAATCAGTAATTCATTGAAAGTTTGAAATCAGTTCACTCGAAAGTAACCACACAAACATAACGGTAATGACTGTATTTCATCATGAAAAAAGTTTTACACATTAGTTCCATATCGTATATGAACCTCAGAACTATGTATATAGATAATTGCAAATTAAAGAAAACAAGAAACAGGCTCATAGGATACAGCGTAAAAAATAAATGAAATTGAAAAAAAAATCTTTATTTGCATCTTATAATTTATTATGAGTATTTTTATCAAGGATTTGCTATATATTAATATTGGAAATAATTGTTGTGGACAATATTTCTATTATTCTACTTATTGCGTTGACACTTAGGACATAGTTAAGACATCCTAAGACTAAGCTAGGATGGTCTTGAGACAGCTTCGAGATCACTCCTAAGACATGTCCTAAGATAGTCCTAAGACCATCCTAAAAATCGTCCTAAGACATTTCTTAGAACAAATCTTAGGATACTTTCGAGAACACGGCCCCAGGTTTATATGGAGTAGCAGTGTAGAATTGGACATATTTAATTTGTACTGTTTATATTAAGATTTCTTTAAATCTTAATATAAACAGTACAAATTTGTGCTGTGAGTATCCACAAATATGACTGGGGGCCATTGTGGCTGTGATCGTATGGTAGTTGGATTTACAAATACCTATGCAATCAGTGTCTATAACCACTGATGTGAGTTCAAATCTCGATCAGGGTGAGGTGTACAGCATTATGTGATCAAGTTTGTCAGTCACTTGCGACAGGTCGGTGGTTTTCTCCGGGTCCTCCGGTTTCTTCCCCCAATAAAACTGACTGCCACGATATAACTGAAGTATTGTTGAAAGTGGCGTTAAACACCATCAAACAAACAAACAAAAACAAAAAAATGACTTGTTTGAAATCTAGATAATAAGGTTTGACGGACATAGACATATTTATTTTTGAAGAAACTTAGTACAAATAGACCAGATGTTTACTTCAAGTTATGCACAAAAACAGCTTACTCAAATTCGAAATAACCAGGTTTGACAGACTTGTAGTAAGAAATCATAGTATAAATAGACCAGATGTTTACTTCAAGTTATGCACAAAAACAGCTTACTCAAATTTGAAATAACCAGGTTTGACAGACTTGTAGTAAGAAATCATAGTATAAATAGACCAGATGTTTACTTCAAGTTAGGCACAAAAACAGCTTACTCAAATTTGAAATAACCAGGTTTGACAGACTTGTAGTAAGAAACTTAGTACAAATAGACCAGATGTTTATTTCAAGTTATCCATATACAGTCAAACTTGTGTTATTAAGGGGTCACATTTGGGACAGAGAAAAAGTGGCCTTATAAGACAGTTAACCTCTTAAAAGAGGTTTAATTCATATGACATTTTCTGTGATAGGACAAGAAAAAGGTGACCTTTTCATACAGGTGACTGTTTAATAGAGGTGACCGTATGGGCAGGTTGGACTGTATATGATTTTTCCTAGTTCTAAATATCAAGGTTTATGACCATATTGTACATATTAGTATTAAGGGAGATTTAATTTGTAAATCCATGAAAAGACAAGCTTGCTTTCCTCATGATTATTTTTGTCAGCCTATTATCCAGTTGAAGCAATCAGATATTATTTCACATCGCTGCCTGTTATTATATTAATCTACTCATTACTGGTAAATCTGTAACAAATTATTGAATTTAGAAAATCATAACAAACGACTATTGATCTTCGATCAGAGTCATTTATACACTTTAACATGGATCAGATATCTTACATTTAATCACAATGTAGATTTATTATGGTACAACTCTTCTCTAGTCCATTATTCTGTAATCTATATGTTTTCTGTCTACTTCCTGCTTCTAATTATATAGTTTGTCCTTACACGTTTGATGTACTCCTCTGATTCTCATCTCATTGGTTCCTGTATACAGCTATTATAGACTTATTTTTGTTTTCTTACGTAAATCTGACATAAATCGTCTTTTTACGACCGCCAATTGAGTTTACCTAGCAATGCATAGCAGAGCTAGGTAAATGAATATTTGTGACTGTAAAATCAAGATTTACTTCCACAAAACTTAAAATACAATACAGTTCTAATGCAAAACTGAATATACAAATGTATTCTTGCATATCATTTGGCACATAAACAACATGACTTCCAGTTTAAAACGTAAAGATCAGACTTTTTTTTGGCTTTGTGTACCCTTCAATTTTGATCAAATTTAGCTAAAATAAGTTTACAAGGTTGGTGTTTTTATTATTTTTGTGTCTTGTAAATGTGACGTTGGATTTCACGTTTTTAGGATGGCAGATACTTCCAACTAAATCCCTTGGTTACGACTGGCAGATTGATAATTTTACATAGAATAGTAACCAATCAAATCCGATGATACTAACAAATTGCATTAGAATGGCAGTTAGCTCATGAGAGACAGGGTCATATGCACCTGTCTGTCATGGCTTACTGACCAATGAAATTGATGTGGAAATATGATAAATAAAAGGTCGTCCATGTTATTTGTTTTCAGTACCGCATGGGTAACATTACAATTACATAGTTTCTTTCACAATATTATGTTGGCAATTGATTTAAAGGAAATATTCTGACCCACCTACCCTAACTTTACCTGAACAACAACTTTTTTGTTTATTTGACTATACTTTGACCTGCATCACCACCTTATTCCATCTTTACACAGTTTTGTGTAGTCACATGGTTACAGTGGTTGAACAAATGTTGGTCAAAATTATTACCATATTAGGAAAATGAATGATTTCAAATTTACTTTAAATATCATTCAAATAACAATGAGAAACTGATATAAAGAAATGGATTTTGTTACATTTATTATTTTCCTTTATTTGTTTTTCTCTGTCCTGTAACCAGTCCACCTCCATGCACTAATATATTCTGGTATGCTAGTTATTAATCAATGGTGTAGTAATTATATTAGAGTGTAAAGGAAATGGATTGTTTTTTACAGAAGAAATAGGTACTTTCATATGTAAAGAATGGAAGATCGTGTCATCTTCCACTCATGATAGCAAAATTTTGTCTTTTCACTCGTTCTGCTGGGCCGAGACCACTTGTGAAAAGACAAAAATGTCTATGACCCGTGGAAGATGACCCTGTCTAGATTAACACGACGGGTGCCACTTAAGTGGAGCCGGAACTGTTTACCCTTCCGGAGCACCGGTTTTTAGTGGGGTTCATGTTACTCGATCTTTATCCTTTTGTCCTTTTTATATGCCAGTCTCGAGACGGGCCCTATTATGTGATTGGGTATGGCAGGCGGCGGGCGGGCGTCCACACAGGTTTCCGCACAATAACGTTAGTTCTGTATATTGGATTTTTACCAAACTTGGCCACATGATTCCCCTGTGGAAGGGGAAGAACCCTATTTATTTTGGGGTCATTACCATTATACCGTTTGATAATTTATATAGACGGGCATATTTTGTGATGCACACATTTCTTGTTCTTTTGGCCATTGTGTTGTGTGTTCTTCTTTGATTTACGGATTCTGATTATCACTTTGGTATATTCAAGCTCTTCTTCCATACAATAATATGAAAGGACCTATTAAGTCTCTATTTTCACAGTACTGTCAACTGATGGCTCCTGTCTATAACCACCATGATAGACTTACTATTTTATTTGTAATATAATTCCTGACATTTTCGTTCTGTCAGTTCCTATGATAGATTTAATTCTGCGGCTGACAAATATTATCAAATTTTGATTGGTCAGCTGTCACAGTTAATAACAAGAGATATAATGGGTTAGATATTATTATAACATCTTCTAGTACTGATTCTGTCTCTTTTTTCACTGTATTGCGTAGATGATGATTGGATCTTGATTTTTTTTCTAAGAAATTATATAACGTCAGACATTTTTGTTCAGAAATATTAGAAGTTAATGTACATTTTTATTGTTATAAGGATTTATTGTTAGATGTATTTTAGTCTTGTCTTTATGATCATTTGAGAAAAAAGTCCATTGTTGATATGATAATTCTTGGCATCCGCTTGGTATTAGGACATATCCTTATTTTTCAATCTTGTTCTTTAAGATTATGGGAAAAAGATGTCCATTGTTGATATGATAATTCTTGACCTCTGCTTGGTATTAGGACATATCCTTATTCTACTGATAAGAAATTTGTTTCTCTCTTTCTATCTCCGCTTGGTGTTAAGGACAAATCCGTATCTCCCTTATAAAGAATTCATTTCAATCTTTCTGTTGAAAAGAATAAATCTTGACTTTGTTGATGAAACATTTCTTACTATAAATCTATGTTTATTGCCACTCTCTGTGTTTATTGCCACTCTCTGAGTAACTTTTAGAATATGTTGTGACTACCAGACTTACAGGGAAATAGAACCAGATCAACACAATTAACAAAACTTTAATAATAAATTTGTGAAGGGCTTACGGTTATGGTGTTTAACACCACTTTCAACAATATTTCAGTTATATTGTGGCAAACAATTTTATTGGTGGAGGACACCAGAGTACCCAGAAAAAACCACCAACCTGTCGCAAGTCACTGACAAACTTTATCATATAATATGGTATCGAGTACTCCTCAACTGAGTGGGATTCAAACTCACAAAGTTAGTGGTGATAGACACTGAGTGCATAGGTAGTTATAAATCCAACTACCATACGATCACGACCAAGACAACCCCTTAAATTTTTGTAGAATGTCCATTAATATTGATATGATAATATTTGACCCCCGCTTGGTATTAAGACATTTCCTTATCCCACTGATAATGAAGTTGGTTTCAATCTGTCTGTTATGTATGACTCAAATAATTATACTATGTACTCTATGGACAGTCATCTCATGTAGCGATCAGAGGGAGGACAGTCATCTCATGTAGCGATCAGAGGGAGGACAATCATCTCATGTAGCGATCAGAGGGAGGACAGTCATCTCATGTAGCGATCAGAGGGAGGACAGTCATCTCATGTAGCGATCAGAGGGAGGACAATCATCTCATGTAGCGTTCAGAGGGAGGACAGTCATCTCATGTAGCGATCAGATGGAGGAGAGTCATCTCATGTAGCGATCAGAGGGAGGACAGTCATCTCATGTAGCGATCAGAGGGAGGACAATCGTCTCATGTAGCGATCAGAGGGAGGACAATCGTCTCATGTAGTGATCAGAGGGAGGACAATCGTCTCATGTAGCGATCAGAGGGAGGACAATCATCTCATGTAGCGATCAGAGGGAGGACAATCGTCTCATGTAGTGATCAGAGGGAGGACAATCGTCTTCATGTAGTGATCAGAGGGAGGACAGTCATCTCATGTAGCAATCAGAGGGAGGAAAATCGTCTCATGTAGCGACCAGAGGGAGGACAATCGTCTCATGTAGCAATCAAGGAGGACATTCGTCTCATGTAGTGATCAGAGGGAGGACAATCATCTCGTAGCGATCAGAGGGAGGACAATCATCTCATGTAGCGATCAGAGGGAGGACAGTCATCTCATGTAGCGATCAGAGGGAGGACAGTCATCTCATGTAGCAATCAGAGGGAGGACAGTCATCTCATGTAGCGATCAGAGGGAGGACAATCGTCTTCATGTAGTGATCAGAGGGAGGACAGTCATCTCATGTAGCAATCAGAGGGAGGACAATCGTCTCATGTAGCGACCAGAGGGAGGACAATCGTCTCATGTAGCAATCAGGGAGGACATTCGTCTCATGTAGTGATCAGAGGGAGGACAATCATCTCATGTAGTGATCAGAGGAAGGACAATCATCTCATGTAGCGATCAGAGGGAGGACAATCGTCTCATGTAGCGATCAGAGGGAAGACAATCGTCTGATGTAGCGATCAGAGGGAGGACAATCGTCTCATGTAGCGATCAGAGGGAGGACAATCGTCTCATGTAGCGATCAGAGGGAGGACAATCATCTCATGTAGCGATCAGAGGGAGGACAATCGTCTCATGTAGCGATCAGAGGGAGGACAATCGTCTCATGTAGCGATCAGAGGGAGGTCAATCGTCTCATGTAGTGATCAGAGGGAGGACAATCGTCTCATGTAGTGATCAGAGGGAGGATAATCGTCTCATGTAGTGATCAGAGGGAGGACAATCGTCTCATGTAGCGATCAGAGGGAGGACAATCGTCTCATGTAGTGATCAGAGGGAGGACAATCGTCTCATGTAGCAATTAGAGGGAGGACAATTGTCTAATGTAGAGACCAGAGGGAGGAAAATCGTCTCATGTAGCGATCAGAGGGAGGTGGAATATAACAACTGGATTATTCAGGTTTTGTCTCTGGCAATAAAAATAAAATCTTGAATTTGTTGATTTGAAATTTCCTTGTTATTACTGACTTGTGGAGAAAATCAATTACTACTAGTGTTGTGTTTATAACTTAAGTTAACGTCTTGGTTATCCTTTAATTACTTTCTGTCTGGGTAATTTTACCATAAAATTTT
The DNA here is from genome assembly GCA_963680875.1 of Bathymodiolus brooksi. Taxonomy (NCBI): domain Eukaryota; kingdom Metazoa; phylum Mollusca; class Bivalvia; order Mytilida; family Modiolidae; genus Bathymodiolus; species Bathymodiolus brooksi. Next base: position 98,721,971 of record OY804585.1, read on the forward strand.
GACTGTAATTCATCAGCTGACTAGCACGAAAGTAGAAAATTCTCAAAATACATGTAGGAAGGTGTCAAACGACATGTAGAATTTATAGTAAATGACAAATCAAAACTCATTAATATGTTCCACGATAATTGATCTATACACAATCTGTTCTATTCTCGACTCCAAAGGTTTAATATTTCTAACGAAAAATTTGCTATTATCTGAAACTGTTGTTTTTTAATTGGCTTTGGCCAATAGCAGGCCAGGTGAGATTTTAATATTACTTGATGTTCGTTAATTGTCATGAACTTCTTCACAGTGTAATCTTCTTTAACACAGTGTTCAACCAAATGGAACCAAGCTTGGCAGAGACAATCATTGGCAAAAGAGATTAATTTTATACAATTGAAGTTGACTCCATATCTCCATGGGGAGGGACTAGTAGGGGGCTGAAGTTGACTCTCCATGTCTCCATAGGGAGGGACTAGTAGGGGGCTGAAGTTGACTCTATGTCTCCATGGGGAGGGACTAGTAGAGGGCTGTAGTTGACTCTCCGTGTCTCCATGGGGAGTGACTAGTAGGGGGCTGAAGTTGACTCTCCATGTCTCCATGGGGAGGGACTAGTAAGGGGCTGAAGTTGACTCTTCATGTCTCCATGGGGAGTGACTAGTAGGGGGCTGAAGTTGACTCTATGTCTCCATGGGGAGGGACTAGTAGGGGGCTGTAGTTGACTCTCCATGTCTCCATGGGGAGTGACTAGTAGGGGGCTGAAGTTGACTCTCCATATCTCCATGGGGAGGAACTAGTAGGGGGCTGAAGTTGACTCTCCATGTCTCCGTGGGGAGGGACTAGTAGAGGGCTGAAGTTGACTCTCCATGTCTCCATGGGGAGGGACTAGTAGGGGGCTGAAGTGGACTCTCCATGTCTCCATGGGGAGGGACTAGTAGAGGGCTGAAGTGGACTCTCCATGTCTCCATGGGGAGGGACTAGTAGGGGGCTGAAGTTGACTCTCCATGACTCCATGGGGAGGAAATAGTAGGGGGCTGAAGTTGACTCTCCATGTCTCCATGGGGAGGAACTAGTAGAGAGCTGAAGTTGACTCTCCATGTCTCCATGGGGAGGGACTAGTAGAGGGTTGAAGTTGACTCTCCATGTCTCCATGGGGAGGGACTAGTAGAGGGCTGAAGTTGACTCTCCATGTCTCCATGGGGAGGGACTAGTAGGGGGCTGAAGTGGACTCACCATGTCTCCATGGGGAGGGACTAGTAGGCGCTGAAGTGGACTCTCCATGTCTCCAAGGGGAGGGACTAGTAGGGGGCTGAAGTGGACTCACCATGTCTCCATGGGGAGGGACTAGTAGAGGGCTGAAGTTGACTATCTATGTCTCCATGGGGAGGGACTAGTAGGAGGCTGAAGTGGACTCTCCATGTCTCCATGGGGAGGGACTAGTAGAGGGCTGAAGTTGACTCTCCATGTCTCCATGGGGAGGGACTAGTAGGGGGCTGAAGTATATGGAGTCCTGATGGCCCAGTGTATATGGAATCAGAGTCCTGATGGCCCATATTATATGGAGTCAAAGTCCTAATGGTCCAAAGTACATGTATATGGAATCAGAGTCCTGATGGTCCAAAGTATATGGAGTCAGAGTCCTGATGGCCCAGAGTATATGGAGTCAGAGTCCTGATGGCCCAAAGTATATGGAGTCAGAGTCCTGATGGTCCAAAATATATGGAGTCAGAGTCCTGATGGTCCAAAGTATATGGAGTCAGAGTCCTGATGGCCCAGAGTATATGGAGTCAGAGTCCTGATGGTCCAAAATATATGGAGTCAGAGTCCTGATGGTCCAGAGTATATGGAGTCAGAGTCCTGATGGTCCAAAGTATATGGAGTCAGAGTCCTGATGGTCCAAAGTATATGGAGTCAGAGTCCTGATGGTCCAAAGTATATGGAGTCGGAGTCCTGATGGCCCAGAGTATATGGAGACAAGAGTCCTGATGGTCCAAAGTTTAACATAACAGAGAGCTACAACAGTAAAAATGTTAAAACAAGAATCATTTTCTCAAGAACAAATTATAAAAATACTATTGTAAATGGCAAGAATAATAATTATGTAGATTTTAGCTTGTATTATGCAAATGAAGTCTCCCAAGGTCTATGGTGTCCAAGTTCTAAGATAACCTAAGTTTATATAATAATAATAATAATAATAATAATAGGTAAATTTTTATTTGTAAAAATTATTAATTCTCTTGCCGATATTCAAATTAAGTTCACTCATGTGTACCTTTCTGTTTAGATTTAACTCTTTCTGATTGGTTGATTCATAATCAGTACTCACCTGTAAATTTCCTGCAGGCGTATATATCATTCGGTTTAAAATATTTGGTTGAGACAACACGGTTTAATCAACATTTATCTTATTTCTGTGTTATTTTATTTATATGCAAAATGAGAGCGGAAGGAATTATAACAATAGTAAGAATAATAATAATAATTTCTTTATTAATCTTCCCTTAGACCCTCATTGACATATTAAAACATACATTGTAAAATACAGTCTATATAAAAGTTACACACAAGAAGCAAAACATTGTAATAACTATGCACCAAAGATGTAGTAAACATTTAATGGTAATTTATGGTACATCATCATTTAAATCCTCATTAATGTCAAAAATATTTTTTTATCAATGTGTGACGTAAAAGTGTCTGACATTTACATCACTGAATATGGTACTGCTTTGACAACTATTTTACCTATTTTGTTCCTGTATTTAAATACTGTTATAGTGACAGCCGGAACCTTTGAAACGTAATGAAAGCGGGAGGTTTGGCGCTTTAAAATCTGATTCAACCCACCATTTCTTTAGAAATGCCTGTACCAAGTCAGGGTCATTACGGTTTTCACAGTTTTCCGGTTGTTGACTGATTTTGTCTGTTTATATAATTATGAGTTTTGACTTTCCCTTTGTAAGATTGTTCGGAGTTCGATAATTTTGTTATTACCCTAATTTAAAATTAAGACTTTTAACTTTTGCTTTAAATGCATTATGAGAAGAAGCTTGCCATATCGAAAACGGAAGTTCATTCTATAGCTTTGGTCCAGAGTATGTAAACGTTTTCTTAAAAAGTTAGTTTTTGCCTTTGAGATTTGTAATTTTTCACTAGCAACATTATATTGACTACAATGAAATAAAATGAAACAAAACATAATACCAAATCAATGTCGTAACCTTTCACATAAAAATAGTGTAGTTTCTCCTTAGAAATGTTGTATTAAACAAATTAATGTATCCATTCTTGTTACGTGACTACATCATGATTTTGTTAATCTCTCTTGATTCTATAGGTAGAAATCTACAGTTGTGAAGTAAGATTTTAGTCTGATTTATAATTGTTTTAATGTAAGTTTACTTTGACCATTTAAGATTTAAAGTATGGTAAATGGAATCACTAATAGTTACAGGAAGTTGTAGTAGAATGTGCCTTCCTGTACTGAGGAAAGTTCTGGACATTTTCTGGAACAAGGCCAAAACAAGAAAATTATTTGTTATAAACGAATATTGCTTTTTATCTAAATATCTGATTATGTTGTGTGGGTTAAGGTTAGGGTGTTTATTGATATTTTAACCTGTTTCACAGTGAGTACAAATAAATCTTCTGTCCACCGACAGTGTATGTATATTGTGTTTATCCTGCAAAGATCAAAAAGTCTAAAACAACTGCAAAATTGTCTAAAAAAGCACAAAGTAGCGCCATTCTCATTGTTTTTAATGGTGTCCTCTATCAAGTCCATGCATGTACTGTTACTCTTTAAAATTGACTTTAGTTTCAGTTACAACTTGATTTCATGTGAATTTTCTGTCATACTTCTTTCATTAATATGAAACTTTGAAAGTTTATTGATTTTTTTTATTTCCTTTGTATCAGTATCATTTGCATTTTATATAATTATTTATTGTGCTACATCTTAAAAATATAGTATTTTGATTTAAGACATCTTTTTCCTTTTGATTTAATGTTCCCCATTACAAATTGTCAGTGACTTGTAGCTGGTCTGTGATTTTCTCCAGTTATTTCTGTTTTCCTCCACCAATAAAACTGACTGTCATGGTATATCTGAAATATTGTTGAAATAAAATGAAAAAAATAAAAAATACCACGCTGACGGAACAATTCTATAAATAAAAAATACCACGTTGACGAACAATTCTATAAATAAAAAATACCACGCTGATGGAACAATTCTATAAATAAAAAATACCATGCTGACGGAACAATTCTATAAATAAAAAATACCACGCTGACAGAACAATTCTATAAATAAAAAATACCACGCTGACGGAACAATTCTATAAATAAAAAATACCACGCTGACAGAACAATTCTATAAATAAAAAATACCACGCTGACGAAACAATTCTATAAATAAAAAATACCACGCTGACGGAACAATTCTATAAATAAAAAATACCACGCTGACGGAACAATTCTATAAATAAAAAATACCACGCTGACGGAACAATTCTATAAATAAAAAATATCACACTGATGGTACAATTCTATAAATAAAAAATATCACACTGATGGTACAATTCTATAAATAAAAAATACCACACTGATGGTACAATTCTATAAATAAAAAATACCACACTGATGGTACAATTCTATAATCCAATAGAATAATAATAGAAAGAGGCAAAATAGATAATTGATATCTAACACACAAAATGCATGACTGCTCACTTTCCTGACTTGGTACAGGCATTTCAGTAAAAAGTGGCAGGGTTAAACTTGCAAAAAGTGACATTGAGCACCTATAAACTTTACTTACTAATTTTGTGTAATTAAATAAACAAAAAAACTAGAGAGAATTTGATTCCTTTGCAGTAAGTAACAATAATAATGACATTAGACCTAAAAACTAATTATAATACAAATCTTGTTGTATTTCAATATTTATTTGCCAAATGGGCTATAAATAACTAAAATAATCAGCTGGAAACAATATGATTTCAATATGATGATATGCCTGAAAATACGTCTATTAACCTGCTATTAGTATGTTAAAATGAGTGATATGCAAATTTGAAAGAAAAAAATATGATTAATGTCCAGCAGACCTGTTTTTGTATCAATAAATAAAATAATTATTGATTTATCTCAAAGTATTCATTGCTGGTAAAATAAAAGCTGTTGAAGAAATAAAAATGAAAAACAAATATAGTTATTTGTATACTTCAAATTCTGTTTAGAGTGATGTCCCTTTTTAGGTAAGTTTGGGATAATTTGTGGCAATTTAATATCTTCAATATTATTTAAATCCCAAATTCCTTGAATACATAGAATTTAATGTTTTTTTATAATTATCTTGAATTTCTTCATTTGCACAAAATTGTATTCTTTCCATAAAAAACATATTTACGTAATTTCCCTATTGAAGTTAATACCAAAATACCTACCAAAGAAAGACAGCTCCTATAAAAATAGGGAAAAGGTGAATATATTTTTATATTCTGCAGGTAAGGAATCCTTTTGAATGACTTATGTAAAAATTAATGCGTGTATCTTTTTGTTCAAAGAATTTCAAAATTACACAAATTACATGTCATTATTTATCTTTTTTACCGATATATTTAAGATTTTGTGTTCAAAGCTCAAATTGCTAACGTTTTACATGGGATTCACCTTCCTATGATACACTTACAATCAAGTTTTTGTTTACTATGTAGTATAAAAGATACAAATGGCTCATCATGAATGACAGCTTAGTAAGAAATCTATAAAAATACAGGATATACTAAAATAAATAATCAAAATCTTCTTAGGACAAATACATCATTATGATTTTTAATGCTATTTTCTCATCAGTGTTAAGTGTATTAGAGGTTATGGCCCATAAAATGATACAGGTTTAGTTACTTCCTGATATATTAATAACATGACAAGTGTTGTATGCACTTTACAACATATCTACATTTTATTAGTATCACTGGGTCAATATCTGTGCTGCTGGACTATAAGTCCACTAGGTTATTTTCTGCTCAGTAATCAGTGCTTTGACACATACTCACACTGAAATGGTTTATTGGTAGTTTTATTGAAATTTACAGTACTATAATTATTATTAAAACAAAGATTGATCTCCCTAAAGTACAGGTGACCTTAGCTGATTTTGACTATCCTGTTTGTGACCTTTGATCTTGACTATCCTGTTTATGACCTTTGATCTTGACTATCCTGTTTATGACCTTTGATCTTGACTATCCTGTTTATGACCTTTGATCTTGACTATCCTGTTTATGACCTTTGATCTTGACTATCCTGTTTATGACCTTTGATCTTGACTATCCTGTTTATGACCTTTGATCTTGACTATCCTGTTTATGACCTTTGGTTTTCTTGCTCCTAAAGATTATTAAATTATTTGTCTTTCTAATGTGTTGACTTTGAACATACCTGAAGGTTATTCTAGAAATATGTTGTGTGTAGTCTAAATTTGATATCTACGTTTTAACCTCACCTGACCCAAAGGTTCACGTTAGGTATTTCCATTGCTATTTTATTTCGAAAAGGGTTCTAAAAGGGACCCAATTTCCGAAATTATGCGTATTTGAAAGGTAGACAAAATTTTATTTTCATCCAATTTTGATGTGGTTTTTTTTGTCGAATGGATTGTGCTTTTGGTAAAATGTAGACAGATTTCCTCTATCAACACCTTTTTTGTCCCCCCCCCCCCCCCCCCCCCCCCCCCCGCAAAGCTGAGTGGGGGATATGGAAATGCCAGGCATCCATCCAAGATTCGTTGTAAGCGCTCTAAGATTTTTATTTGTTGACCAATTGATTTCAAACTGACACACAAATATTATATTAGGAATCTCTAGCTTAAGTTCAAAATTGGGCAAAACACATAAAAATTTCAAAGTACTACAATTTCAACGAAAATTGATAGTTAGAAGATTTTCGACCTGAGGAATGTGATAGTGGCAAATGTGATTTAAAAATGGCGGCCATTGCAGCCATTATGGTGGCCATTTTTGCAGCTATTTTCAATATGGTCGCCAAAACACATAAAACATTTCGAAGTGCTCCAATGCTCCAATTACAAAGAAAATTGATATTTAGGGGTTTTTAGAGGAATGTGATCGTGACCAATGTGATTTCAAAATGGCGGTCATTTTGGCAGCCATTTTTAAGATGGCCACCAAAATGCGTAAAATTTCGAAGTGCTCCAATTTCACCGAAAATTGATATGTAGGGGTTTTCCCACATGAGGAATGTGATAGTGACAAAAGAGATTTGAAAATGGCGAGTTATTTACGTTTAATTTTGTAGAATCCAATTAAATTTTAAGGGCATAAAAATAGTGTATGGAGTTGAACACCTGCTGTTTTAAATAGTTTGAATGATTGTTGCAAAAACATGGAACTTTTTCATTATTTTGTTTGCTATTCAAATTTGTTAATCTGCAATTCCTCGAAATCCATTCATCAATACAGGGTATTTGTCTTTCCTGTTTGACTGTCAATCTGCCAATCAAAATTTAGAAGCTTCTTTAAAGATTAGTCCATTTCAGTCATAGGAACTAATGAAAGTAATTTATACACAGATCTATGTAAATAGGCGGGGGACATTGGCTATTGCATAGCAATCTTGTTTTATATTGAATTCCTACAATTAATGGGTTACAATTGAACATCGGATCCTGTGTAAAAATGAATATAATAATTTTTCTTAAAATCTAGATTTCATTGAACACTGAACGCAAACTTGCATATGGATAATCGGGTGAGCGATGCAGGCTCAGGTGAGCCTCAAGTCATTGCAAGTAGTGGATACATTTTTACAATTTGGACAAAAACCTCAGTATTGAGAGGTTGGTGATCTATACATGTGATCATGCTTTGAATCTAACGTTTTTCACAAAATAAACAACTACTGTATAGGAATTAGGATTCATTGTTATATTACGAGAAATACAACACATTCTAATATGTATCATATATCTATAATTTATCACAAATTATGGTTACTTAGCGTCTCGTCTTGTTATAAGATATCATTGTAAGACATGCTTTGACATTAGAAATAGTAGGATATTGAAATTTCTTAGACAAAAATCGTCATGGTAATGAATTTCAGTATCTTGTTAACTATATTTTATAATTATTAAATTAAATGTCATAAAGTCAAACCTGCTTTAGTGACCATCTATAATAAGTCTATTAAGCAATAACTTGTATTATGTGACCATAATTTGAAATTCTCTTTACAGTGCATTTCATATTAATTAAACCTTTATTTAGCGACCACCTGTCTTATGTGACCCTATTTCAATGTTCCATTGAAAGGTCACATTAGACAGGTTTGATTGTATATATCATGTGATCTGCCGATTCTATTTTAATCCACCTACCAGGATGACATTTTTTATTATCTTCACCTGTTTCATGGTTAAATTTTGTTCTTCTTTTTTTGTAATTTGTAAATGGGTACATAGATTACAAGGATATCACACGGTTGTTGACTGATTTTGTCTGTTTATATACTTATGAGTTTTGACTTTCCCTTTATAAGATTGTTCTGAGTTCGTTAATTTTGTTATTACCCTTATGGACTAATTTTGATTACATATATTTAATAAGCATCATTTTGAGTGAGTGATTATTGTTCTCACCAAATCAGCACTTGTTCAGCTATATCATGGCAAGAATAAATTACATTTTAATGAGAGGTTGGGGAAGGCCATTTTGTACTAGACTAACACACTAAGTCAGATTTTTAGAGAGCTACCTCACTGAAACAACAGCCTGTGGGTAGACATGTCGCTCCACTCTGACACATTATTCTGATTCTTATCCAACCAGTCTTTGCTCTTACTCCTTAATACTCTATGCCTAGTGGAGAAGCAACAAATACAGTCAAACCTGCATTAAGAGGTCATTTTTTGGTCAAAGAAAAAATGGCCTTATAAGACAGGTGACCTCTTATAAGAGGTTCAATTCTTATGAAATGTTCCATGACAGGACAAGAAAAAGTGACCTTATAATGCAGGTGACTGCTTAATAGAAGTGGCTGCATGGGCAGATTTGACTACTAATTTTATAGTCTTTGGTTTGACCCGACCGGCTCTCAAACCAATGTACCACACTCAATGCAGGCACACTAACCATTGCATCACCGATGCAGTTTTGCATCCTTTTGAATAAATGCAATATATCATGAAGTGGAACCAACATTTTAAAGACCATACACAAATTAGGCTTATATCTAAATTGGGGCCAGTTTTGATCCTTTTATACCCCTTATCCTTTCCACCATCAACTCCAATGTATTGTGGATCATATATAAATTAGGTTCAGTTCTCAAGTTGTGCCAGTTTTGGCCCTTATTACCCATTGCCATTTCCTTCCATCAACTCCACAGAAATGAGGGCCATTATAGTAACATCAATAAGTTATCATTTAATTTGCTCCTCATCATTTTCTTCATCAACTCCCACCATTGTTATAACCATAGCTAATATATAATTAGAGTTCACTGTAATAACACATTTATTTAGAAAATAAATCATTTCAGTACTTCGTGTGATTGTCTTAGAAAAAGTTAATAACTAATAGAGCAATATGTGTTGTGACATGGTATCAGGATTGTCTTATTAAACAACTTGATAGATCACCTCTTCTGATTCTAATAATAAGCTTCCAAATTATTTATTTACTGTGTCACTCTGTATGATGAGGCCATTTGTTAGGAAAAAACACATAAATTTATTAAGATGCAGGTCTCAATTGGGCCAGTTTTTTGTTTTTTTTAACCCTCGTCCATCTTAACAATTTAATATATCACCTCTTATAATCCTAATAATAAGCCTTTAAATTATTTAATTACGGTAAGTTAATCTTTACTGTCAATGAGGCCATTGACCAAGGAAAAACACATAAAATTCCATTCCCCTATTTTAAAATTTTTGTAAAGTACATTTTCTCCTCTTTTGCAAACAAAAAACAATAATGCAAAATTTTTATCCTCTGAAATTACTTGGTGAATATTTAAACTAAACTTGGATGTCCCTTTGAAAGTTATAGCTGTCATCCAATCAAATTTGTTGCCATTGATCAAATTAGAATTTGTGTAAATTGCTGGAATTACGTTTTAAGACAGAATAAGTTGGAAGTTTAATATGCAAATAATGCCTGCTTCCTGGTTCATCCTTTGAAAGGACTGAGTTGATTTAATACCAACTCATAACCTGGTGATTCAAAATTGTGTCATACAGCCCAGCCCTCCATTCAATATTCAATTATTTCAATATGGGGGCTGTTACTAGAAATAGATAGTGATCACGTGGTAAAATTTTAGCTGAAGCTACATGTCAATGAGTATTCAACAGATATTCCATGTTTTTCAATGAAATTCGTAGAGATCCCTCTATAAGTCCTCTGTATCAATGTTATAATAATTTCAAATGGTTAAAAAAAAAAGAATCCGCTGAAAGTTTTCTTTAAAATTTCTAAGTTAAATTGAAAGCCAGGTGAGCAATTACCAGCTCCTGGGAGCCTCTAGTTGTGAATAAGACATTCCTGGAAAACCCTCTATAATCCTCTGTGTCAATGTTATAATAGTTTTATATATAGATTGATACTGATCAGCTCACACATTTCTATATAAGTTGTAATTAAGTCAGATTATTATACTGTATATAGCCATGTGGTATCTGATGTCTATAGTACATAACTGTGGATACATCACAACTTACTGTAGGTAAGGATCTTCAACTTATCATAATTAAAGAGACAAGAGTTCAGAATAAAACATTGTTAAAAATTAATTAAAAAAAGAAACTATGAATATGTTCTTATTATTTTTTACTGATATTGGAATACGGTTTATGTGATTTAATAGCAATTTCTAGAAAATTCTTTTATTTAACATTAATCTAAATTATTTTTAGAAAATAGTTATTTTTAACCAGGTTATGTATGTTGAGTGGTAAAATAGTTATTTTTAATCAGGTTATGTATGTTGAGTGGTAAAATAGTTATTTTTAACTAGGTTATGTATGTTGAATGGTAAAATAGTTATTTTTAACCAGGTTATGTATGTTGAGTGGTAAAATAGTTATTTTTAACTAGGTTATATATGTTGAGTGGTAAAATAGTTATTTTTAACTAGGTTATATATGTTGAGTGGTAAAATTAAGAAATAATTCATGGAAGCCATATGTATATATTGTTTTTACCACGGGTAGGCCTTTATGTCGTTGTAAATTGTCGATGACATCATAAATTACAATGGGTGTAGGTATATATTATTTTTACCACAGGTTTGGACTCAAAGCGTTTGAAGGACGTCATATTAGAATAGTTATTTTTAACCAGGTTATATATGTTGAGTGGTAAAATAGTTATTTTTAACTAGGTTATGTATGTTGAGTGTGGGTCTAGTAAAGGTCTAAGCATGATCTGTGGATCAACTTTTTTCGGATGCGTGATACATGAAAAACAGAAAAATAGGACTTGAAAACGTAATTTTTAGGTGCAACGTGATCTTTGAAAGAAATATTTTAATACGTGAATGCGTAAGAAAACATTTATTTTTAAGCATGAAGACAATCTCCTTTATGCTTTTGCATACATAACCTTGCCGATAAATGCAAGTTTTACTGTAAAGACATCGTGTGTCATGTAACTTGGTTTCAATTACTACTAATAATAAGTTGATCTGAGAGTGATCACTAAACTGTGATGGTCGTTACTTTGTCGTGACTGGAATAATTATAAGCAAGGAAATGGTCATTTATATAAGGAATATCGGTAGTCTTCAGTGTGACCAAGAAAGATAGATGTTACTACTAATAGAGGTTCTCATTGGGGGGATGCCTTCTTTTCACAATTATTTTGGATTTTCCATTTTACCAGACCAGGAAAAAAGTTTCTTATAATCTAAAAGAATAGCAACTAATAACAAGTAATAGCTCATTAAAAATGTTCAAGCCTACCTTTAACCTCAAATATACCATGAATTGTATCTGTTTCCAATTATTATACAGATAACAATATGGTTGTAGATCCCCCTCCCCCAAGTTTTTATCATATAGACTTGCATTAGATCCCCCTCACCTCCCCTTAGCTATACTGTATACACTTGCTGGAGTTGTACCACCCCCTCCCCCCTAAGTTTTACTGTATACCATTGCTGTAGTCTTTAACCACCACCCCACCTAAGTGTTATTGTATACACTTGCTGTAGTCTTTAACCACCACCCCACCTTATTGTATACACTTGCTGTAGTCATTAACCACCACCCCACCTTATTGTATACACTTGCTGTAGTCATTAACCACCACCCCACCTTATTGTATACACTTGCTGTAGTCATTAACCACCACCCCACCTTATTGTATACACTTGCTGTAGTCATTAACCACCACCCCACCTAAGTGTTATTGTATACACTTGCTGTAGTCTTTAACCACCACCCCACCTTATTGTATACACTTGCTGTAGTCATTAACCACCACCCCACCTTATTGTATACACTTGCTGTAGTCATTAACCACCACCCCACCTTATTGTATACACTTGCTGTAGTCTTTAACCACCACCCCACCTTATTGTATACACTTGCTGTAGTCATTAACCACCACCCCACCTAAGTGTTATTGTATACACTTGCTGTAGTCATTAACCACCACCCCACCTTATTGTATACACTTGCTGTAGTCATTAACCACCACCCCACCTTATTGTATACACTTGCTGTAGTCATTAACCACCACCCCACCTTATTGTATACACTTGCTGTAGTCATTAACCACCACCCCACCTTATTGTATACACTTGCTGTAGTCATTAACCACCACCCCACCTTATTGTATACACTTGCTGTAGTCATTAACCACCACCCCACCTTATTGTATACACTTGCTGTAGTCTTTAACCACCACCCCACCTTATTGTATACACTTGCTGTAGTCATTAACCACCACCCCACCTTATTGTATACACTTGCTGTAGTCTTTAACCACCACCCCACCTTATTGTATACACTTGCTGTAGTCTTTAACCACCACCCCACCTTATTGTATACACTTGCTGTAGTCATTAACCACTACCCCACCTTATTGTATACACTTGCTGTAGTCTTTAACCACCACCCCACCTTATTGTATACACTTGCTGTAGTCTTTAACCACCACCCCACCTTATTGTATACACTTGCTGTAGTCATTAACCACCACCCCACCTTATTGTATACACTTGCTGTAGTCATTAACCACCACCCCACCTTATTGTATACACTTGCTGTAGTCATTAACCACCACCCCACCTAAGTGTTATTGTATACACTTGCTGTAGTCATTAACCACCACCCCACCTTATTGTATACACTTGCTGTAGTCATTAACCACCACCCCACCTAAGTGTTATTGTATACACTTGCTGTAGTCTTTAACCACCACCCCACCTTATTGTATACACTTGCTGTAGTCATTAACCACCACCCCACCTTATTGTATACACTTGCTGTAGTCATTAACCACCACCCCACCTAAGTGTTATTGTATACACTTGCTGTAGTCATTAACCACCACCCCACCTTATTGTATACACTTGCTGTAGTCATTAACCACCACCCCACCTTATTGTATACACTTGCTGTAGTCATTAACCACCACCCCACCTAAGTGTTATTGTATACACTTGCTGTAGTCATTAACCACCACCCCACCTTATTGTATACACTTGCTGTAGTCTTTAACCACCACCCCACCTAAGTGTTATTGTATACACTTGCTGTAGTCTTTAACCACCACCCCACCTTATTGTATACACTTGCTGTAGTCTTTAACCACCACCCCACCTTATTGTATACACTTGCTGTAGTCTTTAACCACCACCCCACCTTATTGTATACACTTGCTGTAGTCATTAACCACCACCCCACCTTATTGTATACACTTGCTGTAGTCATTAACCACCACCCCACCTTATTGTATACACTTGCTGTAGTCATTAACCACCACCCCACCTTATTGTATACACTTGCTGTAGTCATTAACCACCACCCCACCTTATTGTATACACTTGCTGTAGTCTTTAACCACCACCCCACCTTATTGTATACACTTGCTGTAGTCATTAACCACCACCCCACCTTATTGTATTCACTTGCTGTAGTCATTAACCACCACCCCACCTTATTGTATACACTTGCTGTAGTCATTAACCACCACCCCACCTTATTGTATACACTTGCTGTAGTCATTAACCACCACCCCACCTTATTGTATACACTTGCTGTAGTCTTTAACCACCACCCCACCTTATTGTATACACTTGCTGTAGTCATTACCCACCACCCCACCTTATTATATACACTTGCTGTAGTCATTAACCACCACCCCACCTTATTGTATACACTTGCTGTAGTCATTAACCACCACCCCACCTTATTTTATACACTTGCTGTAGTCATTAACCACCACCCCACCTTATTGTATACACTTGCTGTAGTCATTAACCACCACCCCACCTTATTGTATACACTTGCTGTAGTCATTAACCACCACCCCACCTTATTGTATACACTTGCTGTAGTCATTAACCACCACCCCACCTAAGTGTTATTGTATACACTTGCTGTAGTCATTAACCACCACCCCACCTAAGTGTTATTGTATACACTTGCTGTAGTCATTAACCACCACCCCACCTTATTGTATACACTTGCTGTAGTCTAACCACCACCCCACCTTATTGTATTCACTTGCTGTAGTCATTAACCACCACCCCACCTTATTGTATACACTTGCTGTAGTTTTACCCCTCCCCCAAGTCTTATTGTATACACTTGCTGTAGTTTTACCCCTCCCCCAAGTCTTATTGTACACAAATCTTCCTCCTGTTTGAACAGTTTTTGTGATTGAGTCATACAGAACTGTATTAAGTTGATGTATTTGTTATGATTGGCTGAGCTGTTTTGGGTAAACAAATACTTATTTTATGACCATTACAGCAGTGTAAGTACAATAAAGTCAGTTAATGTCAAGATTTAGAAATATTTGTCTGGGAACAGATACAGTAGATGACAGAAAGACTCTTTTATAACATTAAAGTACACTTAGCTTATATAACAATATATCAATTTAACTTAGACATTTACAAAGAATATAATAAAAGTTGTTACATAAGATTTATACAGATAAGTCTAGTTATAATTAGACTTTTTTGTATCATTGTTTTCTTAGACTATTCACTAGTGTATTGGTAACAGAAAAAAAGATACGACAAACAGCTAATGTTAATATGACGGTAGGTGGGTGGGTTTTTAATGCCACTTTGAACAATATTTCAGTTATATCGTGTAGTCAGTTTTATTGATGGAGGAAACCGGTGTACCTGGAGAAAACCACTGACCTGCCACTAGTCACTGACAATTTTTTATTACATAATGCTGTATCGAGTACACCTTGCCTGAGTGGGATTCGAGCTCACAACGTTAGCGGTGATAGGCACCGGTTGCATAGGTAGTTTTAAATCCAACTACCATACGATCACTATCATGACCAAGACCACGATGGCCCCTGTTAATTAGGTTGTAGACAGATCGGCCATATATAGTTATCAGAACTTAAGGAAGTTTATTTTGGAAATGGTTTCAGTTTCTGGATCATTTATTCATATATTTTTTGTTGTAATTTTCCATTTTGTTTTTTATTCCAAAACCTAAACAATCGTTAATTAGTTTTAATAAAGAAAAAGTTGATGATTTGTTAAGCCAGTTACTTTTTCTTTAATCACATCTCAACACTTACCCAAGGGTCGGGGAGGGGGGGGGGTTTCATCTGTCAAGGCTACCCCCTAATAAGACTTGTTAGATATTGTAATAACCTAGTAACATAAACATCCAATCTTAAATCACAGATTTTGAGAATTACACATTGTTAAAAGGAATATTAAATTTTGAAAATATTTAGCAGCAACAACTACCAGGACAACACCTTGATTAATTTTATTTGGGGGGGGGGGAGGGGGAACAACCTCAAAATCTTAATCTTTGGATTTGTGATCAGAATTAAAATTGATTAAAATTAAACCTTATAAATATATCATATGTCTACAAGATCAACCCTACTTGATAAAACATAATTCCCATCTATAAACTATTAAATAGGGAGAAATCCTTACAACTTCTAATTCTACAAAGTTATAAACTATTAAATAGGGAGAAATCCTTACAACTTCTAATTCTACAAAATTAATGAAGATTAACAAATTCTTCCTAAATTATATATTTTTTTAAGTCACAGAATTCCAGACATGTAGAAGAGCCCAGGTGGTTCAATGAGTTAGGTAGTTGGATTACCTAATAACTCATACAAGCCGATCACCAATATGGCGTGGGTTCGCGTCCGGCTTTGTAAATTACAAAAAAGGGTGGGTGCACTGGACTCGCAGCCGCAAGTGATAAAGTGTACCAGTTGCTTACCCATGGTCAGTGGTTCTCTCCGGGTACTCCGGCTTCTTCCACCACTAAAACTGGTCGCCATGATATATTTGAAATATTGCTGAAAGTGGCTTTAAGCACAAAAAATATAAAAAATAAAAATCAAATCCAGACATGCAGAGTGCATATTCAATATTGTTAGCATTCTAGCATCTTTATTTATTTATCAATTCAAACAAAAAATAAACTTCACCTACATATGGACAACATCTCACTCAAGTTTGAATAATTTGTTTCTAAGAATTTTAAGAGTTATGCCCCTGGAGATGTATAAAAGGTGTGAAAATGGTCTTGTTAGTGAACTATCAAATTTTTCCTCACTAAATTAAAACCAAATTTATACAGTTATATATATATTGAGTTATGTCCCTTGATGATGTAAACAAATTGTGTGAAAATGTCTTTGTTAGTGCACTAAACAAAAAAATAGTTCCTCCACAGATTTCAAATTTAGCACAAACTATATATATTATCAAGAAATGAATTCTAAAAGTGGTGAACCTTGAAGATGGAACAGAAAATAAAAAATTGAAGAAATTCGTACCAGTAATCTCAGACATTGATGTGTTTTAAAAAAACATGTGATCTTCAGTATGTTGCACTTTAATTTTATTTTAATCAAAGAATTAACATTGCCAACTGGGTTCTTCGGGGGTCGTTGTGGTCTTGATCGTATGATAGTAGGATTTACAACTATCTGTGCAGTCAGTGAATATTACCACTAACATCGTGAATTTTAATCCTGCTCATGGCTAGGTGTACTTGATACAACATTATGTAATAAGCTTTGTAAGTGACTCATGGTTTTCTCCAGGTACTCCGGTTTCCACCACAATATAACTGAAATATTGTTGCAAGTGGCATTAAACACCAAAAACCAAACCAATTGTGTTCAAGTTTTAAGTAATATAATATAAGACAACTCTTCTTGTGCATCTCTGTTGTTGTTTTTTTATAAAAGATTTTCAGTAAATACCATTTCAAGAAATATTTAGCATAGTACCAAGGGAATATTTCTGTACATACTCAATAAAACATTTCTTTAAATATATATCTTTTCCTAAACAGGCCTATTGTTCATTTTATTTTAATTATGATTGACGATAGGAATACATAGAGAGTTATTTTCAATGTAAGAAATGTAAATGACTTAGGAATTCTCTAGCGACAAACTGTGATAAACTGTATATTTCATGCTTAAGCTGATAATGAACGGGAGATGAATAGTTCTAATCAGTTGTTTCCTCAAGTAAAAACTTGTCATCGTCTTTTACGCCATTTGTTTAAATATTTGTCGAAAGTAGACATCATCGACTGTAAATTAGATTTATTTTATTCAAAGATGAATTAACTATCCACGTTTTTTTTTCTCTCATTTCAAAATAGCATGTTTGAGATAACGATTTGTGTAAATAGAGTTGAACGTCCGTGGTAATTTATTAAGCGGTTAATTGTAAATGAGGACAATAGGTTACAGGAATCATGTGATAAATGTAGTTTTTTTTTGGGGGGGGGGAGGGGAGGGGTTCGAACAGTCCTATGAAACCCGAAGCATTGTGATTATTTTGGTAAGTGTCTGGATGGTTATGTTTAGGCTTGTGGTGTTTAACGCCACTTTCAACAATCATGAGTCTTGTGAGAAAACCACAGACCTGCCGCAAGTCACTGACAAACTTTATCACATAATATTGTAACGAGTACACCTCACCATGAGCGGGATTTGAACTAACAATATTAATGCAGTGGTGATAGGCACGGATTACATACCGTTATGTAGTTGTAAATCCAACTACGATACGTTCACGACAACGATGGCCCCCAGTTAGGTGTCTGCAAACCTTAATGCATGAGATGGATCTTCAGACATGAATCCATGTCGGTGTATTCAGGACTATTGTCAAGGATCTTGACCACTCTGTCACCCAGGTTTACATATTATTACATAAGTCTGTTTTTTTTTTTACCTTATCCACTTAAAATATTTCATCAAAAAGTTTGTATATATAACTCCCCTATATTTTAAATGGGAATAGAAATTCCTCAAAGCTTTGAATTGTTGTCAGATACTTACTGTATGTAGATTTGCGTATGATTAAGGCAGTTTTAATGTGGCGCGAATTAAATTTACGAATTTCAATTACCGTTAGTGACAAAAATAGAGTTAGAAAATGAATGTTACTGGAAACACAGGGACTCGGTTAATGGACATATTTTTTTTAATTATTTTTTTAAAATTATTTTACGTGTTTTTCCTATTTACTGTCTGTTTTTATTAAATCATTATCGTTAGCACCTAGATTTTCATGTTTACAGTCAATGTGCAATATACTATCCACATCCATATACTAAAATATCTATACAATATACTATCCACATCCATATACTAAAATATCTATACTATCCACATCCATATACTAAAATATCTATACTATCTACATCCATATATTGCACATTGACTGTAAACATGAGAATCTAGGTGCTAACGATAATGATTTAATAAAAACAGACAGTAAATAGGAAAAACACGTAAAATAATTAAAAAATTTTTTTTTTAAAATATGTCCATTAACCAAGTCCCTGTGACTGGAAACTGTTTGTGTGAGATTTTTTCTACTGAAGATTTTATTAATGGTCAAATTGGACGTGTTTACATTTCTGTTATTATTAATTAATGATATTGTTTTCATTAGATTTTCTGGAATAATATCTGGACTTCTGGAAAATTTATTATGTCAGAAACATATTTATAAAAGGAATTATGTAATGTAAGGTAACTAATGTCAACGAAGAATATCTTATGTCTGGTGAAGTGTTGATTTAAATAATGTTTAAATAATGTTCTAAAGTGAAACAGTAGACAAGATAAATACATTTTCTGGTACTTGTCAGTCCAAGTAGTTCATAATATCTTTATCCTATTCTTAGTGTGTATAACCAGTTGGTTAAATTTACATAATATTTTAATGATCACAGCATTCCTACCAATTTCCTTTCGACAGTCATTTATGACAGAAATAAACAATATTTTTTACGTCTTTGTGATAGGAGAAACAGATTCTGATAGGAGAAACAGATTCTGATGGGAGAAAAAGATTCTGATAGAAGAAACACATTCTGATAGGAGAAATAGATTCTGATAGGAGAAATAGATTCTGATAGGAGAAATAGATTCTGATGGGAGAAATAGATTCTGATAGGAGAAATAGATTCTGATAGAAGAAATAGATTCTGATAGAAGAAACAGATTCTGATAGAAGAAACAGATTCTGATAGGAGAAATAGATTCTGATGGGAGAAATAGATTCTGATAGGAGAAACAGATTCTGATAGAAGAAACAGATTCTGATAGAAGAAACAGATTCTGATAGAAGAAACAGATTCTGATAGGAGAAACAGATTCTGATAGAAGAAATAGATTCTGATAGAAGAAACAGATTCTGATAGAAGAAACAGATTCTGATAGGAGAAACAGATTCTGATAGGAGAAACAGATTCTGATAGGAGAAATAGATTCTGATAGAAGAAACAGATTCTGATAGAAGAAACAGATTCTGATAGGAGAAACAGATTCTGATAGGAGAAACAGATTCTGATAGGAGAAACAGATTCTGATAGGAGAAACATATTCTGATAGGAGAAACAGATTCTGATAGAAGAAACAGATTCTGATGGGAGAAACAGATTCTGATAGAAGAAACAGATTCTGATAGGAGAAACAGATTCTGATAGGAGAAACAGATTCTGATAGGAGAAACAGATTCTGATAGGAGAAACAGATTCTGATAGAAGAAACAGATTCTGATAGAAGAAACAGATTCTGATAGGAGAAACAGATTCTGATAGGAGAAACAGATTCTGATAGGAGAAACATATTCTGATAGAAGAAACAGATTCTGATAGGAGAAATAGATTCTGATAGAAGAAACAGATTCTGATAGGAGAAATAGATTCTGATAGAAGAAACAGATTCTGATAGGAGAAATAGATTCTGATAGAAGAAACACATTCTGATAAGAGAAACAGATTCTGGTAGGAGAAACACATTCTGATAGAAGAAACAGATTCTGATAGAAGAAACACATTCTGATAGAAGAAACAGATTCTGATAGGAGAAACAGATTCTGATAGAAGAAACAGATTCTGATAGGAGAAATAGATTCTGATAGAAGAAACAGATTCTGATAGGAGAAATAGATTCTGATAGAAGAAACAGATTCTGATAGGAGAAATAGATTCTGATAGAAGAAACACATTCTGATAAGAGAAACAGATTCTGGTAGGAGAAACACATTCTGATAGAAGAAACAGATTCTGATAGAAGAAACACATTCTGATAGAAGAAACAGATTCTGATAGGAGAAACAGATTCTGATAGAAGAAACAGATTCTGATAGGAGAAATAGATTCTGATAGAAGAAACAGATTCTGATAAGAGAAACAGATTCTGATGGGAGAAACAGATTCTGATAGAAGAAACAGATTCTGATAAGAGAAACACATTCTGATGGGAGAAACAGATTCTGATAGAAGAAACAGATTCTGATGGGAGAAACAGATTATGATAGAAGAAACAGATTCTGATGGGAGAAATAGATTCTGATAGGAGAAACAGATTCTGATAGGAGAAACAGATTATGATAGAAGAAACAGATTCTGATGGGAGAAATAGATTCTGATAGGAGAAACAGATTCTGATAGGAGAAACAGATTCTGATAGGAGAAACAGATTCTGATAGAAGAAACAGATTGTGATAGGAGAAACAGATTCTGATAGAAGAAACAGATTCTGATAGAAGAAACACATTCTGATAGGAGAAACAGATTCTGATAGGAGAAACAGATTCTGATAGGAGAAACAGATTCTGATAGGAGAAACAGATTCTGATAGGAGAAATAGATTCTGATAGGAGAAACAGATTCTGATGGGAGAAATAGATTCTGATAGGAGAAACAGATTCTGATAGGAGAAACAGATTCTGATAGGAGAAACAGATTCTGATAGAAGAAACAGATTCTGATAGGAGAAACAGATTCTGATAGAAGAAACAGATTCTGATAGAAGAAACACATTCTGATAGGAGAAACAGATTCTGATAGGAGAAACAGATTCTGATAGGAGAAACAGATTCTGATAGGAGAAACAGATTCTGATAGGAGAAATAGATTCTGATAGGAGAAACAGATTCTGATAGAAGAAACAGATTCTGATAGGAGAAATAGATTCTGATAGAAGAAACAGATTCTGATAGAAGAAACACATTCTGATAAGAGAAACAGATTCTGGTAGGAGAAACAGATTCTGATAGAAGAAACAGATTCTGATAGAAGAAACACATTCTGATAGAAGAAATAGATTCTGATAGGAGAAACAGATTCTGATAGGAGAAATAGATTCTGATAGGAGAAACAGATTCTGATAGAAGAAACAGATTCTGATAAGAGAAACAGATTATGATAGGAGAAACAGATTCTGATAGAAGAAACAGATTCTGATGGGAGAAACAGATTCTGATAGGAGAAACAGATTCTGATAGGAGAAATAGATTCTAATAGGAGAAACAGATTCTGATAGGAGAAATAGATTCTGGTAGGAGAAATAGATTCTGATAGAAGAAACAGATTCTGATAGGAGAAATAGATTCTGATAGAAGAAATAGATTCTGATAGGAGAAATAGATTCTGATAGAAGAAACAGATTCTGATAGGAGAAACAGATTCTGATAGGAGAAACAGATTCTGATAGGAGAAACAGATTCTGATAGGAGAAATAGATTCTGATAGAAGAAACAGATTTTGATAGGAGAAACAGATTCTGATAGAAGAAACAGATTCTGATAGGAGAAATAGATTCTGATAGGAGAAACAGATTCTGATAGGAGAAATAGATTCTGATAGGAGAAATATATTCTGATAGGAGAAACAGATTCTGATGGGAGAAACAGATTCTGATAGGAGAAATAGATTCTGATAGAAGAAACAGATTCTGATAGGAGAAATAGATTCTGATAGAAGAAATAGATTCTGATAGGAGAAATAGATTCTGATAGAAGAAACAGATTCTGATAGGAGAAACAGATTCTGATAGAAGAAACACATTCTGATAGAAGAAATAGATTCTGATAGGAGAAATATATTCTGATAGAAGAAACAGATTCTGATAGAAGAAACAGATTCTGATAAGAGAAACAGATTCTGATAGGAGAAACAGATTCTGATAGAAGAAACAGATTCTGATAGGAGAAACAGATTCTGATAGAAGAAACAGATTCTGATAGGAGAAACAGATTCTGATAGAAGAAACAGATTCTGATAGAAGAAACAGATTCTGATAGAAGAAATAGATTCTGATAGGAGAAACAGATTCTGATAGGAGAAACAGATTCTGATAGGAGAAACAGATTCTGATAGAAGAAACAGATTCTGATAGGAGAAATAGATTCTGATAGGAGAAACAGATTCTGATAGGAGAAACAGATTCTGATAGGAGAAACAGATTCTGATAGGAGAAACAGATTCTGATAGAAGAAACAGATTCTGATAGGAGAAATAGATTCTGATAGAAGAAACAGATTCTGATAGAAGAAACACATTCTGATAAGAGAAACAGATTCTGGTAGGAGAAACAGATTCTGATAGAAGAAACAGATTCTGATAGGAGAAACAGATTCTGATAGAAGAAATAGATTCTGATAGGAGAAACAGATTCTGATAGAAGAAACAGATTCTGATAGAAGAAACAGATTCTGATAAGAGAAACAGATTATGATAGAAGAAACAGATTCTGATAGGAGAAATAGATTCTGATAGAAGAAACAGATTCTGATAGGAGAAATAGATTCTGATAGAAGAAATAGATTCTGATAGGAGAAATAGATTCTGATAGAAGAAACAGATTCTGATAGGAGAAACAGATTCTGATAGGAGAAACAGATTCTGATAGGAGAAACAGATTCTGATAGGAGAAATAGATTCTGATAGAAGAAACAGATTTTGATAGGAGAAACAGATTCTGATAGAAGAAACAGATTCTGATAGGAGAAATAGATTCTGATAGGAGAAACAGATTCTGATAGGAGAAATAGATTCTGATAGGAGAAATATATTCTGATAGGAGAAACAGATTCTGATGGGAGAAACAGATTCTGATAGGAGAAATAGATTCTGATAGAAGAAACAGATTCTGATAGGAGAAATAGATTCTGATAGAAGAAATAGATTCTGATAGGAGAAATAGATTCTGATAGAAGAAACAGATTCTGATAGGAGAAACAGATTCTGATAGGAGAAACAGATTCTGATAGGAGAAACAGATTCTGATAGGAGAAATAGATTCTGATAGAAGAAACAGATTTTGATAGGAGAAACAGATTCTGATAGAAGAAACAGATTCTGATAGGAGAAATAGATTCTGATAGGAGAAACAGATTCTGATAGGAGAAATAGATTCTGATAGAAGAAATAGATTCTGATAGGAGAAATAGATTCTGATAGAAGAAACAGATTCTGATAGGAGAAACAGATTCTGATAGGAGAAACAGATTCTGATAGGAGAAACAGATTCTGATAGGAGAAATAGATTCTGATAGAAGAAACAGATTTTGATAGGAGAAACAGATTCTGATAGAAGAAACAGATTCTGATAGGAGAAATAGATTCTGATAGGAGAAACAGATTCTGATAGGAGAAATAGATTCTGATAGGAGAAATATATTCTGATAGGAGAAACAGATTCTGATGGGAGAAACAGATTCTGATAGGAGAAATAGATTCTGATAGAAGAAACAGATTCTGATAGGAGAAATAGATTCTGATAGAAGAAATAGATTCTGATAGGAGAAATAGATTCTGATAGAAGAAACAGATTCTGATAGGAGAAACAGATTCTGATAGGAGAAACAGATTCTGATAGGAGAAACAGATTCTGATAGGAGAAATAGATTCTGATAGAAGAAACAGATTTTGATAGGAGAAACAGATTCTGATAGAAGAAACAGATTCTGATAGGAGAAATAGATTCTGATAGGAGAAACAGATTCTGATAGGAGAAATAGATTCTGATAGGAGAAACAGACTCTGATAGAAGAAACAGATTCTGATAGGAGAAACAGATACTGATAGGAGAAACAGATTCTGATAGGAGAAACAGATTCTGATAGGAGAAATATATTCTGATAGAAGAAACAGATTCTGATAGGAGAAATATATTCTGATAGAAGAAACAGATTCTGATAGGAGAAATAGATTCTGATAGGAGAAACAGATTCTGATAGGAGAAATAGATTCTGATAGGAGAAACAGATTCTGATAGGAGAAACAGATTCTGATGGGAGAAACAGATTCTGATAGGAGAAACAGATTCTGATAGGGGAAACAGATTCTGATAGGAGAAATAGATTCTGATAGGAGAAACAGATTCTGATAGGAGAAACAGATTCTGATAGAAGAAATAGATTCTGATAGGAGAAACAGATTCTGATAGGAGAAACAGATTCTGATAGGGGAAACAGATTCTGATAGGAGAAACAGATTCTGATAGGAGAAACAGATTCTGATAGGAGAAACAGATTCTGATAGGGGAAACAGATTCTGATAGGAGAAATAGATTCTGATAGGAGAAACAGATTCTGATAGGAGAAACAGATTCTGATAGAAGAAATAGATTCTGATAGAAGAAACAGATTCTGATAGAAGAAATAGATTCTGATAGGAGAAATAAATTCTGATAGGAGAAACAGATTCTGATAGGGGAAACAGATTCTGATAGAAGAAATAGATTCTGATAGGAGAAACAGATTCTGATAGGAGAAACAGATTCTGATAGGAGAAATAGATTTTGATAGGAGAAACAGATTCTGATAGGAGAAACAGATTCTGATAGGAGAAATAGATTCTGATAGAAGAAACAGATTCTGATAGAAGAAACAGATTATGATGGGAGAAACAGATTATGATAGGAGAAACAGATTCTGGTAGGAGAAACAGATTCTGGTAGGAGAAATAGATTCTGATAGGAGAAACAGATTCTGATAGGAGAAACAGATTCTGATAGGAGAAATAGATTCTGATAGAAGAAACAGATTCTGATAGGAGAAACAGATTCTGATGGGAGAAACAGATTCTGATAGGAGAAATAGATTCTGATAGAAGAAACAGATTCTGATAGAAGAAACAGATTCTGATAGAAGAAACAGATTCTGATAGGAGAAACAGATTCTGATAGGAGAAACAGATTCTGGTAGGAGAAATAGATTCTGATAGTAGAAACAGCTTCTGATAGGAGAAACAGATTCTGATAGGAGAAATAGATTCTGATAGAAGAAACAGATTCTGATAGGAGAAATAGATTCTGATAGGAGAAACAGATTCTGATAGGAGAAACAGATTCTGATAGGGGAAACAGATTCTGATAGGGGAAATAGATTCTGATAGGAGAAATAGATTCTGATAGGAGAAACAGATTCTGATAGGAGAAACGGATTATGATAGGAGAAACAGATTCTGATAGGAGAAATAGATTCTGATAGGAGAAATAGATTCTGATAGGAGAAATAGATTCTGATAGGAGAAACAGATTCTGATAGAAGAAACAGATTCTGATAGGAGAAACAGATTCTGATAGGAGAAACAGATTCTGATAGGAGAAACAGATTCTGATGGGAGAAACAGATTCTGATAGGAGAAATAGATTCTGATAGAAGAAACAGATTCTGATAGAAGAAATAGATTCTGATAGGACAAATAGATTCTGATAGGAGAAACAGATTCTGGTAGAAGAAACAGATTCTGGTAGGAGAAACAGATTCCGATAGGAGAAACAGATTCTGATAGGAGAAACAGATTCTGATGGGAGAAACAGATTCTGATAGGACAAACAGATTCTGATGGGAGAAACAGATTCTGATAGAAGAAATAGATTCTGGTAGGAGAAACAGATTCTGATAGGAGAAACAGATTCTGATAGGAGAAACAGATTCTGATGGGAGAAACAGATTCTGATAGGAGAAACAGATTCTGATAGGAGAAACAGATTCTGATGGGAGAAACAGATTCTGATAGGAGAAATAGATTCTGATAGAAGAAACAGATTCTGATAGAAGAAATAGATTCTGATAGGAGAAATAGATTCTGATAGGAGAAACAGATTCTGGTAGAAGAAACAGATTCTGGTAGGAGAAACAGATTCCGATAGGAGAAACAGATTCTGATAGGACAAACAGATTCTAATGGGAGAAACAGATTCTGATAGAAGAAATAGATTCTGGTAGGAGAAACAGATTCTGATAGAAGAAACAGATTCTGATAGGAGAAACAGATTCTGATGGGAGAAACAGATTCTGATAAGAGAAACATATTCTGATAGGAGAAATAGATTCTGATAGAAACAGATTCTGATAGAAGAAACAGATTCTGATAGGAGAAACAGATTCTGATAGGAGAAACAGATTCTGATAGAAGAAATAGATTCTGATAGAAGAAACAGATTCTGATAGGAGAAATAGATTCTGATAGGAGAAATAGATTCTGATAGGAGAAACAGATTCTGATAGAAGAAACAGATTCTGATAGGAGAAACAGATTCTGATAGGAGAAACAGATTCTGATAGGAGAAACAGATTCTGATGGGAGAAACAGATTCTGATAGGAGAAATAGATTCTGATAGAAGAAACAGATTCTGATAGAAGAAATAGATTCTGATAGGACAAATAGATTCTGATAGGAGAAACAGATTCTGGTAGAAGAAACAGATTCTGGTAGGAGAAACAGATTCCGATAGGAGAAACAGATTCTGATAGGAGAAACAGATTCTGATGGGAGAAACAGATTCTGATAGAAGAAATAGATTCTGGTAGGAGAAACAGATTCTGATAGAAGAAACAGATTCTGATAGGAGAAACAGATTCTGATAGGAGAAACAGATTCTGATAGAAGAAATAGATTCTGATAGAAGAAACAGATTCTGATAGGAGAAATAGATTCTGATAAGAGAAACAGATTCTGATAGGAGAAACAGATTCTGATAGGAGAAACAGATTCTGATAGGAGAAACAGATTCTGATAGGAGAAACAGATTCTGATAGGAGAAACAGATTCTGATAGGAGAAACAGATTCTGATAGGAGAAACAGATTCTGGTAGGAGAAATAGATTCTGATAGAAGAAATAGATTCTGATAGGAGAAACAGATTCTGATAGAAGAAACAGATTCTGATAGGAGAAATAGATTCTGATAGAAGAAACAGATTCTGATAGGAGAAATAGATTCTGATAGAAGAAATAGATTCTGATAGGAGAAACAGATTATGATAGGAGAAACAGATTCTGATAGAAGAAATAGATTCTGATAGAAGAAACAGATTCTGATAGGAGAAATAGATTCTGATAAGAGAAACAGATTCTGATAGAAGAAACAGATTCTGATAGGAGAAACAGATTCTGATAGGAGAAATAGATTCTGATAGGAGAAACAGATTCTGATAGGGGAAACAGATTCTGATAGGAGAAATAGATTCTGATAGAAGAAACAGATTCTGATAGGAGAAATAGATTCTGATAGAAGAAACAGATTCTGATAGGAGAAATAGATTCTGATAGGAGAAATAGATTCTGATAGGAGAAACAGATTCCGATAGGAGAAACAGATTATGATAGGAGAAACAGATTCTGGTAGAAGAAACAGATTCTGATAGAAGAAACAGATTCTGATAGGAGAAACAGATTCTGATAGGAGAAACAGATTCTGATAGAAGAAATAGATTCTGATAGGAGAAACAGATTCTGATAGGAGAAATAGATTCTGATAGGAGAAATAGATTCTGATAGGAGAAACAGATTCTGATAGAAGAAACAGATTCTGATAGGAGAAACAGATTCTGATAGGAGAAACAGATTCTGATAGAAGAAACAGATTCTGATAGGAGAAACAGATTCTGATAGGAGAAACAGATTCTGATAGGAGAAACAGATTCTGATGGGAGAAACAGATTCTGATAGGAGAAACAGATTCTGATAGGAGAAACAGATTCTGATGGGAGAAACAGATTCTGATAGGAGAAATAGATTCTGATAGAAGAAACAGATTCTGATAGAAGAAATAGATTCTGATAGGAGAAATAGATTCTGATAGGAGAAACAGATTCTGGTAGAAGAAACAGATTCTGGTAGGAGAAACAGATTCCGATAGGAGAAACAGATTCTGATAGGACAAACAGATTCTGATAGAAGAAATAGATTCTGATAGAAGAAATAGATTCTGGTAGGAGAAACAGATTCTGATAGAAGAAACAGATTCTGATAGGAGAAACAGATTCTGATAGGAGAAACAGATTCTGATAGAAGAAATAGATTCTGATAGAAGAAACAGATTCTGATAGGAGAAATAGATTCTGATAGGAGAAATAGATTCTGATAGAAGAAACAGATTCTGATAGGAGAAACAGATTCTGATAGGAGAAACAGATTCTGATGGGAGAAACAGATTCTGATAGGAGAAATAGATTCTGATAAGAGAAACAGATTCTGATAGGAGAAACAGATTCTGATAAGAGAAACATATTCTGATAGGAGAAACAGATTCTGATAGGGGAAACAGATTCTGATAGAAGAAACAGATTCTGATAGGAGAAATAGATTCTGATAAGAGAAACAGATTCTGATGGGAGAAATATATTCTGATAGAAGAAACAGATTCTGATAGGAGAAACAGATTCTGATAGAAGAAACAGATTCTGATAGAAGAAATAGATTCTGATAGGAGAAACAGATTCTGATAGGAGAAATAGATTCTGATAGGAGAAATAGATTCTGATAGAAGAAATAGATTCTGATAGGAGAAACAGATTCTGATAGGAGAAACAGATTCTGATAGAAGAAACAGATTCTGATAGGAGAAATAGATTCTGATAGGAGAAATAGATTCTGATAGGAGAAACAGATTCTGATAGGAGAAACAGATTATGATAGGAGAAACAGATTCTGGTAGGAGAAACAGATTCTGATAGAAGAAACAGATTCTGATAGGAGAAACAGATTCTGATAGGAGAAACAGATTCTGATAGAAGAAATAGATTCTGATAGAAGAAACAGATTCTGATAGGAGAAACAGATTCTGATAGGAGAAACAGATTCTGATAGGAGAAACAGATTCTGATAGAAGAAACAGATTCTGATAGGAGAAATAGATTCTGATAAGAGAAACAGATTCTGATAGGAGAAACAGATTCTGATAGGAGAAATATATTCTGATAGAAGAAACAGATTCTGATAGGAGAAACAGATTCTGATAGAAGAAACAGATTCTGATAGGAGAAACAGATTCTGATAGGAGAAATAGATTCTGATAGGAGAAACAGATTCTGATAGGAGAAATAGATTCTGATAGAAGAAATAGATTCTGATAGAAGAAACAGATTCTGATAGGAGAAACAGATTCTGATAGGAGAAATAGATTCTGATAGAAGAAACAGATTCTGATAGGAGAAACAGATTCTGATGGGAGAAACAGATTCTGATAGAAGAAACAGATTCTGATAGGAGAAATATATTCTGATAGAAGAAACAGATTCTGATAGGAGAAATAGATTCTGATAGGAGAAATAGATTCTGATAGGAGAAACAGATTCCGATAGGAGAAACAGATTATGATAGGAGAAACAGATTCTGGTAGAAGAAACAGATTCTGATAGAAGAAACAGATTCTGATAGGAGAAACAGATTCTGATAGGAGAAACAGATTCTGATAGAAGAAACAGATTCTGATAGGAGAAACAGATTCTGATAGGAGAAATAGATTCTGATAGGAGAAATAGATTCTGATAGGAGAAACAGATTCTGATAGAAGAAACAGATTCTGATAGGAGAAACAGATTCTGATAGGAGAAACAGATTCTGATAGAAGAAACAGATTCTGATAGGAGAAACAGATTCCGATAGGAGAAACAGATTCTGATAGGAGAAACAGATTCTGATGGGAGAAACAGATTCTGATAGAAGAAATAGATTCTGGTAGGAGAAACAGATTCTGATAGAAGAAACAGATTCTGATAGGAGAAACAGATTCTGATAGGAGAAACAGATTCTGATAGAAGAAATAGATTCTGATAGAAGAAACAGATTCTGATAGGAGAAATAGATTCTGATAAGAGAAACAGATTCTGATGGGAGAAATATATTCTGATAGAAGAAACAGATTCTGATAGGAGAAACAGATTCTGATAGAAGAAACAGATTCTGATAGGAGAAATAGATTCTGATAGAAGAAACATATTCTGATAGGAGAAATAGATTCTGATAGGAGAAATAGATTCTGATAGGAGAAACAGATTCTGATAGGAGAAACAGATTATGATAGGAGAAACAGATTATGATAGGAGAAACAGATTCTGATAGGAGAAACAGATTCTGATAGAAGAAATAGATTCTGATAGAAGAAACAGATTCTGATAGGAGAAATAGATTCTGATAAGAGAAACAGATTCTGATAGGAGAAACAGATTCTGATAGGAGAAATATATTCTGATAGAAGAAACAGATTCTAATAGGAGAAACAGATTCTGATAGGAGAAACAGATTCTGATAGGAGAAATAGATTCTGATAGGAGAAACAGATTCTGATAGGAGAAACAGATTCTGATGGGAGAAACAGATTCTGATAGAAGAAACAGATTCTGATAGGAGAAATAGATTCTGATAGAAGAAACAGATTCTGATAGGAGAAATAGATTCTGATAGGAGAAATAGATTCTGATAGGAGAAACAGATTCTGATAGGAGAAACAGATTATGATAGGAGAAACAGATTCTGGTAGGAGAAACAGATTCTGATAGAAGAAACAGATTCTGAGAGGAGAAACAGATTCTGATAGGAGAAACAGATTCTGATAGAAGAAATAGATTCTGATAGGAGAAACAGATTCTGATAGGAGAAATAGATTCTGATAGAAGAAACAGATTCTGATAGGAGAAATATATTCTGATAGAAGAAATAGATTCTGATAGGAGAAATAGATTCTGATAGAAGAAACAGATTCTGATAGGAGAAACAGATTCTGATAGAAGAAACAGATTCTGATAGGAGAAATAGATTCTGATAAGAGAAACAGATTCTGATAGGAGAAACAGATTCTGATAGAAACAGATAGGAGAAATAGATTCTGATAAGAGAAACAGATTCTGATAGGAGAAACAGATTCTGATAGAAGAAACAGATTCTGATAGGAGAAATAGATTCTGATAAGAGAAAGAGATTCTGATAGGAGAAACAGATTCTGATAGGAGAAATATATTCTGATAGAAGAAATAGATTCTGATAGGAGAAATAGATTCTGATAGAAGAAACAGATTCTGATAGGAGAAATAGATTCTGATAGGAGAAATAGATTCTGATAGGAGAAACAGATTCTGATAGGAGAAACAGATTCTGGTAGGAGAAACAGATTATGATAGGAGAAACAGATTCTGATAGGAGAAACAGATTCTGGTAGGAGAAACAGATTCTGATAGGAGAAATAGATTCTGATAGAAGAAACAGATTCTGATAGGAGAAACAGATTCTGATGGGAGAAACAGATTCTGATAGAAGAAACAGATTCTGATAGGAGAAACAGATTCTGATGGGAGAAACAGATTCTGGTAGGAGAAACAGATTCTGATAAGAGAAACAGATTCTGATAGAAGAAACAGATTCTGATAGAAGAAATAGATTCTGATAGGAGAAACAGATTCTGATGGGAGAAACAGATTCTGGTAGGGGAAACAGATTCTGATAGGAGAAATAGGTTCTGATAGGGGAAACAGATTCTGATAGGAGAAATAGATTCTGATAGGAGAAACAGATTCTGATAGGAGAAACATTCTGATGGGAGAAACAGATTCTGGTAGGGGAAACAGATTCTGATAGGGGAAACAGATTCTGATAGGAGAAACAGATTCTGATAGGAGAAACAGATTCTGATAGGAGAAACAGATTCTGATAGGAGAAATAGATTCTGATAGGAGAAACAGATTCTGATAGGAGAAACAGATTCTGATAGAAGAAATAGATTCTGATAGAAGAAACAGATTCTGATAGAAGAAATAGATTCTGATAGGAGAAATAGATTCTGATAGGATGATTCTGATAGGAGAAATAGATTCTGATAGGAGAAACACATTCTGGTAGGAGAAACAGATTCTGATAGGAGAAACAGATTCTGATAGGAGAAATAGATTCTGATAGGAGAAACAGATTCTGATAGGAGAAACAGATTCTGATAGAAGAAACAGATTCTGATAGGAGAAATAGATTCTGATAAGAGAAATAGATTCTGATAGGAGAAACAGATTCTGATAGGAGAAACAGATTGTGATAGGAGAAATAGATTCTGATAGGAGAAACAGATTCTGATAGGAGAAACAGATTCTGATAGAAGAAACAGATTCTGATAGAAGAAACAGATTCTGATAGAAGAAACAGATTCTGATAGGAGAAACAGATTCTGATAGGAGAAACAGATTCTGATGGGAGAAACAGATTCTGATAGAAGAAACAGATTCTGATAGGAGAAATAGATTCTAATAGGAGAAACAGATTCTGATAGGAGAAACAGATTCTGATAGAAGAAACAGATTCTGATAGAAAAAACAGATTCTGATAGGAGAAACAGATTCTGATAGGAGAAACAGATTCTGATAGAAGAAACAGATTCTGATAGGAGAAACAGATTCTGATAGAAGAAACAGATTCTGATGGGAGAAACAGATTCTGATGGGAGAAACAGATTCTGATAAGAGAAACATATTCTGATAGGAGAAACAGATTCTGATAGGAGAAACAGATTCTGATGGGAGAAACAGATTCTGATAGGAGAAACAGATTCTGATGGGAGAAACAGATTCTGATAGGAGAAATAGATTCTGATAGGAGAAACAGATTCTGATAGGAGAAACAGATTCTGATAGGAGAAATAGATTCTGATAAGAGAAACAGATTCTGATAGGAGAAACAGATTCTGATAGGGGAAACAGATTATGATTGGAGAAACAGATTATGATAGGAGAAACAGATTCTGATAGAAGAAACAGATTCTGATAGGAGAAATAGATTCTGATAAGAGAAACAGATTCTGATAGGAGAAACAGATTCTGATAGGAGAAATATATTCTGATAGAAGAAATAGATTCTGATAGGAGAAATAGATTCTGATAGAAGAAACAGATTGTGATAGGAGAAATAGATTCTGATAGGAGAAATAGATTCTGATAGGAGAAACAGATTCTGATAGGAGAAACAGATTCTGGTAGGAGAAACAGATTCTGATAGGAGAAACAGATTCTGATAGGAGAAACAGATTCTGGTAGGAGAAACAGATTCTGATAGGAGAAATAGATTCTGATAGAAGAAACAGATTCTGATAGGAGAAACAGATTCTGATGGGAGAAACAGATTCTGATAGAAGAAACAGATTCTGATAGGAGAAACAGATTCTGATGGGAGAAACAGATTCTGATAGAAGAAACAGATTCTGATAGAAGAAATAGATTCTGATAGGAGAAACAGATTCTGATGGGAGAAACAGATTCTGATAGGAGAAACAGATTCTGATAGGAGAAATAGGTTCTGATAGGGGAAACAGATTCTGATAGGAGAAATAGATTCTGATAGGAGAAACAGATTCTGATAGGAGAAACAGATTCTGATGGGAGAAACAGATTCTGGTAGGGGAAACAGATTCTGATAGGGGAAACAGATTCTGATAGGAGAAACAGATTCTGATAGGAGAAACAGATTCTGATAGGAGAAACAGATTCTGATAGGGGAAACAGATTCTGATAGGAGAAATAGATTCTGATAGGAGAAACAGATTCTGATAGGAGAAACAGATTCTGATAGAAGAAATAGATTCTGATAGAAGAAACAGATTCTGATAGAAGAAATAGATTCTGATAGGAGAAATAGATTCTGATAGGATGATTCTGATAGGAGAAATAGATTCTGATAGGAGAAACACATTCTGGTAGGAGAAACAGATTCTGATAGGAGAAACAGATTCTGATAGGAGAAATAGATTCTGATAGGAGAAACAGATTCTGATAGTAGAAACAGATTCTGATAGAAGAAACAGATTCTGATAGGAGAAATAGATTCTGATAAGAGAAATAGATTCTGATAGGAGAAACAGATTCTGATAGGAGAAACAGATTGTGATAGGAGAAATAGATTCTGATAGGAGAAACAGATTCTGATAGGAGAAACAGATTCTGATAGAAGAAACAGATTCTGATAGAAGAAACAGATTCTGATAGAAGAAACAGATTCTGATAGGAGAAACAGATTCTGATAGGAGAAACAGATTCTGATGGGAGAAACAGATTCTGATAGAAGAAACAGATTCTGATAGGAGAAATAGATTCTAATAGGAGAAACAGATTCTGATAGGAGAAACAGATTCTGATAGAAGAAACAGATTCTGATAGGAGAAACAGATTCTGATAGAAGAAATAGATTCTGATAGGAGAAACAGATTCTGGTAGGAGAAACAGATTCTGATAGGAGAAACAGATTCTGATAGAAGAAACAGATTCTGATAGGAGAAACAGATTCTGATAGGAGAAACAGATTCTGATAGAAGAAACAGATTCTGATAGGAGAAATAGATTCTGATAGGAGAAACAGATTCTGATAGGAGAAATAGATTCTGATAGGAGAAATATATTCTGATAGGAGAAACAGATTCTGATGGGAGAAACAGATTCTGGTAGGAGAAACAGATTCTGATAGAAGAAACAGATTCTGATAGAAAAAACAGATTCTGATAGGAGAAACAGATTCTGATAGGAGAAACAGATTCTGATAGAAGAAACAGATTTTGATAGGAGAAACAGATTCTGATAGAAGAAACAGATTCTGATAGGAGAAATAGATTCTGATAAGAGAAACAGATTCTGATAGGGGAAACAGATTCTGATAGGAGAAACAGATTCTGATAGGGGAAACAGATTCTGATAGGAGAAACAGATTATGATAGGAGAAACAGATTATGATAGGAGAAACAGATTCTGATAAGAGAAACATATTCTGATAGGAGAAACAGATTCTGATAGGAGAAACAGATTCTGATAGGAGAAATAGATTCTGATAAGAGAAACATATTCTGATAGGAGAAACAGATTCTGATAGGAGAAACAGATTATGATAGGAGAAACAGATTCTGGTAGGAGAAACAGATTCTGATAGGAGAAACAGATTATGATAGGAGAAACAGACTCTGATAGGAGAAATAGATTCTGATAGGAGAAACAGATTCTGATAGGAGAAATAGATTCTGATAGGAGAAACAGATACTGATAGGAGAAACAGATTCTGATAGGAGAAACAGATTCTGATAGAAGAAATAGATTCTGATAGGAGAAACATATTCTGATAGGGGAAACAGATTCTGATAGGAGAAACAGATTATGATAGGAGAAACAGATTCTGGTAGGAGAAACAGATTCTGATAGGAGAAACAGATTCTGATAGAAGAAACAGATTCTGATAGGAGAAACAGATTCTGATAGGAGAAATAGATTCTGATAGGAGAAACAGATTCTGATAGGAGAAACAGATTATGATAGGAGAAACAGACTCTGATAGGAGAAATAGATTCTGATAGGAGAAACAGATTCTGATAGAAGAAACAGATTCTGATAGGAGAAATAGATTCTGATAGGAGAAATAGATTCTGATAGGAGAAACAGATTCTGATAGGAGAAACAGATTCTGATAGAAGAAACAGATTCTGATAGGAAAAACAGATTCTGGTAGGAGAAACAGATTCTGATAGGGGAAACAGATTCTGATGGGAGAAATAGATTCTGATAGGAGAAACAGATTCTGATAGGAGAAATAGATTCTGATAGAAGAAACAGATTCTGGTAGGAGAAACAGATTCTGATAGAAGAAATAGATTCTGATAGGAGAAACATATTCT
The DNA here is from genome assembly GCA_963680875.1 of Bathymodiolus brooksi. NCBI lineage: Eukaryota > Metazoa > Mollusca > Bivalvia > Mytilida > Modiolidae > Bathymodiolus > Bathymodiolus brooksi. The sequence continues at coordinate 98,758,408 of OY804585.1, forward strand.
GATAGGAGAAACAGATTCTGATAGAAGAAACAGATTCTGATAGGAGAAATAGATTCTGATAGGAGAAATAGATTCTGATAGGAGAAACAGATGCTGATAGAAGAAACAGATTATGATAGGAGAAACAGATTATGATAGGAGAAATAGATTCTGATAGGAGAAACAGATTCTGATGGGAGAAACAGATTCTGATAGGAGAAACAGATTCTGATAGTAGAAATAGATTCTGATAGGAGAAACAGATTCTGATAGGGGAAACAGATTATGATTGGAGAAACAGATTATGATAGGAGAAACAGATTCTGATAGAAGAAACAGATTCTGATAGGAGAAACAGATTCTGATAGAAGAAACAGATTCTGATAGGAGAAATAGATTCTAATAAGAGAAACAGATTCTGATAGGAGAAACAGATTCTGATAGAAACAGATAGGAGAAATAGATTCTGATAAGAGAAACAGATTCTGATAGGAGAAACAGATTCTGATAGAAGAAACAGATTCTGATAGGAGAAATAGATTCTGATAAGAGAAACAGATTCTGATGGGAGAAACAGATTCTGATAGAAGAAACAGATTCTGATAGGAGAAACAGATTCTGATGGGAGAAACAGATTCTGATAGAAGAAACAGTTTCTGATAGAAGAAATAGATTCTGATAGGAGAAACAGATTCTGATGGGAGAAACAGATTCTGATAGGAGAAACAGATTCTGATAGGAGAAATAGGTTCTGATAGGGGAAACAGATTCTGATAGGAGAAATAGATTCTGATAGGAGAAACAGATTCTGATAGGAGAAACAGATTCTGATGGGAGAAACAGATTCTGGTAGGGGAAACAGATTCTGATAGGGGAAACAGATTCTGATAGGAGAAACAGATTCTGATAGGAGAAACAGATTCTGATAGGAGAAACAGATTCTGATAGGGGAAACAGATTCTGATAGGAGAAATAGATTCTGATAGGAGAAACAGATTCTGATAGGAGAAACAGATTCTGATAGAAGAAATAGATTCTGATAGAAGAAACAGATTCTGATAGAAGAAATAGATTCTGATAGGAGAAATAGATTCTGATAGGATGATTCTGATAGGAGAAATAGATTCTGATAGGAGAAACACATTCTGGTAGGAGAAACAGATTCTGATAGGAGAAACAGATTCTGATAGGAGAAATAGATTCTGATAGGAGAAACAGATTCTGATAGGAGAAACAGATTCTGATAGAAGAAACAGATTCTGATAGGAGAAATAGATTCTGATAAGAGAAATAGATTCTGATAGGAGAAACAGATTCTGATAGGAGAAACAGATTGTGATAGGAGAAATAGATTCTGATAGGAGAAACAGATTCTGATAGGAGAAACAGATTCTGATAGAAGAAACAGATTCTGATAGAAGAAACAGATTCTGATAGAAGAAACAGATTCTGATAGGAGAAACAGATTCTGATAGGAGAAACAGATTCTGATGGGAGAAACAGATTCTGATAGAAGAAACAGATTCTGATAGGAGAAATAGATTCTAATAGGAGAAACAGATTCTGATAGGAGAAACAGATTCTGATAGAAGAAACAGATTCTGATAGAAGAAACAGATTCTGATAGGAGAAACAGATTCTGATAGGAGAAACAGATTCTGATAGAAGAAACAGATTCTGATAGGAGAAATAGATTCTGATAGGAGAAACAGATTCTGATAGGAGAAATAGATTCTGATAGGAGAAATATATTCTGATAGGAGAAACAGATTCTGATGGGAGAAACAGATTCTGGTAGGAGAAACAGATTCTGATAGAAGAAACAGATTCTGATAGAAAAAACAGATTCTGATAGGAGAAACAGATTCTGATAGGAGAAACAGATTCTGATAGAAGAAACAGATTCTGATAGGAGAAACAGATTCTGATAGAAGAAACAGATTCTGATGGGAGAAACAGATTCTGATAGGAGAAATAGATTCTGATAGGAGAAACAGATTCTGATAGGAGAAACAGATTATGATAGGAGAAACAGATTATGATAGGAGAAACAGATTCTGATAAGAGAAACATATTCTGATAGGAGAAACAGATTCTGATAGGGGAAACAGATTCTGATAGGAGAAACAGATTCTGATAAGAGAAACATATTCTGATAGGAGAAACAGATACTGATAGGAGAAACAGATTCTGATAGGAGAAACAGATTCTGATAGAAGAAATAGATTCTGATAGGAGAAACATATTCTGATAGGGGAAACAGATTCTGATAGGAGAAACAGATTATGATAGGAGAAACAGATTCTGGTAGGAGAAACAGATTCTGATAGGAGAAACAGATTCTGATAGAAGAAACAGATTCTGATAGGAGAAACAGATTCTGATAGGAGAAATAGATTCTGATAGAAGAAACAGATTCTGATAGGAGAAACAGATTCTGATAGGAGAAATAGATTCTGATAGGAGAAACAGATTCTGATAGAAGAAACAGATTCTGATAGGAGAAATAGATTCTGATAGGAGAAATAGATTCTGATAGGAGAAACAGATTCTGATAGGAGAAACAGATTCTGATAGAAGAAACAGATTCTGATAGGAAAAACAGATTCTGGTAGGAGAAACAGATTCTGATAGGGGAAACAGATTCTGATGGGAGAAATAGATTCTGATAGGAGAAACAGATTCTGATAGGAGAAATAGATTCTGATAGAAGAAACAGATTCTGGTAGGAGAAACAGATTCTGATAGAAGAAATAGATTCTGATAGGAGAAACATATTCTGATAGGAGAAACAGATTCTGATAGAAGAAACAGATTCTGATAGGAGAAATAGATTCTGATAGGAGAAATAGATTCTGATAGGAGAAACAGATGCTGATAGAAGAAACAGATTATGATAGGAGAAACAGATTATGATAGGAGAAATAGATTCTGATAGGAGAAACAGATTCTGATGGGAGAAACAGATTCTGATAGGAGAAACAGATTCTGATAGTAGAAATAGATTCTGATAGGAGAAACAGATTCTGATAGGGGAAACAGATTATGATTGGAGAAACAGATTATGATAGGAGAAACAGATTCTGATAGAAGAAACAGATTCTGATAGGAGAAACAGATTCTGATAGAAGAAACAGATTCTGATAGGAGAAATAGATTCTGATAAGAGAAACAGATTCTGATAGGAGAAACAGATTCTGATAGAAACAGATAGGAGAAATAGATTCTGATAAGAGAAACAGATTCTGATAGGAGAAACAGATTCTGATAGAAGAAACAGATTCTGATAGGAGAAATAGATTCTGATGGGAGAAATAGATTCTGATAGGAGAAACAGATTCTGATGGGAGAAACAGATTCTGATAGAAGAAACAGATTCTGATAGGAGAAACAGATTCTGATGGGAGAAACAGATTCTGATAGAAGAAACAGATTCTGATAGAAGAAATAGATTCTGATAGGAGAAACAGATTCTGATGGGAGAAACAGATTCTGATAGGAGAAACAGATTCTGATAGGAGAAATAGGTTCTGATAGGGGAAACAGATTCTGATAGGAGAAATAGATTCTGATAGGAGAAACAGATTCTGATGGGAGAAACAGATTCTGATAGGGGAAACAGATTCTGATAGGGGAAACAGATTCTGATAGGAGAAACAGATTCTGATAGGGGAAACAGATTCTGATAGGAGAAATAGATTCTGATAGGAGAAACAGATTCTGATAGGAGAAACAGATTCTGATAGAAGAAATAGATTCTGATAGAAGAAACAGATTCTGATAGAAGAAACAGATTCTGATAGAAGAAATAGATTCTGATAGGAGAAATAGATTCTGATAGGATGATTCTGATAGGAGAAATAGATTCTGATAGGAGAAACACATTCTGGTAGGAGAAACAGATTCTGATAGGAGAAACAGATTCTGATAGGAGAAATAGATTCTGATAGGAGAAACAGATTCTGATAGGAGAAACAGATTCTGATAGAAGAAACAGATTCTGATAGGAGAAATAGATTCTGATAAGAGAAATAGATTCTGATAGGAGAAACAGATTCTGATAGGAGAAACAGATTGTGATAGGAGAAATAGATTCTGATAGGAGAAACAGATTCTGATAGGAGAAACAGATTCTGATAGAAGAAACAGATTCTGATAGAAGAAACAGATTCTGATAGGAGAAACAGATTCTGATAGGAGAAACAGATTCTGATGGGAGAAACAGATTCTGATAGAAGAAACAGATTCTGATAGGAGAAATAGATTCTAATAGGAGAAACAGATTCTGATAGGAGAAACAGATTCTGATAGAAGAAACAGATTCTGATAGAAGAAACAGATTCTGATAGGAGAAACAGATTCTGATAGGAGAAACAGATTCTGATAGAAGAAACAGATTCTGATAGGAGAAATAGATTCTGATAGGAGAAACAGATTCTGATAGGAGAAATAGATTCTGATAGGAGAAATATATTCTGATAGGAGAAACAGATTCTGATGGGAGAAACAGATTCTGGTAGGAGAAACAGATTCTGATAGAAGAAACAGATTCTGATAGAAAAAACAGATTCTGATAGGAGAAACAGATTCTGATAGGAGAAACAGATTCTGATAGAAGAAACAGATTCTGATAGGAGAAACAGATTCTGATAGAAGAAACAGATTCTGATGGGAGAAACAGATTCTGATGGGAGAAACAGATTCTGATAAGAGAAACATATTCTGATAGGAGAAACAGATTCTGATAGGAGAAACAGATTCTGATAGAAGAAACAGATTCTGATAGAAGAAATAGATTCTGATAGAAGAAACAGATTCTGATAGGAGAAACAGATTATGATAGGAGAAACAGATTCTGATAGGAGAAACATATTCTGATAGAAGAAACAGATTCTGATAGGAGAAACAGATTCTGATAGGAGAAACAGATTCTGGTAGGAGAAACAGATTATGATAGGAGAAACATATTCTGATAGGAGAAACAGATTCTGATAGGAGAAACAGATTCTGATAGAAGAAACAGATTCTGATAAGAGAAACATATTCTGATAGGAGAAACAGATTCTGATAGGAGAAACAGATTCTGATAGGAGAAACAGATTCTGATAGAAGAAATAGATTCTGATAGGAGAAACATATTCTGATAGGGGAAACAGATTCTGATAGGAGAAACAGATTACGATAGGAGAAACAGATTCTGGTAGGAGAAACATATTCTGATAGGAGAAACAGATTCTGATAGAAGAAACAGATTCTGATAGGAGAAACAGATTCTGATGGGAGAAACAGATTCTGATAGGAGAAACAGATTCTGATAGGAGAAATAGGTTCTGATAGGGGAAACAGATTCTGATAGGAGAAATAGATTCTGATAGGAGAAACAGATTCTGATAGGAGAAACAGATTCTGATGGGAGAAACAGATTCTGGTAGGGGAAACAGATTCTGATAGGGGAAACAGATTCTGATAGGAGAAACAGATTCTGATAGGAGAAACAGATTCTGATAGGAGAAACAGATTCTGATAGAAGAAATAGATTCTGATAGAAGAAACAGATTCTGATAGAAGAAATAGATTCTGATAGGAGAAATAGATTCTGATAGGATGATTCTGATAGGAGAAATAGATTCTGATAGGAGAAACACATTCTGGTAGGAGAAACAGATTCTGATAGGAGAAACAGATTCTGATAGGAGAAATAGATTCTGATAGGAGAAACAGATTCTGATAGGAGAAACAGATTCTGATAGAAGAAACAGATTCTGATAGGAGAAATGGATTCTGATAAGAGAAATAGATTCTGATAGGAGAAACAGATTCTGATAGGAGAAACAGATTCTGATAGGAGAAATATATTCTGATAGGAGAAACAGATTCTGATGGGAGAAACAGATTCTGATAGGAGAAATAGATTCTGATAGGAGAAATATATTCTGATAGGAGAAACAGATTCTGATGGGAGAAACAGATTCTGGTAGGAGAAACAGATTCTGATAGAAGAAACAGATTCTGATAGGAGAAACAGATTCTGATGGGAGAAACAGATTCTGATAGAAGAAATAGATTCTGATAGAAGAAACAGATTCTGATAGAAGAAATAGATTCTGATAGGAGAAATAGATTCTGATAGGATGATTCTGATAGGAGAAATAGATTCTGATAGGAGAAACAGATTCTGATAGGAGAAACAGATTCTGATGGGAGAAACAGATTCTGATAGAAGAAACAGATTCTGATAGGAGAAATAGATTCTAATAGGAGAAACAGATTCTGATAGGAGAAACAGATTCTGATAGAAGAAACAGATTCTGATAGAAGAAACAGATTCTGATAGGAGAAACAGATTCTGATAGGAGAAATAGATTCTGATAGGAGAAATATATTCTGATAGGAGAAACAGATTCTGATGGGAGAAACAGATTCTGGTAGGAGAAACAGATTCTGATAGAAGAAACAGATTCTGATAGAAAAAACAGATTCTGATAGGAGAAACAGATTCTGATAGGAGAAACAGATTCTGATAGAAGAAACAGATTCTGATAGGAGAAACAGATTCTGATAGAAGAAACAGATTCTGATAGGAGAAATAGATTCTGATAGGAGAAATAGATTCTGATAGGAGAAACAGATTCTGATAGGAGAAATAGATTCTGATAGGAGAAATATATTCTGATAGGAGAAACAGATTCTGATGGGAGAAACAGATTCTGGTAGGAGAAACAGATTCTGATAGAAGAAACAGATTCTGATAGAAAAAACAGATTCTGATAGGAGAAACAGATTCTGATAGGAGAAACAGATTCTGATAGAAGAAACAGATTCTGATAGGAGAAACAGATTCTGATAGAAGAAACAGATTCTGATGGGAGAAACAGATTCTGATGGGAGAAACAGATTCTGATAAGAGAAACATATTCTGATAGGAGAAACAGATTCTGATAGGGGAAACAGATTCTGATAGGAGAAACAGATTATGATAGGAGAAACAGATTCTGATAAGAGAAACATATTCTGATAGGAGAAACAGATTCTGATAGGGGAAACAGATTCTGATAGGAGAAACAGATTCTGATAAGAGAAACATATTCTGATAAGAGAAACAGATTCTGATAGGAGAAACAGATTCTGATAGGAGAAACAGATTCTGATAGAAGAAATAGATTCTGATAGGAGAAACATATTCTGATAGGAGAAACAGATTCTGATAGGAGAAACAGATTCTGATAAGAGAAACAGATTCTGATAGGGGAAACAGATTCTGATGGGAGAAACAGATTCTGATAGGAGAAACAGATTCTGATGGGAGAAACAGATTCTGATAGGAGAAATAGATTCTGATAGGAGAAACAGATTCTGATAGGAGAAACAGATTCTGATAGGAGAAATAGATTCTGATAAGAGAAACAGATTCTGATAGGAGAAACAGATTCTGATAGGGGAAACAGATTATGATTGGAGAAACAGATTATGATAGGAGAAACAGATTCTGATAGAAGAAACAGATTCTGATAGGAGAAATAGATTCTGATAAGAGAAACAGATTCTGATAGGAGAAACAGATTCTGATAGGAGAAATATATTCTGATAGAAGAAATAGATTCTGATAGGAGAAATAGATTCTGATAGAAGAAACAGATTCTGATAGGAGAAATAGATTCTGATAGGAGAAATAGATTCTGATAGGAGAAACAGATTCTGATAGGAGAAACAGATTCTGGTAGGAGAAACAGATTCTGATAGGAGAAACAGATTCTGATAGGAGAAACAGATTCTGGTAGGAGAAACAGATTCTGATAGGAGAAATAGATTCTGATAGAAGAAACAGATTCTGATAGGAGAAACAGATTCTGATGGGAGAAACAGATTCTGATAGAAGAAACAGATTCTGATAGGAGAAACAGATTCTGATGGGAGAAACAGATTCTGATAGAAGAAACAGATTCTGATAGAAGAAATAGATTCTGATAGGAGAAACAGATTCTGATGGGAGAAACAGATTCTGATAGGAGAAACAGATTCTGATAGGAGAAATAGGTTCTGATAGGGGAAACAGATTCTGATAGGAGAAATAGATTCTGATAGGAGAAACAGATTCTGATAGGAGAAACAGATTCTGATGGGAGAAACAGATTCTGGTAGGGGAAACAGATTCTGATAGGGGAAACAGATTCTGATAGGAGAAACAGATTCTGATAGGAGAAACAGATTCTGATAGGAGAAACAGATTCTGATAGGGGAAACAGATTCTGATAGGAGAAATAGATTCTGATAGGAGAAACAGATTCTGATAGGAGAAACAGATTCTGATAGAAGAAATAGATTCTGATAGAAGAAACAGATTCTGATAGAAGAAATAGATTCTGATAGGAGAAATAGATTCTGATAGGATGATTCTGATAGGAGAAATAGATTCTGATAGGAGAAACACATTCTGGTAGGAGAAACAGATTCTGATAGGAGAAACAGATTCTGATAGGAGAAATAGATTCTGATAGGAGAAACAGATTCTGATAGTAGAAACAGATTCTGATAGAAGAAACAGATTCTGATAGGAGAAATAGATTCTGATAAGAGAAATAGATTCTGATAGGAGAAACAGATTCTGATAGGAGAAACAGATTGTGATAGGAGAAATAGATTCTGATAGGAGAAACAGATTCTGATAGGAGAAACAGATTCTGATAGAAGAAACAGATTCTGATAGAAGAAACAGATTCTGATAGAAGAAACAGATTCTGATAGGAGAAACAGATTCTGATAGGAGAAACAGATTCTGATGGGAGAAACAGATTCTGATAGAAGAAACAGATTCTGATAGGAGAAATAGATTCTAATAGGAGAAACAGATTCTGATAGGAGAAACAGATTCTGATAGAAGAAACAGATTCTGATAGGAGAAACAGATTCTGATAGAAGAAATAGATTCTGATAGGAGAAACAGATTCTGGTAGGAGAAACAGATTCTGATAGGAGAAACAGATTCTGATAGAAGAAACAGATTCTGATAGGAGAAACAGATTCTGATAGGAGAAACAGATTCTGATAGAAGAAACAGATTCTGATAGGAGAAATAGATTCTGATAGGAGAAACAGATTCTGATAGGAGAAATAGATTCTGATAGGAGAAATATATTCTGATAGGAGAAACAGATTCTGATGGGAGAAACAGATTCTGGTAGGAGAAACAGATTCTGATAGAAGAAACAGATTCTGATAGAAAAAACAGATTCTGATAGGAGAAACAGATTCTGATAGGAGAAACAGATTCTGATAGAAGAAACAGATTTTGATAGGAGAAACAGATTCTGATAGAAGAAACAGATTCTGATGGGAGAAACAGATTCTGATAGAAGAAACAGATTCTGATAGGAGAAATAGATTCTGATAAGAGAAACAGATTCTGATAGGGGAAACAGATTCTGATAGGAGAAACAGATTCTGATAGGGGAAACAGATTCTGATAGGAGAAACAGATTATGATAGGAGAAACAGATTATGATAGGAGAAACAGATTCTGATAAGAGAAACATATTCTGATAGGAGAAACAGATTCTGATAGGGGAAACAGATTCTGATAGGAGAAACAGATTCTGATAAGAGAAACATATTCTGATAGGAGAAACAGATTCTGATAGGAGAAACAGATTATGATAGGAGAAACAGATTCTGGTAGGAGAAACAGATTCTGATAGGAGAAACAGATTATGATAGGAGAAACAGACTCTGATAGGAGAAATAGATTCTGATAGGAGAAACAGATTCTGATAGGAGAAATAGATTCTGATAGGAGAAACAGATACTGATAGGAGAAACAGATTCTGATAGGAGAAACAGATTCTGATAGAAGAAATAGATTCTGATAGGAGAAACATATTCTGATAGGGGAAACAGATTCTGATAGGAGAAACAGATTATGATAGGAGAAACAGATTCTGGTAGGAGAAACAGATTCTGATAGGAGAAACAGATTCTGATAGAAGAAACAGATTCTGATAGGAGAAACAGATTCTGATAGGAGAAATAGATTCTGATAGGAGAAACAGATTCTGATAGGAGAAACAGATTATGATAGGAGAAACAGATTCTGATAGAAGAAACAGATTCTGATAGGAAAAACAGATTCTGGTAGGAGAAACAGATTCTGATAGGGGAAACAGATTCTGATGGGAGAAATAGATTCTGATAGGAGAAACAGATTCTGATAGGAGAAATAGATTCTGATAGAAGAAACAGATTCTGGTAGGAGAAACAGATTCTGATAGAAGAAATAGATTCTGATAGGAGAAACATATTCTGATAGGAGAAACAGATTCTGATAGAAGAAACAGATTCTGATAGGAGAAATAGATTCTGATAGGAGAAATAGATTCTGATAGGAGAAACAGATGCTGATAGAAGAAACAGATTATGATAGGAGAAACAGATTATGATAGGAGAAATAGATTCTGATAGGAGAAACAGATTCTGATGGGAGAAACAGATTCTGATAGGAGAAACAGATTCTGATAGTAGAAATAGATTCTGATAGGAGAAACAGATTCTGATAGGGGAAACAGATTATGATTGGAGAAACAGATTATGATAGGAGAAACAGATTCTGATAGAAGAAACAGATTCTGATAGGAGAAACAGATTCTGATAGAAGAAACAGATTCTGATAGGAGAAATAGATTCTAATAAGAGAAACAGATTCTGATAGGAGAAACAGATTCTGATAGAAACAGATAGGAGAAATAGATTCTGATAAGAGAAACAGATTCTGATAGGAGAAACAGATTCTGATAGAAGAAACAGATTCTGATAGGAGAAATAGATTCTGATAAGAGAAACAGATTCTGATGGGAGAAACAGATTCTGATAGAAGAAACAGATTCTGATAGGAGAAACAGATTCTGATGGGAGAAACAGATTCTGATAGAAGAAACAGTTTCTGATAGAAGAAATAGATTCTGATAGGAGAAACAGATTCTGATGGGAGAAACAGATTCTGATAGGAGAAACAGATTCTGATAGGAGAAATAGGTTCTGATAGGGGAAACAGATTCTGATAGGAGAAATAGATTCTGATAGGAGAAACAGATTCTGATAGGAGAAACAGATTCTGATGGGAGAAACAGATTCTGGTAGGGGAAACAGATTCTGATAGGGGAAACAGATTCTGATAGGAGAAACAGATTCTGATAGGAGAAACAGATTCTGATAGGAGAAACAGATTCTGATAGGAGAAATAGATTCTGATAGGAGAAACAGATTCTGATAGGAGAAACAGATTCTGATAGAAGAAATAGATTCTGATAGAAGAAACAGATTCTGATAGAAGAAATAGATTCTGATAGGAGAAATAGATTCTGATAGGATGATTCTGATAGGAGAAATAGATTCTGATAGGAGAAACACATTCTGGTAGGAGAAACAGATTCTGATAGGAGAAACAGATTCTGATAGGAGAAATAGATTCTGATAGGAGAAACAGATTCTGATAGGAGAAACAGATTCTGATAGAAGAAACAGATTCTGATAGGAGAAATAGATTCTGATAAGAGAAATAGATTCTGATAGGAGAAACAGATTCTGATAGGAGAAACAGATTGTGATAGGAGAAATAGATTCTGATAGGAGAAACAGATTCTGATAGGAGAAACAGATTCTGATAGAAGAAACAGATTCTGATAGAAGAAACAGATTCTGATAGAAGAAACAGATTCTGATAGGAGAAACAGATTCTGATAGGAGAAACAGATTCTGATGGGAGAAACAGATTCTGATAGAAGAAACAGATTCTGATAGGAGAAATAGATTCTAATAGGAGAAACAGATTCTGATAGGAGAAACAGATTCTGATAGAAGAAACAGATTCTGATAGAAGAAACAGATTCTGATAGGAGAAACAGATTCTGATAGGAGAAACAGATTCTGATAGAAGAAACAGATTCTGATAGGAGAAATAGATTCTGATAGGAGAAACAGATTCTGATAGGAGAAATAGATTCTGATAGGAGAAATATATTCTGATAGGAGAAACAGATTCTGATGGGAGAAACAGATTCTGGTAGGAGAAACAGATTCTGATAGAAGAAACAGATTCTGATAGAAAAAACAGATTCTGATAGGAGAAACAGATTCTGATAGGAGAAACAGATTCTGATAGAAGAAACAGATTCTGATAGGAGAAACAGATTCTGATAGAAGAAACAGATTCTGATGGGAGAAACAGATTCTGATAGGAGAAATAGATTCTGATAGGAGAAACAGATTCTGATAGGAGAAACAGATTATGATAGGAGAAACAGATTATGATAGGAGAAACAGATTCTGATAAGAGAAACATATTCTGATAGGAGAAACAGATTCTGATAGGGGAAACAGATTCTGATAGGAGAAACAGATTCTGATAAGAGAAACATATTCTGATAGGAGAAACAGATACTGATAGGAGAAACAGATTCTGATAGGAGAAACAGATTCTGATAGAAGAAATAGATTCTGATAGGAGAAACATATTCTGATAGGGGAAACAGATTCTGATAGGAGAAACAGATTATGATAGGAGAAACAGATTCTGGTAGGAGAAACAGATTCTGATAGGAGAAACAGATTCTGATAGTAGAAACAGATTCTGATAGGAGAAACAGATTCTGATAGGAGAAATAGATTCTGATAGAAGAAACAGATTCTGATAGGAGAAACAGATTCTGATAGGAGAAATAGATTCTGATAGGAGAAACAGATTCTGATAGAAGAAACAGATTCTGATAGGAGAAATAGATTCTGATAGGAGAAATAGATTCTGATAGGAGAAACAGATTCTGATAGGAGAAACAGATTCTGATAGAAGAAACAGATTCTGATAGGAAAAACAGATTCTGGTAGGAGAAACAGATTCTGATAGGGGAAACAGATTCTGATGGGAGAAATAGATTCTGATAGGAGAAACAGATTCTGATAGGAGAAATAGATTCTGATAGAAGAAACAGATTCTGGTAGGAGAAACAGATTCTGATAGAAGAAATAGATTCTGATAGGAGAAACATATTCTGATAGGAGAAACAGATTCTGATAGAAGAAACAGATTCTGATAGGAGAAATAGATTCTGATAGGAGAAATAGATTCTGATAGGAGAAACAGATGCTGATAGAAGAAACAGATTATGATAGGAGAAACAGATTATGATAGGAGAAATAGATTCTGATAGGAGAAACAGATTCTGATGGGAGAAACAGATTCTGATAGGAGAAACAGATTCTGATAGTAGAAATAGATTCTGATAGGAGAAACAGATTCTGATAGGGGAAACAGATTATGATTGGAGAAACAGATTATGATAGGAGAAACAGATTCTGATAGAAGAAACAGATTCTGATAGGAGAAACAGATTCTGATAGAAGAAACAGATTCTGATAGGAGAAATAGATTCTGATAAGAGAAACAGATTCTGATAGGAGAAACAGATTCTGATAGAAACAGATAGGAGAAATAGATTCTGATAAGAGAAACAGATTCTGATAGGAGAAACAGATTCTGATAGAAGAAACAGATTCTGATAGGAGAAATAGATTCTGATAAGAGAAACAGATTCTGATGGGAGAAACAGATTCTGATAGAAGAAACAGATTCTGATAGGAGAAACAGATTCTGATGGGAGAAACAGATTCTGATAGAAGAAACAGATTCTGATAGAAGAAATAGATTCTGATAGGAGAAACAGATTCTGATGGGAGAAACAGATTCTGATAGGAGAAACAGATTCTGATAGGAGAAATAGGTTCTGATAGGGGAAACAGATTCTGATAGGAGAAATAGATTCTGATAGGAGAAACAGATTCTGATGGGAGAAACAGATTCTGATAGGGGAAACAGATTCTGATAGGGGAAACAGATTCTGATAGGAGAAACAGATTCTGATAGGGGAAACAGATTCTGATAGGAGAAATAGATTCTGATAGGAGAAACAGATTCTGATAGGAGAAACAGATTCTGATAGAAGAAATAGATTCTGATAGAAGAAACAGATTCTGATAGAAGAAACAGATTCTGATAGAAGAAATAGATTCTGATAGGAGAAATAGATTCTGATAGGATGATTCTGATAGGAGAAATAGATTCTGATAGGAGAAACACATTCTGGTAGGAGAAACAGATTCTGATAGGAGAAACAGATTCTGATAGGAGAAATAGATTCTGATAGGAGAAACAGATTCTGATAGGAGAAACAGATTCTGATAGAAGAAACAGATTCTGATAGGAGAAATAGATTCTGATAAGAGAAATAGATTCTGATAGGAGAAACAGATTCTGATAGGAGAAACAGATTGTGATAGGAGAAATAGATTCTGATAGGAGAAACAGATTCTGATAGGAGAAACAGATTCTGATAGAAGAAACAGATTCTGATAGAAGAAACAGATTCTGATAGAAGAAACAGATTCTGATAGGAGAAACAGATTCTGATAGGAGAAACAGATTCTGATGGGAGAAACAGATTCTGATAGAAGAAACAGATTCTGATAGGAGAAATAGATTCTAATAGGAGAAACAGATTCTGATAGGAGAAACAGATTCTGATAGAAGAAACAGATTCTGATAGAAGAAACAGATTCTGATAGGAGAAACAGATTCTGATAGGAGAAACAGATTCTGATAGAAGAAACAGATTCTGATAGGAGAAATAGATTCTGATAGGAGAAACAGATTCTGATAGGAGAAATAGATTCTGATAGGAGAAATATATTCTGATAGGAGAAACAGATTCTGATGGGAGAAACAGATTCTGATAAGAGAAACATATTCTGATAGGAGAAACAGATTCTGATAGGAGAAACAGATTCTGATAGGGGAAACAGATTCTGATAGGAGAAACAGATTATGATAGGAGAAACAGATTCTGATAAGAGAAACATATTCTGATAGGAGAAACAGATTCTGATAGGGGAAACAGATTCTGATAGGAGAAACAGATTCTGATAAGAGAAACATATTCTGATAGGAGAAACAGATTCTGATAGGAGAAACAGATTCTGATAGGAGAAACAGATTCTGATAGAAGAAATAGATTCTGATAGGAGAAACATATTCTGATAGGGGAAACAGATTCTGATAGGAGAAACAGATTACGATAGGAGAAACAGATTCTGGTAGGAGAAACAGATTCTGATAGGAGAAACAGATTCTGATAGAAGAAACAGATTCTGATAGGAGAAACAGATTCTGATGGGAGAAACAGATTCTGATAGGAGAAACAGATTCTGATAGGAGAAATAGGTTCTGATAGGGGAAACAGATTCTGATAGGAGAAATAGATTCTGATAGGAGAAACAGATTCTGATAGGAGAAACAGATTCTGATGGGAGAAACAGATTCTGGTAGGGGAAACAGATTCTGATAGGGGAAACAGATTCTGATAGGAGAAACAGATTCTGATAGGAGAAACAGATTCTGATAGGAGAAACAGATTCTGATAGAAGAAATAGATTCTGATAGAAGAAACAGATTCTGATAGAAGAAATAGATTCTGATAGGAGAAATAGATTCTGATAGGATGATTCTGATAGGAGAAATAGATTCTGATAGGAGAAACACATTCTGGTAGGAGAAACAGATTCTGATAGGAGAAACAGATTCTGATAGGAGAAATAGATTCTGATAGGAGAAACAGATTCTGATAGGAGAAACAGATTCTGATAGAAGAAACAGATTCTGATAGGAGAAATGGATTCTGATAAGAGAAATAGATTCTGATAGGAGAAACAGATTCTGATAGGAGAAACAGATTGTGATAGGAGAAATAGATTCTGATAGGAGAAACAGATTCTGATAGGAGAAACAGATTCTGATAGAAGAAACAGATTCTGATAGAAGAAACAGATTCTGATAGAAGAAACAGATTCTGATAGGAGAAACAGATTCTGATAGGAGAAACAGATTCTGATGGGAGAAACAGATTCTGATAGAAGAAACAGATTCTGATAGGAGAAATAGATTCTAATAGGAGAAACAGATTCTGATAGGAGAAACAGATTCTGATAGAAGAAACAGATTCTGATAGAAGAAACAGATTCTGATAGGAGAAACAGATTCTGATAGGAGAAATAGATTCTGATAGGAGAAATATATTCTGATAGGAGAAACAGATTCTGATGGGAGAAACAGATTCTGGTAGGAGAAACAGATTCTGATAGAAGAAACAGATTCTGATAGAAAAAACAGATTCTGATAGGAGAAACAGATTCTGATAGGAGAAACAGATTCTGATAGAAGAAACAGATTCTGATAGGAGAAACAGATTCTGATAGAAGAAACAGATTCTGATAGGAGAAATAGATTCTGATAGGAGAAATAGATTCTGATAGGAGAAACAGATTCTGATAGGAGAAATAGATTCTGATAGGAGAAATATATTCTGATAGGAGAAACAGATTCTGATGGGAGAAACAGATTCTGGTAGGAGAAACAGATTCTGATAGAAGAAACAGATTCTGATAGAAAAAACAGATTCTGATAGGAGAAACAGATTCTGATAGGAGAAACAGATTCTGATAGAAGAAACAGATTCTGATAGGAGAAACAGATTCTGATAGAAGAAACAGATTCTGATGGGAGAAACAGATTATGATGGGAGAAACAGATTCTGATAAGAGAAACATATTCTGATAGGAGAAACAGATTCTGATAGGGGAAACAGATTCTGATAGGAGAAACAGATTATGATAGGAGAAACAGATTCTGATAAGAGAAACATATTCTGATAGGAGAAACAGATTCTGATAGGGGAAACAGATTCTGATAGGAGAAACAGATTCTGATAAGAGAAACATATTCTGATAGGAGAAACAGATTCTGATAGGAGAAACAGATTCTGATAGGAGAAACAGATTCTGATAGAAGAAATAGATTCTGATAGGAGAAACATATTCTGATAGGGGAAACAGATTCTGATAGGAGAAACAGATTACGATAGGAGAAACAGATTCTGGTAGGAGAAACAGATTCTGATAGGAGAAACAGATTCTGATAGAAGAAACAGATTCTGATAGGAGAAACAGATTCTGATAGGAGAAATAGATTCTGATAGGAGAAACAGATTCTGATAGGAGAAACAGATTATGATAGGAGAAACAGACTCTGATAGGAGAAATAGATTCTGATAGGAAAAACAGATTCTGATAGAAGAAACAGATTCTGATAGGAGAAATAGATTCTGATAGGAGAAATAGATTCTGATAGGAGAAACAGATTCTGATAGGAGAAACAGATTCTGATAGAAGAAACAGATTCTGATAGGAAAAACAGATTCTGGTAGGAGAAACAGATTCTGATAGGGGAAACAGATTCTGATGGGAGAAATAGATTCTGATAGGAGAAACAGATTCTGATAGGAGAAATAGATTCTGATAGAAGAAACAGATTCTGGTAGGAGAAACAGATTCTGATAGAAGAAATAGATTCTGATAGGAGAAACATATTCTGATAGGAGAAACAGATTCTGATAGAAGAAACAGATTCTGATAGGAGAAATAGATTCTGATAGGAGAAATAGATTCTGATAGGAGAAACAGATGCTGATAGAAGAAACAGATTATGATAGGAGAAACAGATTATGATAGGAGAAATAGATTCTGATAGGAGAAACAGATTCTGATGGGAGAAACAGATTCTGATAGGAGAAACAGATTCTGATAGTAGAAATAGATTCTGATAGGAGAAACAGATTCTGATAGGGGAAACAGATTATGATTGGAGAAACAGATTATGATAGGAGAAACAGATTCTGATAGAAGAAACAGATTCTGATAGGAGAAACAGATTCTGATAGAAGAAACAGATTCTGATAGGAGAAATAGATTCTGATAAGAGAAACAGATTCTGATAGGAGAAACAGATTCTGATAGAAACAGATAGGAGAAATAGATTCTGATAAGAGAAACAGATTCTGATAGGAGAAACAGATTCTGATAGAAGAAACAGATTCTGATAGGAGAAATAGATTCTGATAAGAGAAACAGATTCTGATGGGAGAAATAGATTCTGATAGAAGAAACAGATTCTGATAGGAGAAACAGATTCTGATGGGAGAAACAGATTCTGATAGAAGAAACAGATTCTGATAGAAGAAATAGATTATGATAGGAGAAACAGATTCTGATGGGAGAAACAGATTCTGATAGGAGAAACAGATTCTGATAGGAGAAATAGGTTCTGATAGGGGAAACAGATTCTGATAGGAGAAATAGATTCTGATAGGAGAAACAGATTCTGATAGGAGAAACAGATTCTGATGGGAGAAACAGATTCTGGTAGGGGAAACAGATTCTGATAGGGGAAACAGATTCTGATAGGAGAAACAGATTCTGATAGGAGAAACAGATTCTGATAGAAGAAACAGATTCTGATAGGAGAAACAGATTCTGATGGGAGAAACAGATTCTGATAAGAGAAACATATTCTGATAGGAGAAATAGATTCTGATAGAAACAGATTCTGATAGAAGAAACAGATTCTGATAGGAGAAACAGATTCTGATAGGAGAAACAGATTCTGATAGAAGAAATAGATTCTGATAGAAGAAACAGATTCTGATAGGAGAAATAGATTCTGATAGGAGAAATAGATTCTGATAGGAGAAACAGATTCTGATAGAAGAAACAGATTCTGATAGGAGAAACAGATTCTGATAGGAGAAACAGATTCTGATAGGAGAAACAGATTCTGATGGGAGAAACAGATTCTGATAGGAGAAATAGATTCTGATAGAAGAAACAGATTCTGATAGAAGAAATAGATTCTGATAGGACAAATAGATTCTGATAGGAGAAACAGATTCTGGTAGAAGAAACAGATTCTGGTAGGAGAAACAGATTCCGATAGGAGAAACAGATTCTGATAGGAGAAACAGATTCTGATGGGAGAAACAGATTCTGATAGAAGAAATAGATTCTGGTAGGAGAAACAGATTCTGATAGAAGAAACAGATTCTGATAGGAGAAACAGATTCTGATAGGAGAAACAGATTCTGATAGAAGAAATAGATTCTGATAGAAGAAACAGATTCTGATAGGAGAAATAGATTCTGATAAGAGAAACAGATTCTGATGGGGGAAATATATTCTGATAGAAGAAACAGATTCTGATAGGAGAAACAGATTCTGATAGGAGAAACAGATTCTGGTAGGAGAAATAGATTCTGATAGAAGAAATAGATTCTGATAGGAGAAACAGATTCTGATAGAAGAAACAGATTCTGATAGGAGAAATAGATTCTGATAGAAGAAACAGATTCTGATAGGAGAAATAGATTCTGATAGAAGAAATAGATTCTGATAGGAGAAACAGATTATGATAGGAGAAACAGATTCTGATAGAAGAAATAGATTCTGATAGAAGAAACAGATTCTGATAGGAGAAATAGATTCTGATAAGAGAAACAGATTCTGATAGAAGAAACAGATTCTGATAGGAGAAACAGATTCTGATAGGAGAAATAGATTCTGATAGGAGAAACAGATTCTGATAGGAGAAATAGATTCTGATAGGAGAAATAGATTCTGATAGAAGAAACAGATTCTGATAGGAGAAACAGATTCTGATAGGAGAAATAGATTCTGATAGAAGAAACAGATTCTGATAGGAGAAATAGATTCTGATAGGAGAAACAGATTCTGATAGGAGAAACAGATTCTGATGGGAGAAACAGATTCTGATAGAAGAAACAGATTCTGATAGGAGAAATAGATTCTGATAGAAGAAACAGATTCTGATAGGAGAAATAGATTCTGATAGGAGAAATAGATTCTGATAGGAGAAACAGATTCCGATAGGAGAAACAGATTATGATAGGAGAAACAGATTCTGGTAGAAGAAACAGATTCTGATAGAAGAAACAGATTCTGATAGGAGAAACAGATTCTGATAGGAGAAACAGATTCTGATAGAAGAAATAGATTCTGATAGGAGAAACAGATTCTGATAGGAGAAATAGATTCTGATAGGAGAAATAGATTCTGATAGGAGAAACAGATTCTGATAGAAGAAACAGATTCTGATAGGAGAAACAGATTCTGATAGGAGAAACAGATTCTGATAGAAGAAACAGATTCTGATAGGAGAAACAGATTCTGATAGGAGAAACAGATTCTGATAGGAGAAACAGATTCTGATGGGAGAAACAGATTCTGATAGGAGAAACAGATTCTGATAGGAGAAACAGATTCTGATGGGAGAAACAGATTCTGATAGGAGAAATAGATTCTGATAGAAGAAACAGATTCTGATAGAAGAAATAGATTCTGATAGGAGAAATAGATTCTGATAGGAGAAACAGATTCTGGTAGAAGAAACAGATTCTGGTAGGAGAAACAGATTCCGATAGGAGAAACAGATTCTGATAGGACAAACAGATTCTGATAGAAGAAATAGATTCTGATAGAAGAAATAGATTCTGGTAGGAGAAACAGATTCTGATAGAAGAAACAGATTCTGATAGGAGAAACAGATTCTGATAGGAGAAACAGATTCTGATAGAAGAAATAGATTCTGATAGAAGAAACAGATTCTGATAGGAGAAATAGATTCTGATAGGAGAAATAGATTCTGATAGAAGAAACAGATTCTGATAGGAGAAACAGATTCTGATAGGAGAAACAGATTCTGATGGGAGAAACAGATTCTGATAGGAGAAATAGATTCTGATAAGAGAAACAGATTCTGATAGGAGAAACAGATTCTGATAAGAGAAACATATTCTGATAGGAGAAACAGATTCTGATAGGGGAAACAGATTCTGATAGAAGAAACAGATTCTGATAGGAGAAATAGATTCTGATAAGAGAAACAGATTCTGATGGGAGAAATATATTCTGATAGAAGAAACAGATTCTGATAGGAGAAACAGATTCTGATAGAAGAAACAGATTCTGATAGAAGAAATAGATTCTGATAGGAGAAACATATTCTGATAGGAGAAACAGATTCTGATAGGAGAAACAGATTCTGATGGGAGAAACAGATTCTGATAGGAGAAATAGATTCTGATAGGAGAAATAGATTCTGATAGAAGAAATAGATTCTGATAGGAGAAACAGATTCTGATAGGAGAAACAGATTCTGATAGAAGAAACAGATTCTGATAGGAGAAATAGATTCTGATAGGAGAAATAGATTCTGATAGGAGAAACAGATTCTGATAGGAGAAACAGATTATGATAGGAGAAACAGATTCTGGTAGGAGAAACAGATTCTGATAGAAGAAACAGATTCTGATAGGAGAAACAGATTCTGATAGGAGAAACAGATTCTGATAGAAGAAATAGATTCTGATAGAAGAAACAGATTCTGATAGGAGAAACAGATTCTGATAGGAGAAACAGATTCTGATAGGAGAAACAGATTCTGATAGAAGAAACAGATTCTGATAGGAGAAATAGATTCTGATAAGAGAAACAGATTCTGATAGGAGAAACAGATTCTGATAGGAGAAATATATTCTGATAGAAGAAACAGATTCTGATAGGAGAAACAGATTCTGATAGAAGAAACAGATTCTGATAGGAGAAACAGATTCTGATAGGAGAAATAGATTCTGATAGGAGAAACAGATTCTGATAGGAGAAATAGATTCTGATAGAAGAAATAGATTCTGATAGAAGAAACAGATTCTGATAGGAGAAACAGATTCTGATAGGAGAAATAGATTCTGATAGAAGAAACAGATTCTGATAGGAGAAACAGATTCTGATGGGAGAAACAGATTCTGATAGAAGAAACAGATTCTGATAGGAGAAATATATTCTGATAGAAGAAACAGATTCTGATAGGAGAAATAGATTCTGATAGGAGAAATAGATTCTGATAGGAGAAACAGATTCCGATAGGAGAAACAGATTATGATAGGAGAAACAGATTCTGGTAGAAGAAACAGATTCTGATAGAAGAAACAGATTCTGATAGGAGAAACAGATTCTGATAGGAGAAACAGATTCTGATAGAAGAAACAGATTCTGATAGGAGAAACAGATTCTGATAGGAGAAATAGATTCTGATAGGAGAAATAGATTCTGATAGGAGAAACAGATTCTGATAGAAGAAACAGATTCTGATAGGAGAAACAGATTCTGATAGGAGAAACAGATTCTGATAGAAGAAACAGATTCTGATAGGAGAAACAGATTCCGATAGGAGAAACAGATTCTGATAGGAGAAACAGATTCTGATGGGAGAAACAGATTCTGATAGAAGAAATAGATTCTGGTAGGAGAAACAGATTCTGATAGAAGAAACAGATTCTGATAGGAGAAACAGATTCTGATAGGAGAAACAGATTCTGATAGAAGAAATAGATTCTGATAGAAGAAACAGATTCTGATAGGAGAAATAGATTCTGATAAGAGAAACAGATTCTGATGGGAGAAATATATTCTGATAGAAGAAACAGATTCTGATAGGAGAAACAGATTCTGATAGAAGAAACAGATTCTGATAGGAGAAATAGATTCTGATAGAAGAAACATATTCTGATAGGAGAAATAGATTCTGATAGGAGAAATAGATTCTGATAGGAGAAACAGATTCTGATAGGAGAAACAGATTATGATAGGAGAAACAGATTATGATAGGAGAAACAGATTCTGATAGGAGAAACAGATTCTGATAGAAGAAATAGATTCTGATAGAAGAAACAGATTCTGATAGGAGAAATAGATTCTGATAAGAGAAACAGATTCTGATAGGAGAAACAGATTCTGATAGGAGAAATATATTCTGATAGAAGAAACAGATTCTAATAGGAGAAACAGATTCTGATAGGAGAAACAGATTCTGATAGGAGAAATAGATTCTGATAGGAGAAACAGATTCTGATAGGAGAAACAGATTCTGATGGGAGAAACAGATTCTGATAGAAGAAACAGATTCTGATAGGAGAAATAGATTCTGATAGAAGAAACAGATTCTGATAGGAGAAATAGATTCTGATAGGAGAAATAGATTCTGATAGGAGAAACAGATTCTGATAGGAGAAACAGATTATGATAGGAGAAACAGATTCTGGTAGGAGAAACAGATTCTGATAGAAGAAACAGATTCTGAGAGGAGAAACAGATTCTGATAGGAGAAACAGATTCTGATAGAAGAAATAGATTCTGATAGGAGAAACAGATTCTGATAGGAGAAATAGATTCTGATAGAAGAAACAGATTCTGATAGGAGAAATATATTCTGATAGAAGAAATAGATTCTGATAGGAGAAATAGATTCTGATAGAAGAAACAGATTCTGATAGGAGAAACAGATTCTGATAGAAGAAACAGATTCTGATAGGAGAAATAGATTCTGATAAGAGAAACAGATTCTGATAGGAGAAACAGATTCTGATAGAAACAGATAGGAGAAATAGATTCTGATAAGAGAAACAGATTCTGATAGGAGAAACAGATTCTGATAGAAGAAACAGATTCTGATAGGAGAAATAGATTCTGATAAGAGAAAGAGATTCTGATAGGAGAAACAGATTCTGATAGGAGAAATATATTCTGATAGAAGAAATAGATTCTGATAGGAGAAATAGATTCTGATAGAAGAAACAGATTCTGATAGGAGAAATAGATTCTGATAGGAGAAATAGATTCTGATAGGAGAAACAGATTCTGATAGGAGAAACAGATTCTGGTAGGAGAAACAGATTATGATAGGAGAAACAGATTCTGATAGGAGAAACAGATTCTGGTAGGAGAAACAGATTCTGATAGGAGAAATAGATTCTGATAGAAGAAACAGATTCTGATAGGAGAAACAGATTCTGATGGGAGAAACAGATTCTGATAGAAGAAACAGATTCTGATAGGAGAAACAGATTCTGATGGGAGAAACAGATTCTGGTAGGAGAAACAGATTCTGATAAGAGAAACAGATTCTGATAGAAGAAACAGATTCTGATAGAAGAAATAGATTCTGATAGGAGAAACAGATTCTGATGGGAGAAACAGATTCTGGTAGGGGAAACAGATTCTGATAGGAGAAATAGGTTCTGATAGGGGAAACAGATTCTGATAGGAGAAATAGATTCTGATAGGAGAAACAGATTCTGATAGGAGAAACATTCTGATGGGAGAAACAGATTCTGGTAGGGGAAACAGATTCTGATAGGGGAAACAGATTCTGATAGGAGAAACAGATTCTGATAGGAGAAACAGATTCTGATAGGAGAAACAGATTCTGATAGGAGAAATAGATTCTGATAGGAGAAACAGATTCTGATAGGAGAAACAGATTCTGATAGAAGAAATAGATTCTGATAGAAGAAACAGATTCTGATAGAAGAAATAGATTCTGATAGGAGAAATAGATTCTGATAGGATGATTCTGATAGGAGAAATAGATTCTGATAGGAGAAACACATTCTGGTAGGAGAAACAGATTCTGATAGGAGAAACAGATTCTGATAGGAGAAATAGATTCTGATAGGAGAAACAGATTCTGATAGGAGAAACAGATTCTGATAGAAGAAACAGATTCTGATAGGAGAAATAGATTCTGATAAGAGAAATAGATTCTGATAGGAGAAACAGATTCTGATAGGAGAAACAGATTGTGATAGGAGAAATAGATTCTGATAGGAGAAACAGATTCTGATAGGAGAAACAGATTCTGATAGAAGAAACAGATTCTGATAGAAGAAACAGATTCTGATAGAAGAAACAGATTCTGATAGGAGAAACAGATTCTGATAGGAGAAACAGATTCTGATGGGAGAAACAGATTCTGATAGAAGAAACAGATTCTGATAGGAGAAATAGATTCTAATAGGAGAAACAGATTCTGATAGGAGAAACAGATTCTGATAGAAGAAACAGATTCTGATAGAAAAAACAGATTCTGATAGGAGAAACAGATTCTGATAGGAGAAACAGATTCTGATAGAAGAAACAGATTCTGATAGGAGAAACAGATTCTGATAGAAGAAACAGATTCTGATGGGAGAAACAGATTCTGATGGGAGAAACAGATTCTGATAAGAGAAACATATTCTGATAGGAGAAACAGATTCTGATAGGGGAAACAGATTCTGATGGGAGAAACAGATTCTGATAGGAGAAACAGATTCTGATGGGAGAAACAGATTCTGATAGGAGAAATAGATTCTGATAGGAGAAACAGATTCTGATAGGAGAAACAGATTCTGATAGGAGAAATAGATTCTGATAAGAGAAACAGATTCTGATAGGAGAAACAGATTCTGATAGGGGAAACAGATTATGATTGGAGAAACAGATTATGATAGGAGAAACAGATTCTGATAGAAGAAACAGATTCTGATAGGAGAAATAGATTCTGATAAGAGAAACAGATTCTGATAGGAGAAACAGATTCTGATAGGAGAAATATATTCTGATAGAAGAAATAGATTCTGATAGGAGAAATAGATTCTGATAGAAGAAACAGATTCTGATAGGAGAAATAGATTCTGATAGGAGAAATAGATTCTGATAGGAGAAACAGATTCTGATAGGAGAAACAGATTCTGGTAGGAGAAACAGATTCTGATAGGAGAAACAGATTCTGATAGGAGAAACAGATTCTGGTAGGAGAAACAGATTCTGATAGGAGAAATAGATTCTGATAGAAGAAACAGATTCTGATAGGAGAAACAGATTCTGATGGGAGAAACAGATTCTGATAGAAGAAACAGATTCTGATAGGAGAAACAGATTCTGATGGGAGAAACAGATTCTGATAGAAGAAACAGATTCTGATAGAAGAAATAGATTCTGATAGGAGAAACAGATTCTGATGGGAGAAACAGATTCTGATAGGAGAAACAGATTCTGATAGGAGAAATAGGTTCTGATAGGGGAAACAGATTCTGATAGGAGAAATAGATTCTGATAGGAGAAACAGATTCTGATAGGAGAAACAGATTCTGATGGGAGAAACAGATTCTGGTAGGGGAAACAGATTCTGATAGGGGAAACAGATTCTGATAGGAGAAACAGATTCTGATAGGAGAAACAGATTCTGATAGGAGAAACAGATTCTGATAGGGGAAACAGATTCTGATAGGAGAAATAGATTCTGATAGGAGAAACAGATTCTGATAGGAGAAACAGATTCTGATAGAAGAAATAGATTCTGATAGAAGAAACAGATTCTGATAGAAGAAATAGATTCTGATAGGAGAAATAGATTCTGATAGGA
Organism: Bathymodiolus brooksi; assembly: GCA_963680875.1. Taxonomy (NCBI): domain Eukaryota; kingdom Metazoa; phylum Mollusca; class Bivalvia; order Mytilida; family Modiolidae; genus Bathymodiolus; species Bathymodiolus brooksi. Next base: position 98,784,569 of record OY804585.1, read on the forward strand.
TGATTCTGATAGGAGAAATAGATTCTGATAGGAGAAACACATTCTGGTAGGAGAAACAGATTCTGATAGGAGAAACAGATTCTGATAGGAGAAATAGATTCTGATAGGAGAAACAGATTCTGATAGTAGAAACAGATTCTGATAGAAGAAACAGATTCTGATAGGAGAAATAGATTCTGATAAGAGAAATAGATTCTGATAGGAGAAACAGATTCTGATAGGAGAAACAGATTGTGATAGGAGAAATAGATTCTGATAGGAGAAACAGATTCTGATAGGAGAAACAGATTCTGATAGAAGAAACAGATTCTGATAGAAGAAACAGATTCTGATAGAAGAAACAGATTCTGATAGGAGAAACAGATTCTGATAGGAGAAACAGATTCTGATGGGAGAAACAGATTCTGATAGAAGAAACAGATTCTGATAGGAGAAATAGATTCTAATAGGAGAAACAGATTCTGATAGGAGAAACAGATTCTGATAGAAGAAACAGATTCTGATAGGAGAAACAGATTCTGATAGAAGAAATAGATTCTGATAGGAGAAACAGATTCTGGTAGGAGAAACAGATTCTGATAGGAGAAACAGATTCTGATAGAAGAAACAGATTCTGATAGGAGAAACAGATTCTGATAGGAGAAACAGATTCTGATAGAAGAAACAGATTCTGATAGGAGAAATAGATTCTGATAGGAGAAACAGATTCTGATAGGAGAAATAGATTCTGATAGGAGAAATATATTCTGATAGGAGAAACAGATTCTGATGGGAGAAACAGATTCTGGTAGGAGAAACAGATTCTGATAGAAGAAACAGATTCTGATAGAAAAAACAGATTCTGATAGGAGAAACAGATTCTGATAGGAGAAACAGATTCTGATAGAAGAAACAGATTTTGATAGGAGAAACAGATTCTGATAGAAGAAACAGATTCTGATGGGAGAAACAGATTCTGATAGAAGAAACAGATTCTGATAGGAGAAATAGATTCTGATAAGAGAAACAGATTCTGATAGGGGAAACAGATTCTGATAGGAGAAACAGATTCTGATAGGAGAAACAGATTCTGATAGGGGAAACAGATTCTGATAGGAGAAACAGATTATGATAGGAGAAACAGATTATGATAGGAGAAACAGATTCTGATAAGAGAAACATATTCTGATAGGAGAAACAGATTCTGATAGGAGAAACAGATTCTGATAGGAGAAATAGATTCTGATAAGAGAAACATATTCTGATAGGAGAAACAGATTCTGATAGGAGAAACAGATTATGATAGGAGAAACAGATTCTGGTAGGAGAAACAGATTCTGATAGGAGAAACAGATTATGATAGGAGAAACAGACTCTGATAGGAGAAATAGATTCTGATAGGAGAAACAGATTCTGATAGGAGAAATAGATTCTGATAGGAGAAACAGATACTGATAGGAGAAACAGATTCTGATAGGAGAAACAGATTCTGATAGAAGAAATAGATTCTGATAGGAGAAACATATTCTGATAGGGGAAACAGATTCTGATAGGAGAAACAGATTATGATAGGAGAAACAGATTCTGGTAGGAGAAACAGATTCTGATAGGAGAAACAGATTCTGATAGAAGAAACAGATTCTGATAGGAGAAACAGATTCTGATAGGAGAAATAGATTCTGATAGGAGAAACAGATTCTGATAGGAGAAACAGATTATGATAGGAGAAACAGACTCTGATAGGAGAAATAGATTCTGATAGGAGAAACAGATTCTGATAGAAGAAACAGATTCTGATAGGAGAAATAGATTCTGATAGGAGAAATAGATTCTGATAGGAGAAACAGATTCTGATAGGAGAAACAGATTCTGATAGAAGAAACAGATTCTGATAGGAAAAACAGATTCTGGTAGGAGAAACAGATTCTGATAGGGGAAACAGATTCTGATGGGAGAAATAGATTCTGATAGGAGAAACAGATTCTGATAGGAGAAATAGATTCTGATAGAAGAAACAGATTCTGGTAGGAGAAACAGATTCTGATAGAAGAAATAGATTCTGATAGGAGAAACATATTCTGATAGGAGAAACAGATTCTGATAGAAGAAACAGATTCTGATAGGAGAAATAGATTCTGATAGGAGAAATAGATTCTGATAGGAGAAACAGATGCTGATAGAAGAAACAGATTATGATAGGAGAAACAGATTATGATAGGAGAAATAGATTCTGATAGGAGAAACAGATTCTGATGGGAGAAACAGATTCTGATAGGAGAAACAGATTCTGATAGTAGAAATAGATTCTGATAGGAGAAACAGATTCTGATAGGGGAAACAGATTATGATTGGAGAAACAGATTATGATAGGAGAAACAGATTCTGATAGAAGAAACAGATTCTGATAGGAGAAACAGATTCTGATAGAAGAAACAGATTCTGATAGGAGAAATAGATTCTAATAAGAGAAACAGATTCTGATAGGAGAAACAGATTCTGATAGAAACAGATAGGAGAAATAGATTCTGATAAGAGAAACAGATTCTGATAGGAGAAACAGATTCTGATAGAAGAAACAGATTCTGATAGGAGAAATAGATTCTGATAAGAGAAACAGATTCTGATGGGAGAAACAGATTCTGATAGAAGAAACAGATTCTGATAGGAGAAACAGATTCTGATGGGAGAAACAGATTCTGATAGAAGAAACAGTTTCTGATAGAAGAAATAGATTCTGATAGGAGAAACAGATTCTGATGGGAGAAACAGATTCTGATAGGAGAAACAGATTCTGATAGGAGAAATAGGTTCTGATAGGGGAAACAGATTCTGATAGGAGAAATAGATTCTGATAGGAGAAACAGATTCTGATAGGAGAAACAGATTCTGATGGGAGAAACAGATTCTGGTAGGGGAAACAGATTCTGATAGGGGAAACAGATTCTGATAGGAGAAACAGATTCTGATAGGAGAAACAGATTCTGATAGGAGAAACAGATTCTGATAGGAGAAACAGATTCTGATAGGGGAAACAGATTCTGATAGGAGAAATAGATTCTGATAGGAGAAACAGATTCTGATAGGAGAAACAGATTCTGATAGAAGAAATAGATTCTGATAGAAGAAACAGATTCTGATAGAAGAAATAGATTCTGATAGGAGAAATAGATTCTGATAGGATGATTCTGATAGGAGAAATAGATTCTGATAGGAGAAACACATTCTGGTAGGAGAAACAGATTCTGATAGGAGAAACAGATTCTGATAGGAGAAATAGATTCTGATAGGAGAAACAGATTCTGATAGGAGAAACAGATTCTGATAGAAGAAACAGATTCTGATAGGAGAAATAGATTCTGATAAGAGAAATAGATTCTGATAGGAGAAACAGATTCTGATAGGAGAAACAGATTCTGATAGGAGAAACAGATTGTGATAGGAGAAATAGATTCTGATAGGAGAAACAGATTCTGATAGGAGAAACAGATTCTGATAGAAGAAACAGATTCTGATAGAAGAAACAGATTCTGATAGAAGAAACAGATTCTGATAGGAGAAACAGATTCTGATAGGAGAAACAGATTCTGATGGGAGAAACAGATTCTGATAGAAGAAACAGATTCTGATAGGAGAAATAGATTCTAATAGGAGAAACAGATTCTGATAGGAGAAACAGATTCTGATAGAAGAAACAGATTCTGATAGAAGAAACAGATTCTGATAGGAGAAACAGATTCTGATAGGAGAAACAGATTCTGATAGAAGAAACAGATTCTGATAGGAGAAATAGATTCTGATAGGAGAAACAGATTCTGATAGGAGAAATAGATTCTGATAGGAGAAATATATTCTGATAGGAGAAACAGATTCTGATGGGAGAAACAGATTCTGGTAGGAGAAACAGATTCTGATAGAAGAAACAGATTCTGATAGAAAAAACAGATTCTGATAGGAGAAACAGATTCTGATAGGAGAAACAGATTCTGATAGAAGAAACAGATTCTGATAGGAGAAACAGATTCTGATAGAAGAAACAGATTCTGATGGGAGAAACAGATTCTGATAGGAGAAATAGATTCTGATAGGAGAAACAGATTCTGATAGGAGAAACAGATTATGATAGGAGAAACAGATTATGATAGGAGAAACAGATTCTGATAAGAGAAACATATTCTGATAGGAGAAACAGATTCTGATAGGGGAAACAGATTCTGATAGGAGAAACAGATTCTGATAAGAGAAACATATTCTGATAGGAGAAACAGATACTGATAGGAGAAACAGATTCTGATAGGAGAAACAGATTCTGATAGAAGAAATAGATTCTGATAGGAGAAACATATTCTGATAGGGGAAACAGATTCTGATAGGAGAAACAGATTATGATAGGAGAAACAGATTCTGGTAGGAGAAACAGATTCTGATAGGAGAAACAGATTCTGATAGAAGAAACAGATTCTGATAGGAGAAACAGATTCTGATAGGAGAAATAGATTCTGATAGAAGAAACAGATTCTGATAGGAGAAACAGATTCTGATAGGAGAAATAGATTCTGATAGGAGAAACAGATTCTGATAGAAGAAACAGATTCTGATAGGAGAAATAGATTCTGATAGGAGAAATAGATTCTGATAGGAGAAACAGATTCTGATAGGAGAAACAGATTCTGATAGAAGAAACAGATTCTGATAGGAAAAACAGATTCTGGTAGGAGAAACAGATTCTGATAGGGGAAACAGATTCTGATGGGAGAAATAGATTCTGATAGGAGAAACAGATTCTGATAGGAGAAATAGATTCTGATAGAAGAAACAGATTCTGGTAGGAGAAACAGATTCTGATAGAAGAAATAGATTCTGATAGGAGAAACATATTCTGATAGGAGAAACAGATTCTGATAGAAGAAACAGATTCTGATAGGAGAAATAGATTCTGATAGGAGAAATAGATTCTGATAGGAGAAACAGATGCTGATAGAAGAAACAGATTATGATAGGAGAAACAGATTATGATAGGAGAAATAGATTCTGATAGGAGAAACAGATTCTGATGGGAGAAACAGATTCTGATAGGAGAAACAGATTCTGATAGTAGAAATAGATTCTGATAGGAGAAACAGATTCTGATAGGGGAAACAGATTATGATTGGAGAAACAGATTATGATAGGAGAAACAGATTCTGATAGAAGAAACAGATTCTGATAGGAGAAACAGATTCTGATAGAAGAAACAGATTCTGATAGGAGAAATAGATTCTGATAAGAGAAACAGATTCTGATAGGAGAAACAGATTCTGATAGAAACAGATAGGAGAAATAGATTCTGATAAGAGAAACAGATTCTGATAGGAGAAACAGATTCTGATAGAAGAAACAGATTCTGATAGGAGAAATAGATTCTGATAAGAGAAACAGATTCTGATGGGAGAAACAGATTCTGATAGAAGAAACAGATTCTGATAGGAGAAACAGATTCTGATGGGAGAAACAGATTCTGATAGAAGAAACAGATTCTGATAGAAGAAATAGATTCTGATAGGAGAAACAGATTCTGATGGGAGAAACAGATTCTGATAGGAGAAACAGATTCTGATAGGAGAAATAGGTTCTGATAGGGGAAACAGATTCTGATAGGAGAAATAGATTCTGATAGGAGAAACAGATTCTGATGGGAGAAACAGATTCTGATAGGGGAAACAGATTCTGATAGGGGAAACAGATTCTGATAGGAGAAACAGATTCTGATAGGGGAAACAGATTCTGATAGGAGAAATAGATTCTGATAGGAGAAACAGATTCTGATAGGAGAAACAGATTCTGATAGAAGAAATAGATTCTGATAGAAGAAACAGATTCTGATAGAAGAAACAGATTCTGATAGAAGAAATAGATTCTGATAGGAGAAATAGATTCTGATAGGATGATTCTGATAGGAGAAATAGATTCTGATAGGAGAAACACATTCTGGTAGGAGAAACAGATTCTGATAGGAGAAACAGATTCTGATAGGAGAAATAGATTCTGATAGGAGAAACAGATTCTGATAGGAGAAACAGATTCTGATAGAAGAAACAGATTCTGATAGGAGAAATAGATTCTGATAAGAGAAATAGATTCTGATAGGAGAAACAGATTCTGATAGGAGAAACAGATTGTGATAGGAGAAATAGATTCTGATAGGAGAAACAGATTCTGATAGGAGAAACAGATTCTGATAGAAGAAACAGATTCTGATAGAAGAAACAGATTCTGATAGGAGAAACAGATTCTGATAGGAGAAACAGATTCTGATGGGAGAAACAGATTCTGATAGAAGAAACAGATTCTGATAGGAGAAATAGATTCTAATAGGAGAAACAGATTCTGATAGGAGAAACAGATTCTGATAGAAGAAACAGATTCTGATAGAAGAAACAGATTCTGATAGGAGAAACAGATTCTGATAGGAGAAACAGATTCTGATAGAAGAAACAGATTCTGATAGGAGAAATAGATTCTGATAGGAGAAACAGATTCTGATAGGAGAAATAGATTCTGATAGGAGAAATATATTCTGATAGGAGAAACAGATTCTGATGGGAGAAACAGATTCTGGTAGGAGAAACAGATTCTGATAGAAGAAACAGATTCTGATAGAAAAAACAGATTCTGATAGGAGAAACAGATTCTGATAGGAGAAACAGATTCTGATAGAAGAAACAGATTCTGATAGGAGAAACAGATTCTGATAGAAGAAACAGATTCTGATGGGAGAAACAGATTCTGATGGGAGAAACAGATTCTGATAAGAGAAACATATTCTGATAGGAGAAACAGATTCTGATAGGAGAAACAGATTCTGATAGAAGAAACAGATTCTGATAGAAGAAATAGATTCTGATAGAAGAAACAGATTCTGATAGGAGAAACAGATTATGATAGGAGAAACAGATTCTGATAAGAGAAACATATTCTGATAGGAGAAACAGATTCTGATAGGAGAAACAGATTCTGATAGGAGAAACAGATTCTGATAGAAGAAATAGATTCTGATAGGAGAAACATATTCTGATAGGGGAAACAGATTCTGATAGGAGAAACAGATTCTGATGGGAGAAACAGATTCTGGTAGGAGAAACAGATTCTGATAGGAGAAACAGATTCTGATAGAAGAAACAGATTCTGATAAGAGAAACATATTCTGATAGGAGAAACAGATTCTGATAGGAGAAACAGATTCTGATAGGAGAAACAGATTCTGATAGAAGAAATAGATTCTGATAGGAGAAACATATTCTGATAGGGGAAACAGATTCTGATAGGAGAAACAGATTACGATAGGAGAAACAGATTCTGGTAGGAGAAACATATTCTGATAGGAGAAACAGATTCTGATAGAAGAAACAGATTCTGATAGGAGAAACAGATTCTGATGGGAGAAACAGATTCTGATAGGAGAAACAGATTCTGATAGGAGAAATAGGTTCTGATAGGGGAAACAGATTCTGATAGGAGAAATAGATTCTGATAGGAGAAACAGATTCTGATAGGAGAAACAGATTCTGATGGGAGAAACAGATTCTGGTAGGGGAAACAGATTCTGATAGGGGAAACAGATTCTGATAGGAGAAACAGATTCTGATAGGAGAAACAGATTCTGATAGGAGAAACAGATTCTGATAGAAGAAATAGATTCTGATAGAAGAAACAGATTCTGATAGAAGAAATAGATTCTGATAGGAGAAATAGATTCTGATAGGATGATTCTGATAGGAGAAATAGATTCTGATAGGAGAAACACATTCTGGTAGGAGAAACAGATTCTGATAGGAGAAACAGATTCTGATAGGAGAAATAGATTCTGATAGGAGAAACAGATTCTGATAGGAGAAACAGATTCTGATAGAAGAAACAGATTCTGATAGGAGAAATGGATTCTGATAAGAGAAATAGATTCTGATAGGAGAAACAGATTCTGATAGGAGAAACAGATTGTGATAGGAGAAATAGATTCTGATAGGAGAAACAGATTCTGATAGGAGAAACAGATTCTGATAGAAGAAACAGATTCTGATAGAAGAAACAGATTCTGATAGAAGAAACAGATTCTGATAGGAGAAACAGATTCTGATAGGAGAAACAGATTCTGATGGGAGAAACAGATTCTGATAGAAGAAACAGATTCTGATAGGAGAAATAGATTCTAATAGGAGAAACAGATTCTGATAGGAGAAACAGATTCTGATAGAAGAAACAGATTCTGATAGAAGAAACAGATTCTGATAGGAGAAACAGATTCTGATAGGAGAAATAGATTCTGATAGGAGAAATATATTCTGATAGGAGAAACAGATTCTGATGGGAGAAACAGATTCTGGTAGGAGAAACAGATTCTGATAGAAGAAACAGATTCTGATAGAAAAAACAGATTCTGATAGGAGAAACAGATTCTGATAGGAGAAACAGATTCTGATAGAAGAAACAGATTCTGATAGGAGAAACAGATTCTGATAGAAGAAACAGATTCTGATAGGAGAAATAGATTCTGATAGGAGAAATAGATTCTGATAGGAGAAACAGATTCTGATAGGAGAAATAGATTCTGATAGGAGAAATATATTCTGATAGGAGAAACAGATTCTGATGGGAGAAACAGATTCTGGTAGGAGAAACAGATTCTGATAGAAGAAACAGATTCTGATAGAAAAAACAGATTCTGATAGGAGAAACAGATTCTGATAGGAGAAACAGATTCTGATAGAAGAAACAGATTCTGATAGGAGAAACAGATTCTGATAGAAGAAACAGATTCTGATGGGAGAAATAGATTCTGATGGGAGAAACAGATTCTGATGGGAGAAACAGATTCTGATAAGAGAAACATATTCTGATAGGAGAAACAGATTCTGATAGGGGAAACAGATTCTGATAGGAGAAACAGATTATGATAGGAGAAACAGATTCTGATAAGAGAAACATATTCTGATAGGAGAAACAGATTCTGATAGGGGAAACAGATTCTGATAGGAGAAACAGATTCTGATAAGAGAAACATATTCTGATAAGAGAAACAGATTCTGATAGGAGAAACAGATTCTGATAGGAGAAACAGATTCTGATAGAAGAAATAGATTCTGATAGGAGAAACATATTCTGATAGGAGAAACAGATTCTGATAGGGGAAACAGATTCTGATGGGAGAAACAGATTCTGATAGGAGAAACAGATTCTGATGGGAGAAACAGATTCTGATAGGAGAAATAGATTCTGATAGGAGAAACAGATTCTGATAGGAGAAACAGATTCTGATAGGAGAAATAGATTCTGATAAGAGAAACAGATTCTGATAGGAGAAACAGATTCTGATAGGGGAAACAGATTATGATTGGAGAAACAGATTATGATAGGAGAAACAGATTCTGATAGAAGAAACAGATTCTGATAGGAGAAATAGATTCTGATAAGAGAAACAGATTCTGATAGGAGAAACAGATTCTGATAGGAGAAATATATTCTGATAGAAGAAATAGATTCTGATAGGAGAAATAGATTCTGATAGAAGAAACAGATTCTGATAGGAGAAATAGATTCTGATAGGAGAAATAGATTCTGATAGGAGAAACAGATTCTGATAGGAGAAACAGATTCTGGTAGGAGAAACAGATTCTGATAGGAGAAACAGATTCTGATAGGAGAAACAGATTCTGGTAGGAGAAACAGATTCTGATAGGAGAAATAGATTCTGATAGAAGAAACAGATTCTGATAGGAGAAACAGATTCTGATGGGAGAAACAGATTCTGATAGAAGAAACAGATTCTGATAGGAGAAACAGATTCTGATGGGAGAAACAGATTCTGATAGAAGAAACAGATTCTGATAGAAGAAATAGATTCTGATAGGAGAAACAGATTCTGATGGGAGAAACAGATTCTGATAGGAGAAACAGATTCTGATAGGAGAAATAGGTTCTGATAGGGGAAACAGATTCTGATAGGAGAAATAGATTCTGATAGGAGAAACAGATTCTGATAGGAGAAACAGATTCTGATGGGAGAAACAGATTCTGGTAGGGGAAACAGATTCTGATAGGGGAAACAGATTCTGATAGGAGAAACAGATTCTGATAGGAGAAACAGATTCTGATAGGAGAAACAGATTCTGATAGGGGAAACAGATTCTGATAGGAGAAATAGATTCTGATAGGAGAAACAGATTCTGATAGGAGAAACAGATTCTGATAGAAGAAATAGATTCTGATAGAAGAAACAGATTCTGATAGAAGAAATAGATTCTGATAGGAGAAATAGATTCTGATAGGATGATTCTGATAGGAGAAATAGATTCTGATAGGAGAAACACATTCTGGTAGGAGAAACAGATTCTGATAGGAGAAACAGATTCTGATAGGAGAAATAGATTCTGATAGGAGAAACAGATTCTGATAGTAGAAACAGATTCTGATAGAAGAAACAGATTCTGATAGGAGAAATAGATTCTGATAAGAGAAATAGATTCTGATAGGAGAAACAGATTCTGATAGGAGAAACAGATTGTGATAGGAGAAATAGATTCTGATAGGAGAAACAGATTCTGATAGGAGAAACAGATTCTGATAGAAGAAACAGATTCTGATAGAAGAAACAGATTCTGATAGAAGAAACAGATTCTGATAGGAGAAACAGATTCTGATAGGAGAAACAGATTCTGATGGGAGAAACAGATTCTGATAGAAGAAACAGATTCTGATAGGAGAAATAGATTCTAATAGGAGAAACAGATTCTGATAGGAGAAACAGATTCTGATAGAAGAAACAGATTCTGATAGGAGAAACAGATTCTGATAGAAGAAATAGATTCTGATAGGAGAAACAGATTCTGGTAGGAGAAACAGATTCTGATAGGAGAAACAGATTCTGATAGAAGAAACAGATTCTGATAGGAGAAACAGATTCTGATAGGAGAAACAGATTCTGATAGAAGAAACAGATTCTGATAGGAGAAATAGATTCTGATAGGAGAAACAGATTCTGATAGGAGAAATAGATTCTGATAGGAGAAATATATTCTGATAGGAGAAACAGATTCTGATGGGAGAAACAGATTCTGGTAGGAGAAACAGATTCTGATAGAAGAAACAGATTCTGATAGAAAAAACAGATTCTGATAGGAGAAACAGATTCTAATAGGAGAAACAGATTCTGATAGAAGAAACAGATTTTGATAGGAGAAACAGATTCTGATAGAAGAAACAGATTCTGATGGGAGAAACAGATTCTGATAGAAGAAACAGATTCTGATAGGAGAAATAGATTCTGATAAGAGAAACAGATTCTGATAGGGGAAACAGATTCTGATAGGAGAAACAGATTCTGATAGGGGAAACAGATTCTGATAGGAGAAACAGATTATGATAGGAGAAACAGATTATGATAGGAGAAACAGATTCTGATAAGAGAAACATATTCTGATAGGAGAAACAGATTCTGATAGGGGAAACAGATTCTGATAGGAGAAACAGATTCTGATAAGAGAAACATATTCTGATAGGAGAAACAGATTCTGATAGGAGAAACAGATTATGATAGGAGAAACAGATTCTGGTAGGAGAAACAGATTCTGATAGGAGAAACAGATTATGATAGGAGAAACAGACTCTGATAGGAGAAATAGATTCTGATAGGAGAAACAGATTCTGATAGGAGAAATAGATTCTGATAGGAGAAACAGATACTGATAGGAGAAACAGATTCTGATAGGAGAAACAGATTCTGATAGAAGAAATAGATTCTGATAGGAGAAACATATTCTGATAGGGGAAACAGATTCTGATAGGAGAAACAGATTATGATAGGAGAAACAGATTCTGGTAGGAGAAACAGATTCTGATAGGAGAAACAGATTCTGATAGAAGAAACAGATTCTGATAGGAGAAACAGATTCTGATAGGAGAAATAGATTCTGATAGGAGAAACAGATTCTGATAGGAGAAACAGATTATGATAGGAGAAACAGACTCTGATAGGAGAAATAGATTCTGATAGGAGAAACAGATTCTGATAGAAGAAACAGATTCTGATAGGAGAAATAGATTCTGATAGGAGAAATAGATTCTGATAGGAGAAACAGATTCTGATAGGAGAAACAGATTCTGATAGAAGAAACAGATTCTGATAGGAAAAACAGATTCTGGTAGGAGAAACAGATTCTGATAGGGGAAACAGATTCTGATGGGAGAAATAGATTCTGATAGGAGAAACAGATTCTGATAGGAGAAATAGATTCTGATAGAAGAAACAGATTCTGGTAGGAGAAACAGATTCTGATAGAAGAAATAGATTCTGATAGGAGAAACATATTCTGATAGGAGAAACAGATTCTGATAGAAGAAACAGATTCTGATAGGAGAAATAGATTCTGATAGGAGAAATAGATTCTGATAGGAGAAACAGATGCTGATAGAAGAAACAGATTATGATAGGAGAAACAGATTATGATAGGAGAAATAGATTCTGATAGGAGAAACAGATTCTGATGGGAGAAACAGATTCTGATAGGAGAAACAGATTCTGATAGTAGAAATAGATTCTGATAGGAGAAACAGATTCTGATAGGGGAAACAGATTATGATTGGAGAAACAGATTATGATAGGAGAAACAGATTCTGATAGAAGAAACAGATTCTGATAGGAGAAACAGATTCTGATAGAAGAAACAGATTCTGATAGGAGAAATAGATTCTAATAAGAGAAACAGATTCTGATAGGAGAAACAGATTCTGATAGAAACAGATAGGAGAAATAGATTCTGATAAGAGAAACAGATTCTGATAGAAGAAACAGATTCTGATAGAAGAAACAGATTCTGATAGGAGAAATAGATTCTGATAAGAGAAACAGATTCTGATGGGAGAAACAGATTCTGATAGAAGAAACAGATTCTGATAGGAGAAATAGATTCTGATAGGAGAAACAGATTCTGATGGGAGAAACAGATTCTGATGGGAGAAACAGATTCTGATGGGAGAAACAGATTCTGATAGAAGAAACAGATTCTGATAGGAGAAACAGATTCTGATGGGAGAAACAGATTCTGATAGAAGAAACAGTTTCTGATAGAAGAAATAGATTCTGATAGGAGAAACAGATTCTGATGGGAGAAACAGATTCTGATAGGAGAAACAGATTCTGATAGGAGAAATAGGTTCTGATAGGGGAAACAGATTCTGATAGGAGAAATAGATTCTGATAGGAGAAACAGATTCTGATAGGAGAAACAGATTCTGATGGGAGAAACAGATTCTGGTAGGGGAAACAGATTCTGATAGGGGAAACAGATTCTGATAGGAGAAACAGATTCTGATAGGAGAAACAGATTCTGATAGGAGAAACAGATTCTGATAGGGGAAACAGATTCTGATAGGAGAAATAGATTCTGATAGGAGAAACAGATTCTGATAGGAGAAACAGATTCTGATAGAAGAAATAGATTCTGATAGAAGAAACAGATTCTGATAGAAGAAATAGATTCTGATAGGAGAAATAGATTCTGATAGGATGATTCTGATAGGAGAAATAGATTCTGATAGGAGAAACACATTCTGGTAGGAGAAACAGATTCTGATAGGAGAAACAGATTCTGATAGGAGAAATAGATTCTGATAGGAGAAACAGATTCTGATAGGAGAAACAGATTCTGATAGAAGAAACAGATTCTGATAGGAGAAATAGATTCTGATAAGAGAAATAGATTCTGATAGGAGAAACAGATTCTGATAGGAGAAACAGATTGTGATAGGAGAAATAGATTCTGATAGGAGAAACAGATTCTGATAGGAGAAACAGATTCTGATAGAAGAAACAGATTCTGATAGAAGAAACAGATTCTGATAGAAGAAACAGATTCTGATAGGAGAAACAGATTCTGATAGGAGAAACAGATTCTGATGGGAGAAACAGATTCTGATAGAAGAAACAGATTCTGATAGGAGAAATAGATTCTAATAGGAGAAACAGATTCTGATAGGAGAAACAGATTCTGATAGAAGAAACAGATTCTGATAGAAGAAACAGATTCTGATAGGAGAAACAGATTCTGATAGGAGAAACAGATTCTGATAGAAGAAACAGATTCTGATAGGAGAAATAGATTCTGATAGGAGAAACAGATTCTGATAGGAGAAATAGATTCTGATAGGAGAAATATATTCTGATAGGAGAAACAGATTCTGATGGGAGAAACAGATTCTGGTAGGAGAAACAGATTCTGATAGAAGAAACAGATTCTGATAGAAAAAACAGATTCTGATAGGAGAAACAGATTCTGATAGGAGAAACAGATTCTGATAGAAGAAACAGATTCTGATAGGAGAAACAGATTCTGATAGAAGAAACAGATTCTGATGGGAGAAACAGATTCTGATAGGAGAAATAGATTCTGATAGGAGAAACAGATTCTGATAGGAGAAACAGATTATGATAGGAGAAACAGATTATGATAGGAGAAACAGATTCTGATAAGAGAAACATATTCTGATAGGAGAAACAGATTCTGATAGGGGAAACAGATTCTGATAGGAGAAACAGATTCTGATAAGAGAAACATATTCTGATAGGAGAAACAGATACTGATAGGAGAAACAGATTCTGATAGGAGAAACAGATTCTGATAGAAGAAATAGATTCTGATAGGAGAAACATATTCTGATAGGGGAAACAGATTCTGATAGGAGAAACAGATTATGATAGGAGAAACAGATTCTGGTAGGAGAAACAGATTCTGATAGGAGAAACAGATTCTGATAGAAGAAACAGATTCTGATAGGAGAAACAGATTCTGATAGGAGAAATAGATTCTGATAGAAGAAACAGATTCTGATAGGAGAAACAGATTCTGATAGGAGAAATAGATTCTGATAGGAGAAACAGATTCTGATAGAAGAAACAGATTCTGATAGGAGAAATAGATTCTGATAGGAGAAATAGATTCTGATAGGAGAAACAGATTCTGATAGGAGAAACAGATTCTGATAGAAGAAACAGATTCTGATAGGAAAAACAGATTCTGGTAGGAGAAACAGATTCTGATAGGGGAAACAGATTCTGATGGGAGAAATAGATTCTGATAGGAGAAACAGATTCTGATAGGAGAAATAGATTCTGATAGAAGAAACAGATTCTGGTAGGAGAAACAGATTCTGATAGAAGAAATAGATTCTGATAGGAGAAACATATTCTGATAGGAGAAACAGATTCTGATAGAAGAAACAGATTCTGATAGGAGAAATAGATTCTGATAGGAGAAATAGATTCTGATAGGAGAAACAGATGCTGATAGAAGAAACAGATTATGATAGGAGAAACAGATTATGATAGGAGAAATAGATTCTGATAGGAGAAACAGATTCTGATGGGAGAAACAGATTCTGATAGGAGAAACAGATTCTGATAGTAGAAATAGATTCTGATAGGAGAAACAGATTCTGATAGGGGAAACAGATTATGATTGGAGAAACAGATTATGATAGGAGAAACAGATTCTGATAGAAGAAACAGATTCTGATAGGAGAAACAGATTCTGATAGAAGAAACAGATTCTGATAGGAGAAATAGATTCTGATAAGAGAAACAGATTCTGATAGGAGAAACAGATTCTGATAGAAACAGATAGGAGAAATAGATTCTGATAAGAGAAACAGATTCTGATAGGAGAAACAGATTCTGATAGAAGAAACAGATTCTGATAGGAGAAATAGATTCTGATAAGAGAAACAGATTCTGATGGGAGAAACAGATTCTGATAGAAGAAACAGATTCTGATAGGAGAAACAGATTCTGATGGGAGAAACAGATTCTGATAGAAGAAACAGATTCTGATAGAAGAAATAGATTCTGATAGGAGAAACAGATTCTGATGGGAGAAACAGATTCTGATAGGAGAAACAGATTCTGATAGGAGAAATAGGTTCTGATAGGGGAAACAGATTCTGATAGGAGAAATAGATTCTGATAGGAGAAACAGATTCTGATGGGAGAAACAGATTCTGATAGGGGAAACAGATTCTGATAGGGGAAACAGATTCTGATAGGAGAAACAGATTCTGATAGGGGAAACAGATTCTGATAGGAGAAATAGATTCTGATAGGAGAAACAGATTCTGATAGGAGAAACAGATTCTGATAGAAGAAATAGATTCTGATAGAAGAAACAGATTCTGATAGAAGAAACAGATTCTGATAGAAGAAATAGATTCTGATAGGAGAAATAGATTCTGATAGGATGATTCTGATAGGAGAAATAGATTCTGATAGGAGAAACACATTCTGGTAGGAGAAACAGATTCTGATAGGAGAAACAGATTCTGATAGGAGAAATAGATTCTGATAGGAGAAACAGATTCTGATAGGAGAAACAGATTCTGATAGAAGAAACAGATTCTGATAGGAGAAATAGATTCTGATAAGAGAAATAGATTCTGATAGGAGAAACAGATTCTGATAGGAGAAACAGATTGTGATAGGAGAAATAGATTCTGATAGGAGAAACAGATTCTGATAGGAGAAACAGATTCTGATAGAAGAAACAGATTCTGATAGAAGAAACAGATTCTGATAGAAGAAACAGATTCTGATAGGAGAAACAGATTCTGATAGGAGAAACAGATTCTGATGGGAGAAACAGATTCTGATAGAAGAAACAGATTCTGATAGGAGAAATAGATTCTAATAGGAGAAACAGATTCTGATAGGAGAAACAGATTCTGATAGAAGAAACAGATTCTGATAGAAGAAACAGATTCTGATAGGAGAAACAGATTCTGATAGGAGAAACAGATTCTGATAGAAGAAACAGATTCTGATAGGAGAAATAGATTCTGATAGGAGAAACAGATTCTGATAGGAGAAATAGATTCTGATAGGAGAAATATATTCTGATAGGAGAAACAGATTCTGATGGGAGAAACAGATTCTGGTAGGAGAAACAGATTCTGATAGAAGAAACAGATTCTGATAGAAAAAACAGATTCTGATAGGAGAAACAGATTCTGATAGGAGAAACAGATTCTGATAGAAGAAACAGATTCTGATAGGAGAAACAGATTCTGATAGAAGAAACAGATTCTGATGGGAGAAACAGATTCTGATAGGAGAAACAGATTCTGATGGGAGAAACAGATTCTGATAGGAGAAACAGATTCTGATAGGAGAAACAGATTCTGATAGGAGAAACAGATTCTGATAGAAGAAATAGATTCTGATAGGAGAAACATATTCTGATAGGGGAAACAGATTCTGATAGGAGAAACAGATTACGATAGGAGAAACAGATTCTGGTAGGAGAAACAGATTCTGATAGGAGAAACAGATTCTGATAGAAGAAACAGATTCTGATAGGAGAAACAGATTCTGATGGGAGAAACAGATTCTGATAGGAGAAACAGATTCTGATAGGAGAAATAGGTTCTGATAGGGGAAACAGATTCTGATAGGAGAAATAGATTCTGATAGGAGAAACAGATTCTGATAGGAGAAACAGATTCTGATGGGAGAAACAGATTCTGGTAGGGGAAACAGATTCTGATAGGGGAAACAGATTCTGATAGGAGAAACAGATTCTGATAGGAGAAACAGATTCTGATAGGAGAAACAGATTCTGATAGAAGAAATAGATTCTGATAGAAGAAACAGATTCTGATAGAAGAAATAGATTCTGATAGGAGAAATAGATTCTGATAGGATGATTCTGATAGGAGAAATAGATTCTGATAGGAGAAACACATTCTGGTAGGAGAAACAGATTCTGATAGGAGAAACAGATTCTGATAGGAGAAATAGATTCTGATAGGAGAAACAGATTCTGATAGGAGAAACAGATTCTGATAGAAGAAACAGATTCTGATAGGAGAAATGGATTCTGATAAGAGAAATAGATTCTGATAGGAGAAACAGATTCTGATAGGAGAAACAGATTGTGATAGGAGAAATAGATTCTGATAGGAGAAACAGATTCTGATAGGAGAAACAGATTCTGATAGAAGAAACAGATTCTGATAGAAGAAACAGATTCTGATAGAAGAAACAGATTCTGATAGGAGAAACAGATTCTGATAGGAGAAACAGATTCTGATGGGAGAAACAGATTCTGATAGAAGAAACAGATTCTGATAGGAGAAATAGATTCTAATAGGAGAAACAGATTCTGATAGGAGAAACAGATTCTGATAGAAGAAACAGATTCTGATAGAAGAAACAGATTCTGATAGGAGAAACAGATTCTGATAGGAGAAATAGATTCTGATAGGAGAAATATATTCTGATAGGAGAAACAGATTCTGATGGGAGAAACAGATTCTGGTAGGAGAAACAGATTCTGATAGAAGAAACAGATTCTGATAGAAAAAACAGATTCTGATAGGAGAAACAGATTCTGATAGGAGAAACAGATTCTGATAGAAGAAACAGATTCTGATAGGAGAAACAGATTCTGATAGAAGAAACAGATTCTGATAGGAGAAATAGATTCTGATAGGAGAAATAGATTCTGATAGGAGAAACAGATTCTGATAGGAGAAATAGATTCTGATAGGAGAAATATATTCTGATAGGAGAAACAGATTCTGATGGGAGAAACAGATTCTGGTAGGAGAAACAGATTCTGATAGAAGAAACAGATTCTGATAGAAAAAACAGATTCTGATAGGAGAAACAGATTCTGATAGGAGAAACAGATTCTGATAGAAGAAACAGATTCTGATAGGAAAAACAGATTCTGGTAGGAGAAACAGATTCTGATAGGGGAAACAGATTCTGATGGGAGAAATAGATTCTGATAGGAGAAACAGATTCTGATAGGAGAAATAGATTCTGATAGAAGAAACAGATTCTGGTAGGAGAAACAGATTCTGATAGAAGAAATAGATTCTGATAGGAGAAACATATTCTGATAGGAGAAACAGATTCTGATAGAAGAAACAGATTCTGATAGGAGAAATAGATTCTGATAGGAGAAATAGATTCTGATAGGAGAAACAGATGCTGATAGAAGAAACAGATTATGATAGGAGAAACAGATTATGATAGGAGAAATAGATTCTGATAGGAGAAACAGATTCTGATGGGAGAAACAGATTCTGATAGGAGAAACAGATTCTGATAGTAGAAATAGATTCTGATAGGAGAAACAGATTCTGATAGGGGAAACAGATTATGATTGGAGAAACAGATTATGATAGGAGAAACAGATTCTGATAGAAGAAACAGATTCTGATAGGAGAAACAGATTCTGATAGAAGAAACAGATTCTGATAGGAGAAATAGATTCTGATAAGAGAAACAGATTCTGATAGGAGAAACAGATTCTGATAGAAACAGATAGGAGAAATAGATTCTGATAAGAGAAACAGATTCTGATAGGAGAAACAGATTCTGATAGAAGAAACAGATTCTGATAGGAGAAATAGATTCTGATAAGAGAAACAGATTCTGATGGGAGAAACAGATTCTGATAGAAGAAACAGATTCTGATAGGAGAAACAGATTCTGATGGGAGAAACAGATTCTGATAGAAGAAACAGATTCTGATAGAAGAAATAGATTCTGATAGGAGAAACAGATTCTGATGGGAGAAACAGATTCTGATAGGAGAAACAGATTCTGATAGGAGAAATAGGTTCTGATAGGGGAAACAGATTCTGATAGGAGAAATAGATTCTGATAGGAGAAACAGATTCTGATGGGAGAAACAGATTCTGATAGGGGAAACAGATTCTGATAGGGGAAACAGATTCTGATAGGAGAAACAGATTCTGATAGGGGAAACAGATTCTGATAGGAGAAATAGATTCTGATAGGAGAAACAGATTCTGATAGGAGAAACAGATTCTGATAGAAGAAATAGATTCTGATAGAAGAAACAGATTCTGATAGAAGAAACAGATTCTGATAGAAGAAATAGATTCTGATAGGAGAAATAGATTCTGATAGGATGATTCTGATAGGAGAAATAGATTCTGATAGGAGAAACACATTCTGGTAGGAGAAACAGATTCTGATAGGAGAAACAGATTCTGATAGGAGAAATAGATTCTGATAGGAGAAACAGATTCTGATAGGAGAAACAGATTCTGATAGAAGAAACAGATTCTGATAGGAGAAATAGATTCTGATAAGAGAAATAGATTCTGATAGGAGAAACAGATTCTGATAGGAGAAACAGATTGTGATAGGAGAAATAGATTCTGATAGGAGAAACAGATTCTGATAGGAGAAACAGATTCTGATAGAAGAAACAGATTCTGATAGAAGAAACAGATTCTGATAGAAGAAACAGATTCTGATAGGAGAAACAGATTCTGATAGGAGAAACAGATTCTGATGGGAGAAACAGATTCTGATAGAAGAAACAGATTCTGATAGGAGAAATAGATTCTAATAGGAGAAACAGATTCTGATAGGAGAAACAGATTCTGATAGAAGAAACAGATTCTGATAGAAGAAACAGATTCTGATAGGAGAAACAGATTCTGATAGGAGAAACAGATTCTGATAGAAGAAACAGATTCTGATAGGAGAAATAGATTCTGATAGGAGAAACAGATTCTGATAGGAGAAATAGATTCTGATAGGAGAAATATATTCTGATAGGAGAAACAGATTCTGATGGGAGAAACAGATTCTGGTAGGAGAAACAGATTCTGATAGAAGAAACAGATTCTGATAGAAAAAACAGATTCTGATAGGAGAAACAGATTCTGATAGGAGAAACAGATTCTGATAGAAGAAACAGATTCTGATAGGAGAAACAGATTCTGATAGAAGAAACAGATTCTGATGGGAGAAACAGATTCTGATAGGAGAAACAGATTCTGATGGGAGAAACAGATTCTGATAGGAGAAACAGATTCTGATAGGAGAAACAGATTCTGATAGGAGAAACAGATTCTGATAGAAGAAATAGATTCTGATAGGAGAAACATATTCTGATAGGGGAAACAGATTCTGATAGGAGAAACAGATTACGATAGGAGAAACAGATTCTGGTAGGAGAAACAGATTCTGATAGGAGAAACAGATTCTGATAGAAGAAACAGATTCTGATAGGAGAAACAGATTCTGATGGGAGAAACAGATTCTGATAGGAGAAACAGATTCTGATAGGAGAAATAGGTTCTGATAGGGGAAACAGATTCTGATAGGAGAAATAGATTCTGATAGGAGAAACAGATTCTGATAGGAGAAACAGATTCTGATGGGAGAAACAGATTCTGGTAGGGGAAACAGATTCTGATAGGGGAAACAGATTCTGATAGGAGAAACAGATTCTGATAGGAGAAACAGATTCTGATAGGAGAAACAGATTCTGATAGAAGAAATAGATTCTGATAGAAGAAACAGATTCTGATAGAAGAAATAGATTCTGATAGGAGAAATAGATTCTGATAGGATGATTCTGATAGGAGAAATAGATTCTGATAGGAGAAACACATTCTGGTAGGAGAAACAGATTCTGATAGGAGAAACAGATTCTGATAGGAGAAATAGATTCTGATAGGAGAAACAGATTCTGATAGGAGAAACAGATTCTGATAGAAGAAACAGATTCTGATAGGAGAAATGGATTCTGATAAGAGAAATAGATTCTGATAGGAGAAACAGATTCTGATAGGAGAAACAGATTGTGATAGGAGAAATAGATTCTGATAGGAGAAACAGATTCTGATAGGAGAAACAGATTCTGATAGAAGAAACAGATTCTGATAGAAGAAACAGATTCTGATAGAAGAAACAGATTCTGATAGGAGAAACAGATTCTGATAGGAGAAACAGATTCTGATGGGAGAAACAGATTCTGATAGAAGAAACAGATTCTGATAGGAGAAATAGATTCTAATAGGAGAAACAGATTCTGATAGGAGAAATAGATTCTGATAGGAGAAATATATTCTGATAGGAGAAACAGATTCTGATAGAAGAAACAGATTCTGATAGGAGAAACAGATTCTGATAGGAGAAATAGATTCTGATAGGAGAAATATATTCTGATAGGAGAAACAGATTCTGATGGGAGAAACAGATTCTGGTAGGAGAAACAGATTCTGATAGAAGAAACAGATTCTGATAGAAAAAACAGATTCTGATAGGAGAAACAGATTCTGATAGGAGAAACAGATTCTGATAGAAGAAACAGATTCTGATAGGAGAAACAGATTCTGATAGAAGAAACAGATTCTGATAGGAGAAATAGATTCTGATAGGAGAAATAGATTCTGATAGGAGAAACAGATTCTGATAGGAGAAATAGATTCTGATAGGAGAAATATATTCTGATAGGAGAAACAGATTCTGATGGGAGAAACAGATTCTGGTAGGAGAAACAGATTCTGATAGAAGAAACAGATTCTGATAGAAAAAACAGATTCTGATAGGAGAAACAGATTCTGATAGGAGAAACAGATTCTGATAGAAGAAACAGATTCTGATAGGAGAAACAGATTCTGATAGAAGAAACAGATTCTGATGGGAGAAACAGATTCTGATGGGAGAAACAGATTCTGATAAGAGAAACATATTCTGATAGGAGAAACAGATTCTGATAGGGGAAACAGATTCTGATAGGAGAAACAGATTATGATAGGAGAAACAGATTCTGATAAGAGAAACATATTCTGATAGGAGAAACAGATTCTGATAGGGGAAACAGATTCTGATAGGAGAAACAGATTCTGATAAGAGAAACATATTCTGATAGGAGAAACAGATTCTGATAGGAGAAACAGATTCTGATAGGAGAAACAGATTCTGATAGAAGAAATAGATTCTGATAGGAGAAACATATTCTGATAGGGGAAACAGATTCTGATAGGAGAAACAGATTACGATAGGAGAAACAGATTCTGGTAGGAGAAACAGATTCTGATAGGAGAAACAGATTCTGATAGAAGAAACAGATTCTGATAGGAGAAACAGATTCTGATAGGAGAAATAGATTCTGATAGGAGAAACAGATTCTGATAGGAGAAACAGATTATGATAGGAGAAACAGACTCTGATAGGAGAAATAGATTCTGATAGGAAAAACAGATTCTGATAGAAGAAACAGATTCTGATAGGAGAAATAGATTCTGATAGGAGAAATAGATTCTGATAGGAGAAACAGATTCTGATAGGAGAAACAGATTCTGATAGAAGAAACAGATTCTGATAGGAAAAACAGATTCTGGTAGGAGAAACAGATTCTGATAGGGGAAACAGATTCTGATGGGAGAAATAGATTCTGATAGGAGAAACAGATTCTGATAGGAGAAATAGATTCTGATAGAAGAAACAGATTCTGGTAGGAGAAACAGATTCTGATAGAAGAAATAGATTCTGATAGGAGAAACATATTCTGATAGGAGAAACAGATTCTGATAGAAGAAACAGATTCTGATAGGAGAAATAGATTCTGATAGGAGAAATAGATTCTGATAGGAGAAACAGATGCTGATAGAAGAAACAGATTATGATAGGAGAAACAGATTATGATAGGAGAAATAGATTCTGATAGGAGAAACAGATTCTGATGGGAGAAACAGATTCTGATAGGAGAAACAGATTCTGATAGTAGAAATAGATTCTGATAGGAGAAACAGATTCTGATAGGGGAAACAGATTATGATTGGAGAAACAGATTATGATAGGAGAAACAGATTCTGATAGAAGAAACAGATTCTGATAGGAGAAACAGATTCTGATAGAAGAAACAGATTCTGATAGGAGAAATAGATTCTGATAAGAGAAACAGATTCTGATAGGAGAAACAGATTCTGATAGAAACAGATAGGAGAAATAGATTCTGATAAGAGAAACAGATTCTGATAGGAGAAACAGATTCTGATAGAAGAAACAGATTCTGATAGGAGAAATAGATTCTGATAAGAGAAACAGATTCTGATGGGAGAAATAGATTCTGATAGAAGAAACAGATTCTGATAGGAGAAACAGATTCTGATGGGAGAAACAGATTCTGATAGAAGAAACAGATTCTGATAGAAGAAATAGATTATGATAGGAGAAACAGATTCTGATGGGAGAAACAGATTCTGATAGGAGAAACAGATTCTGATAGGAGAAATAGGTTCTGATAGGGGAAACAGATTCTGATAGGAGAAATAGATTCTGATAGGAGAAACAGATTCTGATAGGAGAAACAGATTCTGATGGGAGAAACAGATTCTGGTAGGGGAAACAGATTCTGATAGGGGAAACAGATTCTGATAGGAGAAACAGATTCTGATAGGAGAAACAGATTCTGATAGGAGAAACAGATTCTGATAGGGGAAACAGATTCTGATAGGAGAAATAGATTCTGATAGGAGAAACAGATTCTGATAGGAGAAACAGATTCTGATAGAAGAAATAGATTCTGATAGAAGAAACAGATTCTGATAGAAGAAATAGATTCTGATAGGAGAAATAGATTCTGATAGGAGAAATAGATTCTGATAGGAGAAACACATTCTGGTAGGAGAAACAGATTCTGATAGGAGAAACAGATTCTGATAGGAGAAATAGATTCTGATAGGAGAAACAGATTCTGATAGGAGAAACAGATTCTGATAGAAGAAACAGATTCTGATAGGAGAAATAGATTCTGATAAGAGAAATAGATTCTGATAGGAGAAACAGATTCTGATAGGAGAAACAGATTGTGATAGGAGAAATAGATTCTGATAGGAGAAACAGATTCTGATAGGAGAAACAGATTCTGATAGAAGAAACAGATTCTGATAGAAGAAACAGATTCTGATAGAAGAAACAGATTCTGATAGGAGAAACAGATTCTGATAGGAGAAACAGATTCTGATGGGAGAAACAGATTCTGATAGAAGAAACAGATTCTGATAGGAGAAATAGATTCTAATAGGAGAAACAGATTCTGATAGGAGAAACAGATTCTGATAGAAGAAACAGATTCTGATAGAAGAAACAGATTCTGATAGGAGAAACAGATTCTGATAGGAGAAACAGATTCTGATAGAAGAAACAGATTCTGATAGGAGAAATAGATTCTGATAGGAGAAACAGATTCTGATAGGAGAAATAGATTCTGATAGGAGAAATATATTCTGATAGGAGAAACAGATTCTGATGGGAGAAACAGATTCTGGTAGGAGAAACAGATTCTGATAGAAGAAACAGATTCTGATAGAAAAAACAGATTCTGATAGGAGAAACAGATTCTGATAGGAGAAACAGATTCTGATAGAAGAAACAGATTCTGATAGGAGAAACAGATTCTGATAGAAGAAACAGATTCTGATGGGAGAAACAGATTCTGATGGGAGAAACAGATTCTGATAAGAGAAACATATTCTGATAGGAGAAACAGATTCTGATAGGGGAAACAGATTCTGATGGGAGAAACAGATTCTGATAGGAGAAACAGATTCTGATAGTAGAAATAGATTCTGATAGGAGAAACAGATTCTGATAGGGGAAACAGATTATGATTGGAGAAACAGATTATGATAGGAGAAACAGATTCTGATAGAAGAAACAGATTCTGATAGGAGAAATAGATTCTGATAAGAGAAACAGATTCTGATAGGAGAAACAGATTCTGATAGGAGAAATATATTCTGATAGAAGAAATAGATTCTGATAGGAGAAATAGATTCTGATAGAAGAAACAGATTCTGATAGGAGAAATAGATTCTGATAGGAGAAATAGATTCTGATAGGAGAAACAGATTCTGATAGGAGAAACAGATTCTGGTAGGAGAAACAGATTCTGATAGGAGAAACAGATTCTGATAGGAGAAACAGATTCTGGTAGGAGAAACAGATTCTGATAGGAGAAATAGATTCTGATAGAAGAAACAGATTCTGATAGGAGAAACAGATTCTGATGGGAGAAACAGATTCTGATAGAAGAAACAGATTCTGATAGGAGAAACAGATTCTGATAGAAGAAACAGATTCTGATAGGAGAAACAGATTCTGGTAGGAGAAACAGATTCTGATAGGAGAAACAGATTCTGATGGGAGAACCAGATTCTGATAGAAGAAACAGATTCTGATAGAAGAAATAGATTCTGATAGGAGAAACAGATTCTGATGGGAGAAACAGATTCTGATAGGAGAAACAGATTCTGATAGAAGAAACAGATTCTGATGGGAGAAACAGATTCTGATGGGAGAAACAGATTCTGATAGGGGAAACAGATTCTGATAGGAGAAATAGATTCTGATAGGAGAAACAGATTCTGATAGGAGAAACAGATTCTGATGGGAGAAACAGATTCTGGTAGGGGAAACAGATTCTCATAGGGGAAACAGATTCTGATAGGAGAAACAGATTCTGATAGGAGAAACAGATTCTGATAGGAGAAACAGATTCTGATAGGGGAAACAGATTCTGATAGGAGAAATAGATTCTGATAGGAGAAACAGATTCTGATAGGAGAAACAGATTCTGATAGAAGAAATAGATTCTGATAGAAGAAACAGATTCTGATAGAAGAAATAGATTCTGATAGGAGAAATAGATTCTGATAGGATGATTCTGATAGGAGAAATAGATTCTGATAGGAGAAACACATTCTGGTAGGAGAAACACATTCTGATAGGAGAAACAGATTCTGATAGGAGAAATAGATTCTGATAGGAGAAACAGATTCTGATAGGAGAAACAGATTCTGATAGAAGAAACAGATTCTGATAGGAGAAATAGATTCTGATAAGAGAAATAGATTCTGATAGGAGAAACAGATTCTGATAGGAGAAACAGATTGTGATAGGAGAAATAGATTCTGATAGGAGAAACAGATTCTGATAGGAGAAACAGATTCTGATAGAAGAAACAGATTCTGATAGAAGAAACAGATTCTGATAGAAGAAACAGATTCTGATAGGAGAAACAGATTCTGATAGGAGAAACAGATTCTGATGGGAGAAACAGATTCTGATAGAAGAAACAGATTCTGATAGGAGAAATAGATTCTAATAGGAGAAACAGATTCTGATAGAAGAAACAGATTCTGATAGAAGAAACAGATTCTGATAGGAGAAACAGATTCTGATAGAAGAAACAGATTCTGATAGGAGAAACAGATTCTGATAGAAGAAACAGATTCTGATAGGAGAAATAGATTCTGATAGGAGAAACAGATTCTGATAGAAGAAACAGATTCTGATAGAAGAAACAGATTCTGATAGAAGAAACAGATTCTGATAGGAGAAACAGATTCTGATAGGAGAAACAGATTCTGATGGGAGAAACAGATTCTGATAGAAGAAACAGATTCTGATGGGAGAAACAGATTCTGATAAGAGAAACAGATTCTGATAGGAGAAACAGATTCTGATAGGAGAAATAGATTCTGATAGGAGAAATAGATTCTGATAGGAGAAACAGATTCTGATAGGAGAAATAGATTCTGATAGGAGAAATATATTCTGATAGGAGAAACAGATTCTGATAGAAGAAACAGATTCTGGTGGGAGAAACAGATTCTGATAAGAGAAACATATTCTGATAGGAGAAACAGATTCTGATAGGGGAAACAGATTCTGATAGGAGAAACAGATTATGATAGGAGAAACAGATTATGATAGGAGAAACAGATTCTGATAAGAGAAACATATTCTGATAGGAGAAACAGATTCTGATAGGGGAAACAGATTCTGATAGGAGAAACAGATTCTGATAAGAGAAACATATTCTGATAGGAGAAACAGATTCTGATAGGAGAAACAGATTCTGATAGGAGAAACAGATTCTGATAGAAGAAATAGATTCTGATAGGAGAAACATATTCTGATAGGGGAAACAGATTCTGATAGGAGAAACAGATTATGATAGGAGAAACAGATTCTGGTAGGAGAAACAGATTCTGATAGGAGAAACAGATTCTGATAGAAGAAACAGATTCTGATAGGAGAAACAGATTCTGATAGGAGAAATAGATTCTGATAGGAGAAACAGATTCTGATAGGAGAAACAGATTATGATAGGAGAAACAGACTCTGATAGGAGAAATAGATTCTGATAGGAGAAACAGATTCTGATAGAAGAAACAGATTCTGATAGGAGAAATAGATTCTGATAGGAGAAATAGATTCTGATAGGAGAAACAGATTCTGATAGAAGAAACAGATTCTGATAGGAGAAACAGATTCTGATAGAAGAAACAGATTCTGATAGGAGAAACAGATTCTGATAGGAGAAACAGATTCTGATGGGAGAAACAGATTCTGATAGGAGAAACAGATTCTGATAGTAGAAATAGATTCTGATAGGAGAAACAGATTCTGATAGGGGAAACAGATTATGATTGGAGAAACAGATTATGATAGGAGAAACAGATTCTGATAGAAGAAACAGATTCTGATAGGAGAAACAGATTCTGATAGAAGAAACAGATTCTGATAGGAGAAATAGATTCTGATAAGAGAAACAGATTCTGATAGGAGAAACAGATTCTGATAGAAACAGATAGGAGAAATAGATTCTGATAAGAGAAACAGATTCTGATAGGAGAAACAGATTCTGATAGAAGAAACAGATTCTGATAGGAGAAATAGATTCTGATAAGAGAAACAGATTCTGATAGGAGAAACAGATTCTGATAGAAACAGATAGGAGAAATAGATTCTGATAAGAGAAACAGATTCTGATAGGAGAAACAGATTCTGATAGAAGAAACAGATTCTGATAGGAGAAATAGATTCTGATAAGAGAAACAGATTCTGATAGGAGAAACAGATTCTGATAGGAGAAATATATTCTGATAGAAGAAATAGATTCTGATAGGAGAAATAGATTCTGATAGAAGAAACAGATTCTGATAGGAGAAATAGATTCTGATAGGAGAAATAGATTCTGATAGGAGAAACAGATTCTGATAGGAGAAACAGATTCTGGTAGGAGAAACAGATTATGATAGGAGAAACAGATTCTGATAGGAGAAACAGATTCTGATAGGAGAAACAGATTCTGATAGGAGAAATAGATTCTGATAGAAGAAACAGATTCTGATAGGAGAAACAGATTCTGATGGGAGAAACAGATTCTGATAGAAGAAACAGATTCTGATAGAAGAAATAGATTCTGATAGGAGAAACAGATTCTGATGGGAGAAACAGATTCTGATAGGAGAAACAGATTCTGATAGGAGAAATAGGTTCTGATAGGGGAAACAGATTCTGATAGGAGAAACAGATTCTGATGGGAGAAACAGATTCTGGTAGGAGAAACAGATTCTGATAGGGGAAACAGATTCTGATAGGAGAAACAGATTCTGATAGGGGAAACAGATTCTGATAGGAGAAATAGATTCTGATTGGAGGAACAGATTCTGATAGGAGAAACAGATTCTGATAGAAGAAATAGATTCTGATAGAAGAAACAGATTCTGATAGAAGAAATAGATTCTGATAGGAGAAATAGATTCTGATAGGAGAAACAGATTCTGGTAGGAGAAACAGATTCTGATAGGAGAAACAGATTCTGATAGGAGAAATAGATTCTGATAGGAGAAACAGATTCTGATAGGAGAAACAGATTCTGATAGAAGAAACAGATTCTGATAGAAGAAACAGATTCTGATAGAAGAAACAGATTCTGATAGGAGAAACAGATTCTGATAGGAGAAACAGATTCTGATGGGAGAAACAGATTCTGATAGAAGAAACAGATTCTGATAGGAGAAATAGATTCTGATAGGAGAAACAGATTCTGATAGGAGAAACAGATTCTGATAGAAGAAACAGATTCTGATAGAAGAAACAGATTCTGATAGGAGAAACAGATTCTGATAGGAGAAACAGATTCTGATAGAAGAAACAGATTCTGATAGGAGAAATAGATTCTGATAGGAGAAACAGATTCTGATAGGAGAAATAGATTCTGATAGGAGAAATATATTCTGATAGGAGAAACAGATTCTGATGGGAGAAACAGATTCTGGTAGGAGAAACAGATTCTGATAGAAGAAACAGATTCTGATAGAAGAAACAGATTCTGATAGGAGAAACAGATTCTGATAGGAGAAACAGATTCTGATAGGAGAAATAGATTCTGATAGGAGAAACAGATTCTGATAGGAGAAACAGATTCTGATAGAAGAAACAGATTCTGATAGGAGAAACAGATTCTGATAGAAGAAACAGATTCTGATAGAAGAAACAGATTCTGATAGGAGAAACAGATTCTGATAGGAGAAACAGATTCTGATAGGAGAAATAGATTCTGATAGGAGAAACAGATTTTGATAGGAGAAATAGATTCTGATAGGAGAAATAGATTCTGATAGGAGAAATAGATTCTGATAGGAGAAACAGATTCTGATGGGAGAAACAGATTCTGATGGGAGAAACAGATTCTGATAAGAGAAACATATTCTGATAGGAGAAACAGATTCTGATAGGAGAAACAGATTCTGATAGAAGAAACAGATTCTGATAGGAGAAACAGATTCTGATGGGAGAAACAGATTCTGATGGGAGAAACAGATTCTGATAAGAGAAACATATTCTGATAGGAGAAACAGATTCTGATAGGGAAACAGATTCTGATAGGAGAAACAGATTATGATAGGAGAAACAGATTCTGATAGAAGAAACAGATTCTGATGGGAGAAACAGATTCTGATGGGAGAAACAGATTCTGATAGAAGAAACAGATTCTGATAGGAGAAACAGATTCTGATAAGAGAAACAGATTCTGATAAGAGAAACATATTCTGATAGGAGAAACAGATTCTGATAGGGGAAACAGATTCTGATAGGAGAAACAGATTATGATAGGGGAAACAGATTCTGATAGGAGAAACAGATTCTGATAGGAGAAACAGATTATGATAGGAGAAACAGATTCTGATAGGAGAAACAGATTCTGATAGAAGAAACTGATTCTGATAGGAGAAACAGATTCTGATAGAAGAAACAGATTCTGATGGGAGAAACAGATTCTGATGGGAGAAACAGATTCTGATGGGAGAAACAGATTCTGATAAGAGAAACATATTCTGATAGGAGAAACAGAGTCTGATAGGGGAAACAGATTCTGATAGGAGAAACAGATTATGATAGGAGAAACAGATTCTGATAGGAGAAACAGATTCTGATAAGAGAAACAGATTCTGATAGGAGAAACAGATTCTGATAGGGGAA
Source organism: Bathymodiolus brooksi (assembly GCA_963680875.1). Classification (NCBI taxonomy): domain Eukaryota; kingdom Metazoa; phylum Mollusca; class Bivalvia; order Mytilida; family Modiolidae; genus Bathymodiolus; species Bathymodiolus brooksi. The sequence goes on from OY804585.1 coordinate 98,815,680, forward strand.
ACAGATTCTGATGGGAGAAACAGATTCTGATAAGAGAAACAGATTCTGATAGGAGAAACAGATTCTGATAGGAGAAATAGATTCTGATAGGAGAAACAGATTCTGATGGGAGAAACAGATTCTGATGGGAGAAACAGATTCTGATAAGAGAAACATATTCTGATAGGAGAAACAGATTCTGATAGGAGAAACAGATTCTGATAGAAGAAACAGATTCTGATGGGAGAAACAGATTCTGATGGGAGAAACAGATTCTGATAAGAGAAACATATTCTGATAGGAGAAACAGATTCTGATAGGGGAAACAGATTCTGATAGGAGAAACAGATTATGATAGGAGAAACAGATTCTGGTAGGAGAAACAGATTCTGATAAGAGAAACAGATTCTGATAAGAGAAACATATTCTGATAGAAGAAATAGATTCTGATAGAAGAAACAGATTCTGATAGGAGAAACAGATTCTGATAGGGGAAACAGATTCTGATAGGAGAAACAGATTATGATAGGGGAAACAGATTCTGATAGGAGAAACAGATTCTGATAGGAGAAACAGATTATGATAGGAGAAACAGATTCTGATAGGAGAAACAGATTCTGATAGAAGAAACTGATTCTGATAGGAGAAACAGATTCTGATAGAAGAAACAGATTCTGATGGGAGAAACAGATTCTGATGGGAGAAACAGATTCTGATGGGAGAAACAGATTCTGATAAGAGAAACATATTCTGATAGGAGAAACAGATTCTGATAGGAGAAACAGATTCTGATAGGGGAAACAGATTCTGATAGGAGAAACAGATTATGATAGGAGAAACAGATTCTGATAGGAGAAACAGATTCTGATAAGAGAAACAGATTCTGATAGGAGAAACAGATTCTGATAGGGGAAACAGATTCTGATGGGAGAAACAGATTCTGATAAGAGAAACATATTCTGATAGGAGAAACAGATTCTGATAGGAGAAACAGATTCTGATAGGAGAAACAGATTCTGATAGAAGAAATAGATTATGATAGGAGAAACATATTCTGATAGGGGAAACAGATTCTGATAGGAGAAACAGATTCTGATAGGAGAAACAGATTATGATAGGAGAAACAGATTCTGATAGGAGAAACAGATTCTGATAGAAGAAACTGATTCTGATAGGAGAAACAGATTCTGATAGAAGAAACAGATTCTGATGGGAGAAACAGATTCTGATGGGAGAAACAGATTCTGATGGGAGAAACAGATTCTGATAAGAGAAACATATTCTGATAGGAGAAACAGATTCTGATAGGGGAAACAGATTCTGATAGGAGAAACAGATTATGATAGGAGAAACAGATTCTGATAGGAGAAACAGATTCTGATAAGAGAAACAGATTCTGATAGGAGAAACAGATTCTGATAGGGGAAACAGATTCTGATGGGAGAAACAGATTCTGATAAGAGAAACAGATTCTGATAGGAGAAACAGATTCTGATAGGAGAAATAGATTCTGATAGGAGAAACAGATTCTGATGGGAGAAACAGATTCTGATGGGAGAAACAGATTCTGATAAGAGAAACATATTCTGATAGGAGAAACAGATTCTGATAGGAGAAACAGATTCTGATAGAAGAAACAGATTCTGATAGGAGAAACAGATTCTGATGGGAGAAACAGATTCTGATGGGAGAAACAGATTCTGATAAGAGAAACATATTCTGATAGGAGAAACAGATTCTGATAGGAGAAACAGATTCTGATAGAAGAAACAGATTCTGATAGGAGAAACAGATTCTGATGGGAGAAACAGATTCTGATGGGAGAAACAGATTCTGATAAGAGAAACATATTCTGATAGGAGAAACAGATTCTGATAGGGGAAACAGATTCTGATGGGAGAAACAGATTATGATAGGAGAAACAGATTCTGGTAGGAGAAACAGATTCTGATAGAAGAAACTGATTCTGATAGGAGAAACAGATTCTGATAGAAGAAACAGATTCTGATAGGAGAAATAGATTCTGATAGGAGAAATAGATTCTGATAGGAGAAACAGATGCTGATAGAAGAAACAGATTATGATAGGAGAAACAGATTATGATAGGAGAAATAGATTCTGATAGGAGAAACAGATTCTGATGGGAGAAACAGATTCTGATAGGAGAAACAGATTCTGATAGGAGAAATAGATTCTGATAGGAGAAACAGATTCTGATAGAAGAAACTGATTCTGATAGGAGAAACAGATTCTGATAGAAGAAACAGATTCTGATGGGAGAAACAGATTCTGATGGGAGAAACAGATTCTGATGGGAGAAACAGATTCTGATAAGAGAAACATATTCTGATAGGAGAAACAGATTCTGATAGGAGAAACAGATTCTGATAGGGGAAACAGATTCTGATAGGAGAAACAGATTCTGATGGGAGAAACAGATTCTGATAGGAGAAATAGATTATGATAGGAGAAACAGATTCTGATAGGAGAAACAGATTCTGATAGAAGAAACAGATTCTGATAGGAGAAACAGATTCTGATAGGAGAAACAGATTCTGATAGAAGAAACAGATTCTGATAGGAGAAATAGATTCTGATAGGAGAAATAGATTCTGATAGGAGAAACAGATGCTGATAGAAGAAACAGATTATGATAGGAGAAACAGATTATGATAGGAGAAATAGATTCTGATAGGAGAAACAGATTCTGATGGGAGAAACAGATTCTGATAGGAGAAACAGATTCTGATAGGAGAAATAGATTCTGATAGGAGAAACAGATTCTGATGGGAGAAACAGATTCTGATGGGAGAAACAGATTCTGATAAGAGAAACATATTCTGATAGGAGAAACAGATTCTGATAGGAGAAACAGATTCTGATAGGAGAAACAGATTCTGATAGGAGAAACAGATTATGATAGGGGAAACAGATTCTGATGGGAGAAACAGATTCTGATAGGAGAAACAGATTCTGATAGAAGAAACAGATTCTGATAGGAGAAACAGATTCTGATGGGAGAAACAGATTCTGATAGAAGAAACAGATTCTGATAGGAGAAACAGATTCTGATGGGAGAAACAGATTCTGATAGGAGAAACAGATTCTGATAGGAGAAACAGATTCTGATAGAAGAAACAGATTCTGATAGGAGAAACAGATTCTGATGGGAGAAACAGATTCTGATGGGAGAAACAGATTCTGATAAGAGAAACATATTCTGATAGGAGAAACAGATTCTGATAGGGGAAACAGATTCTGATAGGAGAAACAGATTCTGATAGAAGAAACAGATTCTGATAGGAGAAACAGATTCTGATAGGAGAAACACATTCTGATAGAAGAAACAGATTCTGATAGGAGAAACAGATTCTGATAGGAGAAACAGATTCTGATAGGAGAAACAGATTCTGATAGGAGAAACAGATTATGATAGGGGAAACAGATTCTGATAGGAGAAACAGATTCTGATAGGAGAAACAGATTCTGATAGAAGAAACAGATTCTGATAGGAGAAACAGATTCTGATGGGAGAAACAGATTCTGATGGGAGAAACAGATTCTGATAAGAGAAACATATTCTGATAGGAGAAACAGATTCTGATAGGGGAAACAGATTCTGATGGGAGAAACAGATTATGATAGGAGAAACAGATTCTGGTAGGAGAAACAGATTCTGATAAGAGAAACAGATTCTGATAAGAGAAACATATTCTGATAGGAGAAACAGATTCTGATAGGGGAAACAGATTCTGATAGGAGAAACAGATTATGATAGGAGAAACAGATTCTGATAAGAGAAACAGATTCTGATAGGAGAAACAGATTCTGATAAGAGAAACAGATTCTGATAGGAGAAATAGATTCTGATAGGAGAAACAGATTCTGATAGGGGAAACAGATTCTGATGGGAGAAACAGATTCTGATAAGAGAAACAGATTCTGATAGGAGAAACAGATTCTGATAGGAGAAACAGATTCTGATAGGAGAAACAGATTCTGATAGAAGAAATAGATTATGATAGGAGAAACATATTCTGATAGGGGAAACAGATTCTGATAGGAGAAACAGATTATGATAGGAGAAACAGATTCTGGTAGGAGAAACAGATTCTGATAGGAGAAACAGATTCTGATAGAAGAAACAGATTCTGATAGGAGAAACAGATTCTGATAGAAGAAACAGATTCTGATAGGAGAAACAGATTCTGATAGGAGAAATAGATTCTGATAGGAGAAACAGATTCTGATAGGAGAAAGAGATTATGATAGGAGAAACAGATTCTGGTAGGAGAAACAGATTCTGATAGGAGAAACAGATTCTGATAGGAGAAACAGATTCTGATAGAAGAAATAGATTCTGATAGGAGAAACATATTCTGATAGGAGAAACAGATTCTGATAGAAGAAACAGATTCTGATAGGAGAAATAGATTCTGATAGGAGAAATAGATTCTGATAGGAGAAACAGATGCTGATAGAAGAAACAGATTATGATAGGAGAAACAGATTATGATAGGAGAAATAGATTCTGATAGGAGAAACAGATTCTGATGGGAGAAACAGATTCTGATAGGAGAAACAGATTCTGATAGGAGAAATAGATTCTGATAGGAGAAACAGATTCTGATGGGAGAAACAGATTCTGATGGGAGAAACAGATTCTGATAAGAGAAACATATTCTGATAGGAGAAACAGATTCTGATAGGAGAAACAGATTCTGATAGAAGAAACAGATTCTGATAGGAGAAACAGATTCTGATGGGAGAAACAGATTCTGATGGGAGAAACAGATTCTGATAAGAGAAACATATTCTGATAGGAGAAACAGATTCTGATAGGGGAAACAGATTCTGATAGGAGAAACAGATTCTGATAAGAGAAACAGATTCTGATAAGAGAAACATATTCTGATAGGAGAAACAGATTCTGATAGGGGAAACAGATTCTGATAGGAGAAACAGATTCTGATAAGAGAAACATATTCTGATAGGAGAAACAGATTCTGATAGGGGAAACAGATTCTGATAGGAGAAACAGATTCTGATAAGAGAAACATATTCTGATAGGAGAAACAGATTCTGATAGGAGAAACAGATTCTGATAGGAGAAACAGATTCTGATAGGAGAAATAGATTCTGATAGAAGAAACAGATTCTGATAGGAGAAATAGATTCTGATAGAAGAAACAGATTCTGATGGGAGAAACAGATTCTGATGGGAGAAACAGATTCTGATGGGAGAAACAGATTCTGATGGGAGAAACAGATTCTGATGGGAGAAACAGATTCTGATAGGAGAAACAGATTCTGATAGGAGAAACAGATTCTGATAGAAGAAACTGATTCTGATAGGAGAAACAGATTCTGATAGAAGAAACAGATTCTGATGGGAGAAACAGATTCTGATGGGAGAAACAGATTCTGATGGGAGAAACAGATTCTGATAAGAGAAACATATTCTGATAGGAGAAACAGATTCTGATAGGAGAAACAGATTCTGATAGGAGAAACAGATTCTGATAGAAGAAATAGATTATGATAGGAGAAACATATTCTGATAGGGGAAACAGATTCTGATAGGAGAAACAGATTCTGATAGGAGAAACAGATTCTGATAGGAGAAACAGATTCTGATAGGAGAAACAGATTCTGATAGGAGAAACAGATTCTGATAGGAGAAACAGATTATGATAGGAGAAACAGATTCTGGTAGGAGAAACAGATTCTGATAGGAGAAACAGATTCTGATAGGAGAAACAGATTCTGATAGAAGAAATAGATTCTGATAGGAGAAACATATTCTGATAGGAGAAACAGATTCTGATGGGAGAAACAGATTCTGGTAGGAGAAACAGATTCTGATAGGAGAAACAGATTCTGATAGGAGAAATAGATTCTGATAGGAGAAATAGATTCTGATAGGAGAAACAGATGCTGATAGAAGAAACAGATTCTGATAGAAGAAACAGATTCTGATAGGAGAAACAGATTCTGATAGGAGAAACAGATTCTGATAGAAGAAACAGATTCTGATAGGAGAAACAGATTCTGATAGAAGAAACAGATTCTGATAGGAGAAACAGATTCTGATAGGAGAAATAGATTCTGATAGGAGAAACAGATTCTGATAGGAGAAAGAGATTATGATAGGAGAAACAGATTCTGGTAGGAGAAACAGATTCTGATAGGAGAAACAGATTCTGATAGGAGAAACAGATTCTGATAGAAGAAATAGATTCTGATAGGAGAAACATATTCTGATAGGAGAAACAGATTCTGATAGAAGAAACAGATTCTGATAGGAGAAATAGATTCTGATAGGAGAAATAGATTCTGATAGGAGAAACAGATGCTGATAGAAGAAACAGATTATGATAGGAGAAACAGATTATGATAGGAGAAATAGATTCTGATAGGAGAAACAGATTCTGATGGGAGAAACAGATTCTGATAGGAGAAACAGATTCTGATAGGAGAAATAGATTCTGATAGGAGAAACAGATTCTGATAGGGGAAACAGATTATGATGGGAGAAACAGATTATGATAGGAGAAACAGATTCTGATAGAAGAAACAGATTCTCCTTTTGTTACCAGTGAATTACAATACTTCTCCACTCTTTATAGTTAGAATTTCAAATTTAAATCTTGAATGGAGAAATGTTGTACCTCACTGGTAGCAAGAGAATCTATATAAGTTTTTAGGAAAGTTTGAAGATAGCAAATGGGTAACCAGAAGCCGTGAATCGGAGATTAGGACAGACAATGCAATGGCCAAATAAAAGGACAAAAAGACAAGCAATGATCCACAAAACATTACACTGAACACTAAAGGCTGAGCAACATGAATCCACCAAAAAAAGAAAAAGACAGGAGTAATATAACCTGGTAGTAAACTGTACAGTGTAACCTTGTTGTGTCAAAGTTGAATGGACTGTTGATTATATTTGAGATAACAGAGTTTTCAAGTTAACTGGAATCAAAATTAAGCTAAAAGATACTGGGAAGGACCAATGATTACTTTGGGCAAGTTCACTCTATTTCTGGTAAAATATTCCATCCATTTTAGCTATGTTATCCAAGGTAAATTGAAGTTGAATGGACATTTGGTCCAGTAAAGGAGTACGAATTACTGGACCCAGCTTCAAGTTTACAGGACATTCACATACTCCACAGAGGAGGTGCTCAGATTCCTACTGGTCATTTTGTCTAGTAATGAATAACCTTTTACTGGACCAAACCAATTTTTGCTGGACATTGCCACATGTTGGACAGGCCTTAGGAATGACTGTTTTAGAGTAAAAAGAATCTATAATATTAGCTTTATTTAAACTGCAGTAAATTGATCTGGTTATTAAAGTTGATTGTTTCTAATTGTTAGTAATGTCCTGTTGAAGACATTTACATCCCACGTCACATTTATAATCTATAACTAGCTTAATAAAGGTATTCTATAATTTCCTTAATAAAGGTAAATATTTGACAAAGACTCGTTAGTAACAATCAATTTGTTTTTCGAAAAAGCACATTTATTTAATATTTGTTTTGATGCTGAAGTAGCAGTTTTATAATTATGTATCGACCAAGTGTCTTTCAAATTCAGCTTTACTTGTATGAAATCCCAAAATATTATGTCTTTCACAGCTTCATCAAAGATAGAATATCTTCATCTTGAACAGCATTATTTGAGATAACAAATGGCTTTATTTTCTTTAGTATTTAACCTTTTTCCTCTGTTGATCTAGGACTGACAAATCATTAATCTACTCTATCTAAACTTTAACCTGGTGTATCAATCTTTAATTGTGTAGTTCCTGAACCTTCCCCAGTGTATTAGTGGCAGTAAAGGGTCAGCAGCATGCAGTCAGTATCATATAATGTACAATGTTAAGTGGTTTAACATAGCCAGTCTCTAGGAAGAACTGTGGATTACATTGTCTTGTATGTTATCACTGTGCAGTGTGTTTGGAGATTTTTTACATTTGCAGTAACTTTGCTAGCTTCTGAATGAACTGTATATAAATAGAATACAAATCACACCGACTGATAATATTCTTTATTACATAATGATTTTATTTAAACAATTTTATTGGCTATCATGCTGTCACCTGACATTCCGTAAAATTTGATATTGTTTGATTAAAACTCGTATTGACTTGTTTTCACTTTCACTTTCACTTCTTATTTTAATGTAATAAAACAATTACAGTCTTTTGTATCGGTCAATACGAGTTTTTATGAACCTTAGAAATCAATATTCACCTCAGCCTAAATGCCTCGGTGAATATCGTTTTTAAGGTCCATAAAAACTTGTATTGACCTCAACAAAAGACTATAATTGTATAGTATCAGAGTGAATTCGCTGATACTGATAATATCACTTGGTGAGATCAAAGAAATAATGTCTAAATTACCCATAAAATAAAATTACTGGTATTTTGTTTTTATACAATTATCTTAACATGCATTCTACTTGAACTATGCTTTAGCTCAACTGGCCAAAGGTCAACAGGACTTCTGGGATCACTTGGTGTCTGTTCTCTTTATTTTGTTCATATATTAATCTTCTTCTGAAGAGAATAAAGGCTCATCAATGGAAGGAAGTTGTGCACTGGTCATCCTTTGGGAAGAGGAGATTCAGATTTCAAACAAAAACAATCACGGCAACGAGTTGGCCGAGAACTATGATAGTCTCCACCAATGAAATAAAAGATCTGTAATTTTCTCTCAGAACTTTGGTTTCCTTTACAATAAAGCAAATATTTTCACCAAGGAACTAAAAAATAAGCAGTTCTTGATGAGAACTGTGATTTCTTAGTTTCTTCTGGAAGCTTGGTTTCTTTTACAGCAAAATTATGAATTTCACCAATGAAACAAAGAAAACAGTAGTTTCTGCTGAGAACTTGAGCATCTCTACCAACATAACAAATGGTGAATGTTCTTATCCAAATATTTCTCCACTTAAAGGAGATATATTCTATAAAACTGACTGCAGTATTATTGTTACTGAAATATTGTGGTAAGTCGTGCTATGCACCTATAATATATTAATCCTGACAATTGAATATATATTTTTTTACTTTTCAGAGTATAAAATGAGATAACAAAATGCTATTGCAGACATTGGCAGATTGAGGTGGGTGATGAAGTCATATAATGTTCAACTATGTCATTGTTAATTTATTGCATTCAGGATCAGTTGATTTAGTTACCTTTTGTAAGAACATATATATATATTTATATATACTTGAATAATATAAAGTATAAAGTTCAAGATTATGATTTTTAGTACTTTACGTCACGATAACTGATGGTCACGTGACAATTTTTCAAATCAGATTACAGACGCTGATGAAGCTTGTCGGTCAAGCGAAATATCCGTCGATTTCATTATAATTATAGTCTTTTTGTAGACTTATAGTTATTTTTGTTACATTTTAACATCTTTTTTTGATATCGTTGTGCTAACATTTTAGACGTTTATTTATCATTTTTGTTTGTTTGCACAGTATCGTTAACACTTGTTTCCGATCCGACATCTCGTAGGTTCATACGTTGGCTACTTTTTCAGACGTTTATATATATATATATATATATATATATTTATATAGGCAGAATATTTGACTTAAAGGTGAAAGGTCACTGACGTGGTTTATTAGATACATTTTTTTTTAATTTGCAAGTGGGGCCGTCGTGGTCATGATCATGATCGTATGGTAGTTCGATTTATAACTACTTATGCTATCAGTTCCTATCACCACTAACATTGTGAGTTCGAACCCCGTTCATGGTGAGGAGAACTCAATACAACATTATGTGATAAAGTTTGTCAGTGACTTGTGGCAGGTTGGTGGTTTTCTCCAGGTACTCCGTTTTCCTCCACCAATAAAACTGACCGCCACGATATAACTTAAATATTGTTGAAAAGTGGCGTTAAGCACCATAAACCTAACACAAAAAACCTTAATTTGCTAGTCCTAGATAATGTAATTTATTAAAACTGAGGTAAATCTCCCACGGTAACCATAGTTAATTTTAGATATTCTGTTTAACCCTCTAGTGCCCCACGTAGCATATTTGCTACATGAACTTCTTCGGGGTACCAACAGTAAAATAAAAGTTTGTTTTGTGTCTTTTCCCAGTGTTGAATGTCTGCTACATTGCAAAGTTATTATTAGATATAGAAATATAGTCATCATAACATTTTGTGGTTATCTCCTTTTCTCTCGAAAATGTCAACCTCCATAAAATATGAGTGGTAAAAATATCACTGATTGGAAAATAAAATTATATGATCATACAGATAATAACAGATTCAGAATATGGTTTTTTAGATGATGTTTTCATAAAATATTAAGTTTAATCATAAAATAACAGATGAATTTGTTTCTGAATTCAAGGAATTGATAATTAAAGTAGATTGTATCAAATATGCTACATTGGTAATTACGAAAATATCAAAGGGAAATAATTTAGAAAATAGAAATTAATAAAAGGCAGATAACAGTAGTTATGTAAGCGTACTTTTATTCCGGTGTGTAGAATTTCCGATGAGAAAATTTACACTAGTGTTGTCTATCCATAAATAGTGCAAACTTTAAAAAACACAGATATGTTTTGTTTATTATGATTACCACAAATGTTTATAAACGCGCTAATCACTCAGAACCGGTTTTCCTATTGTTGTCACCCGTGCATTTTATTTAATAGCATCTCATCAATTTATTTCAATATTATAATGACAAAGATTAAATATTAAATTATAAATATGGAGCAGGAGTAATATCAAGCAATATTGAATTACATGAACAGCAAATCTTACAATCAAAATGTTTCTGAAAATGAAAAAAGGAGGATTGGAGCTAGGAGTAAAAAGTTCATGATCAAAGAAATAGTCGGTTTACAATATTTGTATACAAAAGACACAAAAGCTGTAGTAACTGAGGAGAAAAAAAGAATGCTATGTCTATATGTTACATACAGTCAGGAGGCTACCTAGGCAGAAACAAAACTTCTGAAAAGATTAGAAATGAATACTACTGGAAAGGGATGTTTAAAGACGTTTCTAACTTTGTTAAGCTATGCAGTATGCAGAGAGCGTCAGTTTACCAACATAAATTGATTTACAATTTATTATCAAATATATTAGAAAAAGGATGACACTTAAGGTAATGTATTATTTCCTTGAAGAATAACTGCACTAGGTAATTTTTTCCAGGATAAATTATACTAGTGTATTATTTCCACATAGCAATTCATTTTGAAATAATCACTTCAATATTTTTAAACCCCCCAAAAAGCCTATGCCCCATTTTTTTTATAGTCCCCCTAAAAAAATCCCTTTTAAGAGTGTTTTGGATATACAATTAAACAAAGGATAATTTATACTAAGCATGAAAAAAATAACATAGTGCAATAATTCCTCTGGAAATATTGCATAAATTGATATACAATTTATTATAGATCACATCTATTAGAAAAAGGATGACACTTAAGGTAATGTATTATTTCCTTGAAGAATAACTGCACTAGGTATTTTTTTCCAGGATAAATTATACTAGTGTATAATTTCCACATAACAATTCATTTTGAAATAATCATTTCAATATTTTTTAACCTCCCAAGAAGCCCATGCCCCATTTTTTGTATAGTCCCCCTAAATAAATCCCTTTTAAGAGTGTTTTGGATACACAATTAAACAAAGGATAATTTACACTAAGCATGGAAAAAATAACCTAGTGCAATAATTCCTCTGGAAATTATACACTATTGTAACTTGTCCTCTGGAAAGAATACACTGGTGGAAAGAACACGGTGTTACATAGTTACTCCACATTAAACACCAGACAATCCAAGCACACCGACACCATAACCACTACGAATCTACCCACCCACCAAACACATCAGACATAAAGGTATACACATAAAGTGGAGACAACCTGACGTGGTACAGACACTTCTCACAAAAGTGAAGTGGTAGTATAGAGTTAAACCGGTTTCAATGGCACCCAAACCTCCCATTTGTTATTTCATCCAAATGCTTAATCAAAAATACACACAATAAAAAAAAACCTGCATATTACAAATGTCACTGTGCATGGCTTCAGATAAAGCCAATGAAGTTATGTGCTTTTGCAAGTGAAATAGCAGATGGATTAGTGGAAATAAAAGTGTAAATTGACAGGACTCTGGTTTCTTCGCCACCTGTCAAGCCCATGAAAAGGCCTGTAGATATAGTTAGAAAAGATGGAACAAACCACCATCCGATATGGGATGAAAAAAGACAGAGATGTTAATTATTTGGTTGCGATGGATTTTCATATGTAAGAGGAGTTTGAAGATACCAAAGGGGTAATCAGAATCTGTATATCGAAGAAGAACAGATAATGCAATGGCCAAAAGAAAAAGTACAAAAGGACAAACAAGATCTACAAAACACACATAAAACTAAAGAACGAGTAACACGAACCCCACTAAAAACCGGGATGAACTCAGGTGCTCCGGAAAGGTAAGCAGTTCCTTCTCAAAATGCTTTCGATGCCATATACACTTGTGTTTGAGCAAGGACAGAAATGAATTTATTGCTTTCTGCTTTTAATTCAATATTTATGTGAACTGTACGTATGTACCCGTCAAATAACACTTAGATGCAATAAGTTTCAATAATACAAACCAATAAACAAAATTTTACAAAGTACTGGTTAATAGATAATCATCAGTTTAGAAATCCAACTGCACCAATTTGGATATTTAGTATACATTTGTGAATTCTTATTTTATTTTTCATTTTTGCATGTTTCCTATTATGTATTTTGTTGCTGAAATAAATTAGCTTTGTTTTAAACAGTATTCCTAAATAATTAGTTATGTAGCACATTTGATACATCACATCCTGATTCCCGATGTAGCAGATATGCTACAATTCATATTTTCCGAAAAACGAGTGAAAAACCTAAAACAAACACTGATTTGTATTAGACATATCCCAAATACTTACTTTTATTCAATAACATAATTTTTCTTAATGCTAATGGGGGTATAGCACTAGTGGGTTAAGCTCTTCAATTTTCTTGCTGCCAAAGACTTTTAGATTTTTTTGTTTTCTCATCTTTTGACTTTGAGCGTACTTTGATGTTTATTCCAGAAACGTGTCATACACATTAATTTGGTACTGCTTTGACAACTGTTTTACCTGTTTTGTTCAAGTATTGTTATAAATACTGTTATAGTGACAGCCGGAAACTTTGAGCCGTAATGAAAGGGGGAGGTTTGGCGCTTTAAAATCTGATTCAACCCACCATTTCTTTAGAAATGCCTGTACCAAGTCAGGGTCATTACAGTTTTCACAGTTTTCCGGTTGTTGACTGATTTTATCTGTTTATATACTTATGAGTTTTGACTTTCCCTTTGTAAGATTGCTCGGAGTTCGGTAATTTTGTTATTACCCTTATTTAGATACCTACGTTTCTATTTGATACTCGGATATTACCTTTCCAACAGTGTTGAGGCTAACAGTGTAGGACTTTCTGTTACTTGGTAGAAATATATCGTGCAGTATCAAGCAGTCACAAATCACCTAATCTAGCGATAAATAATGGGTCAACCATAATTTGTCATCGCATTCAACTTTGAAAATACTATACTCTATGTCACATGACTGAATTTTTCAAATCTAACCAATGGACATCTTGGTTGTGATCTGTTGGATTTTCCTGTGCATTCAGTGCCTATAACTACTAAAGTTGTGAGTTGGAATCCCTTTCATGGGGAGGTGTACTTGCAACAGGTCGGTGGTACGCCGGTTTCCTCCACCACAAACTAACTGAAATATTGTTGAAAGTGGTGTTCAACACCATAAACCAAACCAAACACAATCCAACCAGAAACCACCAAAACATTTGAATTTGATCAGAAACCATAAAACCATTTTGATTAGCTTATGAAATATACAATATCATTATTATATCATGGTTTTATACGATTATCTGTCGTTTAGTAATTATCCTTCATCTGTCTCTTGATTCGTTTGATTCAGGTGGCAGAATTTTGATATCTTTGAAATCAAGAGCTAATTTGTATTAAATTAGAATTGTACGTTATCATCTCCTTGATCTTTACATGTTCCTGTAAATATTATGTAATGGATCAAAATTTAATATTTAGAATTTTCCAAAATTTTTATTTCTTGGTTGTTTTACTTTATAATTTTGTTCTTGGGTATTAGGTTTCTGCACGTGTAACGGAAGTGTAATTGATACTGAATCTTTTGATTTTAGTATCGATTCGACGACTTAAATAATAAGAAATAGAATCATATAGCAGAAATAATTATCTCTATCACATTATCTAGATATTATAATACCTAAACAAGCCATAATAAAGGTGTTGAAATCTAACTTTTTGTGATAATTATGATATAATGAGTTAATAAACAAACATGGAATCAATAACATTACCATGGAACATACATCTAATTAAGTTAGGATTTGTTTTGTTCAAATACTTCTCTTAATCAACACAAAATAATTACTGTTATATTTATAGTCAATTAGTTGTATCTTGTTTCAGGTTTTTGGTTTTTTATCTAGGGAGATTGATTGGATGATATTTTAAAAGGGATCCTTCATTGTTAGTTAACTCAGGGATAAGAAAATTTAAAACTTATATGAATTATATATATATATATATATATATAAATAAATATAAAATCAAGTGTTTTAACAATTATTTCCTCTAGACAAGAAAATTCATTTCTGAAGGCAATGCATTGTTATGCCCTCACAACAACAAAATCTGGGAGCATATTGTTTTATCCCTGTGTGTCTGTCTGTCTTTCGGTATATAATATATGCTTTGTCATATATAACTTTTTAATTTCCCAGGAAGGTTGTATATATAGATATTTACTGAAGATTTGCATGTTCACCTCTGGTTTTTTAGTGGGGTTTCTTGTTGCTCAAATAGACAAACAGTAGTCGAAAAACACTGCACAGAAATGGCTACCAATAACGTCGTTCTTTTGAAATATTAACGCAACGGTACTTAAAATAATAATTGATTCAGCAGTTATTCATTTCATTTGTATATTATGAAGTGTAATGGATGCTCACACATATTGATTGGAGAAAGAATGAGGTCTGACATGTTTTTTATGTATTTAGACATTGATAAAAGTGTCAGAAGTACCTTGGATCAAGTGAAAAGTTTCTGTTTTTTAATAAATTTATTTTTAAGCTCTGTAATCAATTTAATGAGGTGTTGTCTTATAATATTATAGTTATCAGGACATTGACATTGTTAGTTTTAAACCTTGATTTAAATACATTTTACTGTCATTGTCTGATTACAATGTCAATTGACTATTGGTTCTTTTACTTTGGCAATGACAATGGCAAATATTGTTTACATTGGCAACTGACTGATGGTAAGGATTGTTTACATTGGCAACTGACTGATGGTAAAAATTGTTTACATTGGCAACTGACTGATGACAAAGCTTGATTACATTGGCAACTGACTGATGGTAAAGGTTGTTTACATTGGCAACTGACTGATGGCAAAGGTCGTTTACATTGACAATTGACTGATGGCAAATATTGTTTACATTGGCTACTGACTGATGACAAAGATTGTTTACATTGGCAACTGACTGATGGCAAAGGTTGTTTACATTGACAATTGACTGATGACAAATATTGTTTACATTGGCAACTGACTGATGGTAAAGATTGCGTACATTGGCAACTGTCAGTGACTGATGACAAAGCTTGATTACATTGGCAACTAACTGATGGTAAAGGTTGTTTACATTGGCAACTGACTGATGGCAAAGGTCGTTTACATTGACAATTGACTGATGTCAAATATTGTTTACATTGGCTACTGACTGATGACAAAGATTGTTTACATTGACAACTGACTGATGGCAAAGATTGTTTACATTGACAACTGACTGACGGCAAAGATTGTTTACATTGACAACTGACTGACGGCAAAGATTGTTTACATTGGCTACTAACTGATGGCAAATATTGTTTGCATTAACAACTGACTGATGGCAAAGATTGTTTACACTAGCCATTGACTGATGGCAAAGATTGTTTGAATTGACAACTAAATGATGGCAAATATTGTTTACATTGATAACTGACCAATGACAAAGATTAGCCTTGGCAACTGATGGATGGTAGAGATTGTTTACATTGATAACTGACCGATGGCAAATATTGTTTACATTGACAACTGATTGATGGCAAATATTGTTTACATTGGCAACTGACTGATGGCAAAGATTGTTTACATTGGCAATTGACTGATGGCAAAGATTGTTTACATTGACCACTGACTGAAGGCAACAACTGTTTATATTGACAACTGACTGATGGCAAAGATTGTTTACATTGATAACTGACCAATGACAAAAAAATAACCTTGGCAACTGATGAATGGTAAATATTGTTTACATTGACAACTAATGGATGGTAGAGATTGTTTACATTGACAATTGATGGATGGTAGAGATTGTTTACATTGACAACTAATGGATGGTAGAGATTGTTTACATTGACAATTGATGGATGGTAGAGATTGTTTACATTGACAACTGACTAGTGACAAAGACTGTTTATATAGGCAAATTACAGATTACAAGGATGATTTACATTGACAACTGACTGATTGCAACTTTCAAAAATTGACATTATGTCAACATCACATGGTCTTTTAATTTCATTGATTGAAGCAAAATTGCACATATGTAACAACATGTGTACCAATATTTTTGTTATGGCCCTTGTTGAAGGGAGATATGAAGGTTTGTTTACCCGAAGAAGTCATATTTCTCAAGGGTGAAGCCTGAGAGAAATATGACTTCTGAGTGTAAACAAATCTTCATATCTCCCTACAGCAAGGGCCATAAATTGTTTATTATACAGAAATTACACACACAACAACAAACGTTTTTTTTAACAATAGAAACGTGAAGGGTAACAACTCTTTGTGTACTTCCTGTGGGGGTCACCATGGGGGCACGCGGCAGCGGGTGCATGATATTTACTTCCCCAGAGCACGCGATCTAGGGATAGATGAAGTTGTGTCTTCCTGACATGTGATGTTTTTTTAGCTAATCACAAACACTCTTATATCTATGAGGTATAATAACATGTGTACCAATATTTTTTATATCAATGCCAGTACATTAATACAGGTTATGGAGATCAGAGGAAGTTTAGCATAATTACTGTTGAAACAAACAATTTCTTATTTTATTTTTTTATAAAAATTAATTTACTAACTACATATACAGTCAAACCTGCACATGCAGTCACCTCTAATAAGCAGTCACCTCTATTAAAAGGTCACTTTTTTCTAGTCCTGTCATAGAAAATTTTATGTGAATTGAACCTCTTTTATTAGGTCACCTGTCTTATAAGGCCACTTTTTCTTAGTCCCAAAGGTGACCTCTCAATACAGGTTTGAAGAAAAAGAAACTTTGTACAATAATGAAAATATAAATCCAACTTTAATTTGGGAGCTAATCAAAAGCGATATCAGAGGTTATGCTATCAAATATTCATCGGAAGTTAAAAAACAAGAAACAGAGGTTATTAAAGATAAAGAAAGGGAACTTAACACTCTAGAAGCTTTACAAGAATCACTAAATTATACAGATCAAAACATTGAGAATAACATATTGACTATTAAAAATGATTTGAAAACATACTTCGAAAAGAAAACAGAGGGGGCTATAATAAGATCAAAAGCATGTTGGCTGAGGGAAGGGGAACGTAACTCAAAATTTTTCTTTAATTTAGAAAGAAGAAACTATATTAATAAATCAATACAAACCCTAGTCACAGATAGTGGGCACACAGTCTCTAAGTTTACAGATGTGTTAAATGAGCAAAACAAATTTTACAGCTCACTTTATTCAAATAAAGAAACAGAAGATAATTTAAATGTTCATTTAGTTGACAAATTTTTTCCGGACGATGCCGAAATTCCAAAATTAAATGAAAATGAAAAAGAATCTTGTGAAGGTATGATATCATAAGAAGAATGTGTTAAAGCTATCAAATCAATGCAGAATGGAAAATCACCAGGAACTGATGGTCTTCCAGTCGAATTTTACAAAATATTTTGGAAAAACATTAAAAAATTGGTAATGAATTCGTTTTCATATAGTTATGAAAATGAAAACATGTCAATTTCACAAAAACAAAACATTATTACATTATTACCCCAAAAAAATAATGATGTAAGATTTCTAAAAAACTGGAGACCTATATCTTTACTAAATACAGACTACAAGATAATGACGAAATGTATTGCGACACGATTAAAAAATAATCTTATTAAAATTATAAACAAAAGTCAGTCCGGTTTTATAAAGGGTCGATATATAGGTGATAATATTAGAAGTCTTCTAGAGGTTATAGATCTTGCAGAGGAAGAGAACCTTTCATGTATTATTTTGTCAATAGACTTTGAGAAAGCATTTGATACAATCGGTTGGAAATTAAAAAAAAAATGTCTTTCCTTTTTTAATTTTGGTGAATCATTTCAGCAATGGATAAAAGTATTTTTCACTGATATAACTAGCTGTGTATTAAATACTGGATGGACTACACAATTTTTTTCTGTATCATGTGGTGTTCGTCAAGGAAGTCCGATTTCTCCTTATTTATTTCTTTTATGTGCAAAAATTCTAGGAATCAAGATATAAAAGGGTTTTGTTATAAAAGAAAAGAGATAAAACTGTCTCAATATGCAGACGATACACAAATTTTATTAGACGGTAGTGAAAAATCGGTCCGCAATACAGTAAATTTATTAAATAACTTTACAAAAATTAGTGGGTTGAAAGTTAATTATAATAAATCAGAATTAGCGCCACTGGGTCGATCTCGAATGGAAATTTACACACATAATTTCTCACCAGGTATGAAAATTACAGTTGATAAAATGAAAATACTGGGAATCACTATACCAACAAATGGGAAATATGAAGACTTGATAAAGTTAAATTATGATGAAAAAAAGGTAAAAATAAAAAATATCATTCAGTCGTGGAGTAAAAGAAGCTTGACTTTATTTGGAAAGGTAACAATTATAAAAAGTTTAATTGTGCCACAGCTAACATATCTCTTATCTGTATTACCAAATCCAGGACAAAACTACCTTAAAGATATTGATAGCTTAATTTTCAATTTTCTGTGGGATAATAAACCGCCAAAAATAAAGAGGGAAGTAATTCTGCAAAAGGCAAATCAAGGAGGTTTAAACATCACCGATATATATACTTACAGCAAATTTGTAAAATTTCAGTGGGTCAAAAAGCTGTTGGATAGTTCATTTGAAAGCTCTTGGAAGGATATTATAAAATTGTGATATCACATATTTAATCAAAATTTTATTTTTAATTGTGATCTAAATACCTCTGATATTGACAACATAACAATGAAAGATATATTTTGGACAGATTTGTTGAAATTTTTCTTTGAATTAAAAACAAAAGAAAAACAAACTTAATGTTGACAGTATTATTTGGTAAAACTCATCATTTTTTAAAAAGAATTGTTTGATAATAATATCATATTTATCAAAGATATCTTAGATGAAGAAAATAAATTTAAAACTTATGATGAATTAAAAAATCAGCTTAATTGCAAACTTAACTTTTTGAAGTACTTTAGTCTAATATCCATGATTAAAAGGGGGTCGTCTCATTACTCCGACAGTCATTACTCCGACAGTTATTTCTCCGACACTCATAACTCCGACAGTCATTACTCCGACACTCATTAATACTCCGACCATGCATCCGGGCTGTATCATCATATCCTTTCTAATCGCAACTCCAAACAACTATAGGATAATTGCATGGAGTGGATATTGAAAATATGATCATGACTGCCGAAAAACGCATCAGATTAAACGAGTGTGCGGAACTTGCTATGCGCACGAGCTTAATCTGAATGCGTTTCGGCACGAGTGATCATATATTCAATATTCACGACGTGCAATTGATTATTATATTTATTTCATTGACGAAAATAAAAGATATAGTCGGAAATTTAGATGAACTATGTTTTCAGTGTTCCTGCGTGTCAATGTTTACTTAGCGACGTCGCTTAGGACATATGTTTTTGACCATACCATTTAACATGTTTTACTATATTGCTCTGAAATATGGGAAATTGAGGATGAAATGCATTTTTTAATGTCTTGTTCAAAATATGATAAAACTAGGCAAGACCTTTTTAGTATAGTTGGGATGACATGTATCAACTTCCAAAACTTAAGTATAGAAGAGATATTCTTGTGGTTAATGACATGCGAAAATGACTTAGTCTTGAAAGAGATCTGTCAATTTATCTGTAAATATTGTAGATGATTTTTTTTTCTTTCTGACATTTCTATTGCATCTTGTTCTTCTGCACTGGACACGAGGAGGAGTGTACGATTTATTATGCTACATTTTCTTGAGTACCACCCCTTCGTGTCCCTTTGCAGAATGACAACATGAAAGCTCATATTTATTTTTATCAATTCATTTAATTTTGAAACTACACGATAATAACATATTGTTCATCTGCACTGGACACGAGGAGGAGTGTAAGCACTAAAATGCTACATTTCCTTGAGCACCGCCCCTTGGTGTCCCTTGCAGAAAAACAACATGCAAACTTTTAACTATTATATTTGGTATATACATTCCCTTTATTTATGCATATGTTATGCTTGTTCTTCTGCACTGGACACGAGGAGGAGTGTAGGCTTTAGAATGCTACATTTCCTTAAGCACCATTCATTGGTGTCCCCTGCAGAAGTACAACCTAAGAGTATGTTAAATTTGACCCTCAGCTTATGGTACAAAGAGGATGGCAAAAATACAATATATCCTTTCACTCCATTCCTTAATCCTTAATCTAGTAATGGTATGCATGATTCTTTTACATCAGTCGGTATACGGTTCGTAGCTAGCTGTCAGTAATAGCGAGTGTTCACCAGGAATAGCCTCTCTAGTGTTGTATTTTTGTTGTCCTTTTGTCTAAGTATTTTTCTTGCATTTTTATTGTGCGTTCTAATTGTGCTATTCTGAATTTTGAGGGAAAATATGACGGGAATCGAAGAAACAAACTAATCAGAGAAAGCATTTTTATTAGATCTACATGAAATAATATTTTCTTTTGTAAAAAATATTTTGTTGGGCCGCGCTGAAAAGCTTTAAAACAATAGCGCTGCATACGAAAAAAACTTCCGACTCCGGGATAAAAACCATGCCCCTTTCAAGTTAAATGGGCAATCCCGTACTGCATTTGGATTGCTAAAAGCACCAGAATTGCAAAGACTATCGGTCACTGTCGAAGTATTAAGAGTCGGAGTAATGATTGTCGGAGTAATAAGTGTCGGAGTAATGACTGTCGGAGTATTGAGTGTCGGAGTAATGACTGTCGGAGTATTGAGTGTCAGAGTAATGACATTATCCCATTAAAAGTAAGAATGTAAACAACATAGCAAATACAGAATATAGAAGCCATTTAATTAACACAATTCTGAATTCCAAGAGCTTATCAAAGGAAATATATAACAAACTTAGCACACTGGAAAATTTAGAAGTTGATTCAATAAAAGGCATTTCTAAGTGGAAATCAGATATGGAGACAGATATTAATTTCAGTGACGTCTTCTGTAATTTATATCTTGTCACAAATGATTCGAAACTAAAAAATTTCCAGTACAAACGTCTTCATTGAACTTTACCGACAAACACATTGTTGGTTAAAATTGGGATAAAGAATTCGGACCTTTGTAACTTTGTAAAAATGACACTGACTCAATTCTTCATTATATCTGGCTTTGCCCTGTAGTAAAACTGTTTTGGAATCGGGGAAAAAACATGGTTAGAAGAAATTTTTGATATTCCTATTGAGTTAAATGGCAAATATAGTGTTTATTACAAATGTCAATGAATGTCCATTCGAGATCATCGAATTTGTGATGCTATTCACAAAATATTATATCCATTGCTGTAAGTGGTCAAATGATTTGCCAACAATAGAAGTACTTAAAGCAAAATTAAAAAGTAGGAAAAAAATGGAGAGATCAAATTCAATCTTTAAGGATAAGTTGAAAGACCATGAGGATAGGTGGCTGAAATTACTGTAATTTAGCATTGTTATTTTTGTTCTATACTCTTAGCAGAAACAAATTATATAAACTATTTGTAACAGTTTCGTCACTCTGATCATTGTAAACTTGATATTTAGATTAATTTATATATTTATAAATAAATAATGGTTTATTGGGAATAGGGTGGTAATTACAATTACAATTGATTTCAGAAAAAAAGTGGTTATGTGCTGAGCACACAAATAGCAATAACTGTCATTTACACTTGTAATATGTTTGTCTTGTTCTGTGCATGTGATGTGATGAATGTGTTGTCTGTAAAAAAAAAAATGAAAATTTACAAAAACCAAAAAAAAAAAAACCCAAAAAAACCAACTGTTTATATTGACAACTGACTGATGGCAAAGATTGTTTACATTGATAACTGACCAATGACAAAACAATAACCTTGGCAACTGATGAATGGTAGAGATTGTTTACATTGACAACTAATGGATGGTAGAGATTGTTTACATTGACAATTGATGGATGGTAGAGATTGTTTACATTGACAACTAATGGATGGTAGAGATTGTTTACATTGACAATTGATGGATGGTAGAGATTGTTTACATTGACAACTGACTAGTGACAAAGACTGTTTATATAGGCAAATTACAGATTACAAGGATGATTTACATTGACAACTGACTGATTGCAACTTTCAAAAATTGACATTATGTCAACATCACATGGTCTTTTAATTTCATTGATTAAAACAAAATTGCACATATGTAACAACATGTGTACCAATAATTTTGTTATGGCCCTTGTTGAAGGGAGATATGAAGGTTTGTTTACCTGAAGAAGTCATATTTCTCAAGGGTGAAGCCCGAGAGAAATATGACTTCTGAGTGTAAACAAATCTTCATATCTCCCTACAGCAAGGGCCATAAATTGTTTATTATACCGAAATTACACACACAACAACAAACGTTTTTTTTTACAATAGAAACGTGAAGGGTAACAACTCTTTGTGTACTTCCTGTGGGGGTCACCATGGGGGCACGCGGCAGCGGGATGCATGATATTTATTTCCCCAGAGCACGCGACCTCGGGATAGATGAAGTTTTGTCTTCCTGACATGTGACGTTTTTTAGATAATCACAAACACTCTTATATCTATGAGGTATAATAACATGTGTACCAATATTTTGATATCAATGCCAGTACATTAATACAGGTTATATCATCTGTGGAGATCAGAGGAAGGTTAGCTTAATTACTGTCGAAACAAACAACTTCTTATTTTATTTTTTTATAAAAATTAATTTACTAACTACATGTACAGTCAAACCTGTCCATGCAGTCACCTGTATTAAACAGTCACCTCTATTAAGCAGTCACCTGTATTGAAAGGTCACTTTTTTCTTGTCCTGTCATAGAAAATTTTATGTGAATTGAACCTCTTTTATTAGGTCACCTAAGGCCACTTTTTCTTGATCCCAAAGGTGACCTCTTAATACAGGTTTGACTTTATATCTTATTATGGAGAAGTACATTTTGAAGGGGGACGTCATGGTTGTGATCGTATGGTAGTCGGATTTACAACTACCTATGTAATCAGTGCCTATCACCACTAACGTTGTGAGTTCGAACCTTGTTCATGGCGAGGTGTACTCGATACAACATTATGTGATAAAATTTGTCAATGACTTGTGGCAGGTTGGTGGTTTACTCCGGGTAATCCAGTTTCCTCCACCAATAAAACTGACCGCCACAATATAACTGAAATATTGTTGAAAGTGGCATTAAACACCTTAACACCACCCACCCACATTATGAAGGCTTCCCGTGTAACACCTTAACCCACCCACCCACATTATGAAGGCTTCCCGTGTAACACCTTAACCCACCCACCCACATTATGAAGGCTTCCCGTGTAACACCTTAACCCACCCACCCACATTATGAAGGCTTCCCGTGTAACACCTTAACCCACCCACCCACATTATGAAGGCTTCCCGTGTAACACCTTAACCCACCCACCCACATTATGAAGGCTTCCCGTGTAACACCTTAACCCACCCACCCACATTATGAAGGC
This sequence comes from Bathymodiolus brooksi, assembly GCA_963680875.1. Lineage (NCBI taxonomy): Eukaryota > Metazoa > Mollusca > Bivalvia > Mytilida > Modiolidae > Bathymodiolus > Bathymodiolus brooksi. Next base: position 98,839,881 of record OY804585.1, read on the forward strand.
TTCCCGTGTAACATCTTAACCCACCCACCCACATTATGAAGGCTTCCTGTGTAACACCTTAACCCACCCATCCACATTATGAAGGCTTCCCGTGTAACACCTTAACCCAACCACCCACATTATGAAGGCTTCCCGTGTAACATCTTAACCCAACCACCCACATTATGAAGGCTTCCCGTGTAACACCTTAACCCACCCACCCACATTATGAAGGCTTCCCGTGTAACATCTTAACCCACCCACCCACATTATGAAGGCTTCCCGTGTAACACCTTAACCCACCCACCCACATTATGAAGGCTTCCCGTGTAACATCTTAACCCACCCACCCACATTATGAAGGCTTCCCGTGTAACACCTTAACCCACCCACCCACATTATGAAGGCTTCCCGTGTAACATCTTAACCCACCCACCCACATTATGAAGGCTTCCCGTGTAACACCTTAACCCACCCACCCACATTATGAAGGCTTCCCGTGTAACATCTTAACCCACCCACCCACATTATGAAGGCTTCCCGTGTAACACCTTAACCCACCCATCCACATTATGAAGGCTTCCCGTGTAACACCTTAACCCAACCACCCACATTATGAAGGCTTACCGTGTTAATCTTAAATTGGACACAAGGAAGATACATTATTTTTGTTTAAGTCGTTACAATAGACATGTACTATAGACCTTGATGAGAACTATCAAGTAAGATTAGGTAATGAAAGTCAAATAAAAATAGTTAGTGTTTGTGCATTTGATCTGTGTTATTTGTGAAATACAATAGCATTAAAAGTTGATTGACTGCTCATCGCATGACTTCGCATTGTAAGTTTACTGACAGTCCATTGGACGATTTTATATTATATTTAGCTGTGAATGATGTTGTTATTATAAAAATGACACTTTCAATGAAAGCATTCAAGCCCTTGTTATTAAGGCATTATTGATCAACAGAGAATGTATAATTGGTTGAGCCAGGTTTTGTTCTACTTCGTCACACCAAACTTGATATTATTTAGCTCGTCTGGGTCAAAGGTCGTGCAAACTGTCAGCATCAGTTGGTGTTTACATTTCTTACCTTTTGACCTTTTTATCTTTTAAAGAATACTGTTTATCTGCTTGAGGCCTTTTGACATTCATTTTAGTGTAGATGTTTAGTGTGCACAAAATACTAAAATCCCCTAAGTGTAATAGACTGAAGACACTACGTTGACTGTAAATTGTAGAACAGCAATAAAACTACTGTTCCTCTACTTTAATTTGTGTCTAAGTGTAATGTTGGATAGTCTCTCATGTTCATTTACATCCATATCATTTCTTACTACAAGCTGTTCCTTTACCTTAATTTGTGTCCAAGTGTAATGTTGGATAATCTCTCATGTTCATTTATATCCATATCCTTTCTTACTACAAGCTGTTCCTCTACTTTAATTTGTGTCCAAGTGTAATGTTGGATAGTCTCTCATGTTCATTTACATCCATATCCTTTCTTACTACAAGCTGGTTCTTTACTTTAATTTGTGTCCAAGTGTAATGTTGGATAGTCTCTCATGTACATTTACATCCATATCCTTTCTTACTACAATATGTTCCTTTACTTTAATTTGTGTCTAAGTGTAATGTTGGATAGTCTCTCGAGTTCATTTACATCCATATCCTTTCTTACTACAAGCTGTTCCTTTACTTTAATTTGTGTCTAAGTGTAATGTTGGATAGTCTCTCATGTTCATTTACATCCATATCCTTTCGTACTGCAAGCTGTTCCTTTACTTTAATTTGTGTCTAAGTGTAATGTTGGATAGTCTCTCATGTTCATTTACATCCATATCCTTTCGTACTGCAAGCTGTTCCTTTACTTTAATTTGTGTCTAAGTGTAATGTTGGATAGTCTCTCGAGTTCATTTACATCCATATCCTTTCTTACTACAAACTGTTCCTTTACTTTAATTTGTGTCTAAGTGTAATGTTGGATAGTCTCTCATGTTCATTTACATCCATATCCTTTCGTACTGCAAGCTGTTCCTTTACTTTAATTTGTGTCTAAGTGTAATGTTGGATAGTCTCTCGAGTTCATTTACATCCATATCCTTTCTTACTACAAGCTGTTCCTTTACTTTAATTTGTGTCTAAGTGTAATGGTGGCTAGTCTCTCATGTTCATTTACATCCATATCCTTTCTTCCTAAGAAAAGGGGTAGGGGTGTGGTGTTTAATACCAGTCAACAATATTTCAGTTATATCATGGTGGTCAGTTTAATTGGTGGAGGAAACCGCAGTACCCAGAGAAAACCACCTACATGTTGATAGTCACTGACAAAAGTTATCACATAATATTGTATCAAGTAACTTATGAACAGGATTCAAACTTTAGTGGTGATAGGTACTGATTGTACTGATAATTATAAATCCAACTATCATATGATCATGACCACAAGGGGCCACTTCCAGTTGAAAATGTGGAACTTTAAAACAAATAAAAATTTCAGTTGTATTTAATATAATAATGTAGTTATAAGTACTGAGTGGGGAAGTAAAGGCATTAACAGGAGTATGGCTTGCATAAAATGTACTTTAGTCAGCTCTTTTATACAGCAATAAAACTACAAAATCTGTTAGTAAAAAAGAATATGGAAGTAAATGAACATGAGAGACTATCCAACTTTACACTTAGACACAAATTAAAGTAAAGGAACAGCTTGTAGTAAGACAGGATATGGATGTAAATGAACATGAGAGACTATCCAACTTTACACTTAGACACAAATTAAAGTAAAGGAACAGCTTGTAGTAAGACAGGATATGGATGTAAATGAACATGAGAGACTATCCAACTTTACACTTAGACACAAATTAAAGTAAAGGAACAGCTTGTAGTAAGAAAGGATATAGATGTAAATGAACATGAGAGACTATCCAACATTACATTTAGACACAAATTAAAGTAAAGGAACAGCTTGTAGTAAGAAAGGATATAGATGTAAATGAACATGAGAGACTATCCAACATTACACTTAGACACAAATTAAAGTAAAGGAACAGCTTGTAGTAAGAAAGGATATAGATGTAAATGAACATGAGAGACTATCCAACTTTACACTTAGACATAAATTAAAGTAAAGGAACAGCTTGTAGTAAGAAAGGATATAGATGTAAATGAACTCGAGAGACTATCAAATTAAAATAAAAGAACAGTGCTTGTATTGCTGTACTACATTTCAAAATGAGCAAAACTCATACTATAGAATGAGTGTGAAATGAGCCCTAAGCCCTAAGCCTGCAGTTGAGTGGAACTCCTTACTTCTCTCTAGGGCCCTAGGCTGCATGCCTCCAGTTGAGTGGAAATCTTTACTTATGTCTGGGGGCCCTAGCCTGCACACCTGCAGTTGAGTGGAACTCTTTACTTCTCTCTAGGGCCCTAGGCTGCATGCCTGCAGTTGAGTGGAACTCTTTACTTCTGTCTGGGGGCCCTAGCCTGCATGCCTGCAATTGAGTGAAAGTCTTTACTTCTGTCTGGGGGCCCTAGCCTGCATGCCTGCAGTTGAGTGGAACTCTTTTACTTCTGTCTGGGGGCCCTAGCCTGCATGCCTGCAGTTGAGTGGAGCTCTTTACTTCTGTCTGGGGGCCCTAGCCTGCATGCCTGCAGTTGAGTGGAACTCTTTACTTTTGTCTGGGGGCCCTAGCCTGCATGTCTGCAGTTGAGTGAAACTCTTTACTTCTGTCTAAGGCCCTAGCCTGCATGCCTGCAGTTGAGTGGAACTCTTTACTTCTCTCTAGGGCCCTAGCCTGCATGCCTGCAGTTGAGTGGAACTCTTTACTTCTGTCTAGGGGCCCTAGCCTGCATGCCTGCAGTGGAGTGGAACTCTTTACTTCTCTCTAGGGCCCTAGCCTGCATGCCTGCAGTTGAGTGGAACCCTTTACTTCTGTCTAGGGGCCCTAGCCTGCATGCCTGCAGTGGAGTGGAACTCTTTACTTCTGTCTGGGGGCCCTAGCCTGCATGCCTGCAGTTGAGTGGAACTCTTTTCTTCTCTCTAGGGCCCTAGGCTGCACGTTTGCAGTTGAGTGGAACTCTTTACTTCTCTCTAGGGCCCTAGCCTGCAATTGAGTGGAACTCTTTACTTTTCTCTAGGTCTCTAGCCTGCATGCCTGCAGTTGAGTGGAACTCTTTACTTTTCTCTAGAGCTCTAGCCTGCAGTTGAGTGGAACTCTTTACTTCTCTCTAGGGCTCTAGCCTGCATGCCTGTGTGGAACTCTTTTCTTCTGTCATCTTTATTGTTTAGATGTTATTTGGGGTATAGAATATTACTCAAGATTGCATTCTATTTTTAAGTATGATTCAAATTCTTTGTCTCGTTGTTTGTTTGGTGGTGTTTAATGCCACTTTCAGCAATATTTCAGTTATATCGTGATGGTCAGTTTTATTGGTGGAGGAAACCGGACGACCTGGAGAAAACCATCGACCTGTCACAAGTCACTGACAAACTTTATCACATAATGTTGTACACCTCGTCCTGATCGAGATTCGAACTCACAACATCAGTGGTGATGAGCACTGATTGCATAGGTAGTTGTAAATCCAGCTACCATACGATCACGGCCATGACGGCCCCCTGCTTTGTCTCGTACATTAGAATAGACATTAGAATAGAAAAAGTACACCAGTTCAACACAAATATAAAAAGGAAAGTTTTCATAGGTCAATAATAGGAGTGACTAAAGATGTGTAATATATCTTGTTAGTAATCAAGTTTATGGCTAAGAAAATCACCTTAAGTAATGATCACTCTGATTGTTTATCACCTTTTTATGGGGGGAGGTGAGGGGGGTCTTGATAATGAAATCATAGTGTGTTGCATATTTGAAGGAAATTAAAGAACAAACAGAAAATTGGAAAATATAGAAGGGGAATTTGGTTGCTATTTATAGATTTTATTAACTGATAAAACAAGAATAAGTCAATGGCATTTGAAAGCATGTTTTTTAACCTAATGATAAATGATGGGTAAGAAGCAGGCAATATTGAATTATACCTAGTAATTTTTGAAGCTTTGACATAAAAATTACAGGATTGTTTGAAGAATTTTCTTATATCTATGTTGTACACAAGACTATTATTAAACAAAAAATTGTTGTAAGCATATTTGAATTAAGTTTTGTTTTTTAATAAAAGAAATATGATCTTCAGATTGAAGAAATAAATTGGAAGTGTCATGACGAAGCCAAACATAATGACTGGTAGAGTTAGGTTTTATACTTGAACAACATTAACTTGATTTAAAGAAATTGATGATGTTTAAAAACATGAGATGGGGTAAATAATTTATAATCTTTCTTTTATTTTATCACCTTCACTTCATTAATACCCCATCACTGTTTTACAGATCCTCAAATTATACACGTTTTATAGCTCGTTATTTATAGTATAATTTACTTAATTAAGGACAAAAATCCAATTAACTTTTTGGACAGTGCTGATTTTTACAGTCTCTTGGAGAATAAACTCAGTATTAGAAACACTAGTAAAGTCAAGATTACAAACATTTGAGAGACCAAGTTTGTTTTTATTGTTACAGAGATACAGAAGAAAATCAGTACCAATCGGATTCTAACTGGGGTAAGTTTATAATTTTATCAGGAGAATTTATTTAGTATACTTTTTTTTGGTGGGAGTTTTGTTTAGTACTTATCGTGATGTTGACTAGAACAATATTTTTTTTTGATTTTGATAATGTGAGATTTTTTTGTATTGCTTGAATCAGAATTTTTTTTATGGATTTCAATCAGGTGGTTTTGGTGATTTTTTTTCCACATCAACAAAAAAATAATATCAAATTGACCATAGTTCCTTTTCCATTAAAATGATGTATTTCAAACAATGTTTTAATCTTTGGTTTCCTTTGTTTCTTCATCATGGATTAGAACCAGACACAAACCAGTTTAAGCCATGTAATAGATAGTGTTCCAGGTTTTAATCTCTGGTTCCCTTTGTTTCTTCATCATGGATTAGAACCAGACACAAACCAGTTTAAGCCATGTAATAGATAGTGTTCCAGGTTTTAATCTCTGGTTCCCTTTGTTTCTTCATCATGGATTAGAACCAGACACAAACCAGTTTAAGCCATGTAATAGATAGTGTTTCAGTTTAAACCATGTGTAGCGAAATCAGCCGTTCACATCAACATATATGTAATTACCTGGATTGTCCCCCTTTGTTATTACAATGGTCATATTAGAAATCCGTTGACATCCGTGTTATTTTTAATCAAAACATGGCACAAACGATATTTATTTGTTAAGGATGAATTAATAAACACATACAGATTATTATCTTTAGATTATCACTTATTTGGAATTAATATTTAACAAGAAACATTTGATAATGAATTCAGCTTGTTAGGCTAACCGAACATCATATGAAACAGTTGTTTTGATTGGTTAATTCAATTTAGAAATTGACAGGCTTTCTTTTAGGGTCGCGTTCATCGTACTTAAGCCCGAAGATTTGGCAGTGAAAGCTGGTTGTGAAACAATACGACTTTTTGCTGGGTGCTGCGTTGTTCCTCTGGCAACAACTCATGGCCCTCATGGGTTGGTGATTGTTTCAAGGTTAGTGTTGAAGGTGTTGAAACCAGTGGTTACAACTGACGACTCACATTTGGTTTGGAACTATTATTAATTCACACAGTTTTCATGTTGTTTATGGTATAGATCTGTCGTCTAAGGTTGTGACATAGTTTTCGGTTGAGACAAGGTTTGAGACATAGGTCTGAAGCAGGTGTTGGTGACTGGTGACTGGTTAGTTAGGTTTCAGACAGGGTCTGAAACAAAGTAGTTGTTTATAAATATTCATTGTTTATATTGTGGTCTGTGTAGTGTTAGTGTGTGTTGCATTAGGATAGTTATATATTAGTCTGTGTAGATAGTGATTTAGCATTTATTATTTGCAAGGAGCCATTGTACCTATTTTAGTTTGATGGGTTAGACATTGTTTGAACATTTTTGTTATACAAGACTATTATTTGTCAGGTCCCCAGGAAACTGGTACGGACCCAGTGTTTATATACATCCATTCAGGTTACACGCTACACATGTAATAGATAGTGTTCCAGTTTAAAGCATGTAATAGATAGTGTTCCAGTTTAAACCATGTAATAGATAGTGTTCAAGTTTAAACCATGTAATAGATAGTGTTCCAGTTTAAACCATGTAATAGATAGTGTTCAAGTTTAAACCATGTAATAGATAGTGTTCCAGGTTAAACCATGTAATAGATAGTGTTCCAGTTTAAACCATGTAATAGATAGTGTTCCAGGTTAAACCATGTAATAGATAGTGTTCCAGTTTAAACCATGTAATAGATAGTGTTTCAGTTTAAACCATGTAATAGATATTGTTCCAGTTGAAACCATGTAATAGATAGTGTTCCAGTTTAAACCATGTAATAGATAGTGTTCAAGTTTAAACCATGTAATAGATAGTGTTCCAGGTTAAACCATGTAATAGATAGTGTTCCAGTTTAAACCATGTAATAGATAGTGTTCCAGTTTAAACCATGTAATAGATAGTGTTTCAGTTTAAACCATGTAATAGATATTGTTCCAGTTGAAACCATGTAATAGATAGTGTTCCAGTTTAAACCATGTAATAGATAGTGTTCCAGTTTAAACCATGTAATAGATAGTGTTCCAGTTTAAACCATGTAATAGATAGTGTTCCAGTTTAAACCATGTAATAGATAGTGTTCCAGGTTAAACCATGTAATAGATAGTGTTCCAGTTTAAACCATGTAATAGATAGTGTTTCAGTGTAAACCATGTAATAGATAGTGTTCAAGTTTAAACCATGTAATAGATAGTGTTCCAGTTTAAACCATGTAATAGATAGTGTTCAAGTTTAAACCATGTAATAGATAGTGTTCCAGTTTAAACCATGTAATAGATAGTGTTCAAGTTTAAACCATGTAATAGATAGTGTTCCAGGTTAAACCATGTAATAGATAGTGTTCCAGGTTAAACCATGTAATAGATAGTGTTCCAGTTTAAACCATGTAATAGATAGTGTTTCAGTTTAAACCACGTAATAGATATTGTTCCAGTTTAAACCATGTAATAGATAGTGTTCCAGTTTAAACCATGTAATAGATAGTGTTCCAGTTTAAACCATGTAATAGATAGTGTTCCAGTTTAAACCATGTAATAGATAGTGTTCAAGTTTAAATCATGTAATAGATAGTGTTCCAGTTTAAACCATGTAATAGATAGTGTTCCAGTTTATACCATGTAATAGATAGTGTTCCAGTTTAAACCATGTAATAGATAGTGTTCCAGTTTAAACCATGTAATAGATAGTGTTCAAGTTTAAACCATGTAATAGATAGTGTTCCAGGTTAAACCATGTAATAGATAGTGTTTCAGTTTAAACCATGTAATAGATATTGTTCCAGTTGAAACCATGTAATAGATAGTGTTCCAGTTTAAACCATGTAATAGATAGTGTTCCAGTTTAAACCATGTAATAGATAGTGTTCCAGGTTAAACCATGTAATAGATAGTGTTCCAGTTTAAACCATGTAATAGGTAGTGTTCCAGGTTAAACCATGTAATAGATAGTGTTCCAGATTTTGATTTCTGGTTCCCTGTGTTCCTTCATCATTATGGACTAAGAACCAGACACAAGGCATTTTTGAGGTTTCAACCATATAAAGCAAAGTGCCCCAGGTTTTAATATGAGGTTCCTTTGTTCCTTTCTCATCATGGACTGGGACCCAGACACAAGCCACTTTTGTCATTTAAGCCCTATAATAGATAGTGTTCCATGGTTTTATTGTCTTGTTCCTTTGTTATTTCCTCATCATGGACTGGGAATCAGATATAAAGCAATTTTTGTGGTTTCTCCAAATTTTAATGTCTATTTTCCTTTGTTCCTTCCTCGTCATGGACTGGGAACAAGACACAAATCAGAATATAGGTTTAATTATTATTTGTGGTGCTTAATGCCACTTTCAACAATAGTTCAGTTATATTGTGGTGGTCAGTTTTATTGGTGGAGGAAACCAGAGTACCTGGAGAAAACCACCGTCCTGTCGCAAGTTACTGACAAACTTTATCACATAATGTTGTATCGAGTACACCTCGCCATGAATGGGGGTTTGAACTCACAACTTTGGTGGTGATAGGCACTGATTGCTCAGGTAGTTGTAAATCCAACTACCATACGATCACGACAGCCCCAAAAACAAACCAGTGTATAGATTTCAACCATATAATGAATAGTGGTCCAGGTTTTAACAAATGATTTCTATTATGAAAGATTTATAATTAAAATTTCTTAAAAATTAATTTGAAATGTTATTAAGATATTACTTTACTTTCACGAAATGCTTGTATTGTTAAATATCATCTTCTCAACAGTAATTGACACATGCTGTCTGGTTGGCTCAAGCTGTGACATAATAAACCTATTTCTTGTTAATGTTTTTATTATATTTTATGATATCTGTTTGTTAGTAATGAGTATTTTATATCATGGTATAAAGTAGTAGCTAAAGTTATCTTTTATTGATCCTCTTTTGTAACCTTTGAACCTAATAATGATTCTGTTAACAAATGTTTTGTTAGATAGATTATTGCCCAAATCCAACAAGTTCAACAAGTAGTATGTCAGCTATATTCAGGATGAGAACACATTCAGTAATATATAAAAACTGCAGAAATGAGGGAGGGATGGGCCCCGCAAGAGGCAACAACTTTTGACTGTTACTGAAAAAGTATGGAGAGTTCTCCTTTAGTAGAGGCTACACTGTGTCTACTCTTTATTGAAATATACAAAAGAGGTCTTTTAGCATGTAGGGAGTGTGGCACTTTCCAAACCCACTAAGGTCCAAGATCAGGCTTTCCATATTATAACATGACAACCCGCCCTCGAGAGGGCTCCTCCTATCCACCACCCGGGGATGCTGTCAGCAGCTCTGTGGATTTGAACCCTAGGAACCTTCACCAATACCCAATGTTTTGTTAGAAACAGATCTACAAGGACTGCTATATTAGGCTAAAAATAGTATTTTCTTATGTCTTTGTGGATTATAAGTATATGTAGACTAACAGGTCTATGTGGACTTTAAGTCCATGGTTTTTGCTATGTTTAGAAATAACTACCAGTTAGACTGAATAAGAAACTATAATACGTTTATTACATTTTAAAGTCAAACATGACCTTGAAGACTATGACTGCATACATGCTGAAATATATCCCAAATGACCACTGATTTAGTAGTTTCTGGTATTTTTTATTTTTTTTATTTTTGGTGTTTAATGCCATTTTCAGCAATATTTCAGCTATATCATGGCGACCAGTTTTAGTGGTGGAAGAAGCCGGAGTACCCGGAGAAAACCACTGACCATGGGCAAGCAACTGGTAAACTTTATCACTTGTGGCTGCGAGTCGAATGCACCCTTTTTTGTAATTTACAAAGCCGGGCGCGAACCCATGCTGTATTGGTTATAGACTTGTATGAGTTGTTAGGTAATCCAACTACCTAACTCATTGAGCCACCCGGGCCCTTTCTTGTATTTTAAAAACATTCTCCATAGACACCAAAAGAGTGATCTGTATGTAGATAGTTAAAAAATTCCTCTTTTTGTTTTGATGTCACATCCTCCACCAATAAATCTGACTGCCACGATATAACTGAAATATTGTTGAAAGTGGCATTAAACACCATAACCCTTGCCCTCATTTAAATGAAGAAAGAAATGGTTGAAATTTGGCATGTGATGTGAAACAGGAGATTCTAGTTGTCAGAAGATGGAAAAGGGGGGACAATCCATATTATATATTTGTTAACTTGACTTGTTCTATTGTATGAATTTATTGTGAGAGAAGTAGGAGAAAATGGTCAAGGGGAGACAATTCTTATTATATACAAAAATCTGTATAAAACTGACATATTTTGTTGTAGGGGTTTATTATTAAAGAAGTATAGTTGTGAGATGTTTGCTTACCTATTTAGTCCCTGCTGATCTCAACAAATGTTAGTTTAACTCACACTTGTGATGATGTGTGCTTAATACAAGTTTGTTAGTGACTTGTGGAACGTCAGTGGTTTTTACTTCAATTCCTTCACTACTAAATCTGACCACCACAATATTAATAAAGTATTGTTGGAACTGGTTTTCAAATCCCATTCATTTAGATTTATGTTTTATTTTATATTTCAAATTTTGTTTGAGATTGATTGATTGATTGATTGATTGATTGATTGATTGATTGATTGATTGATTGATTGATTGATTGATTGATTGATTGATTGATTGATTGATTGATTGATTGATTGATTGATTGATTGATTGATTGATTGATTGATTGATTGATTGATTGATTGATTGATTGATTGATTGATTGATTGATTGATTGATTGATTGATTGATTGATTGATTGATTGATTGATTGATTGATTGATTGATTGATTGATTGATTGATTGATTGATTGATTGATTGATTGATTGATTGATTGATTGATTGATTGATTGATTGATTGATTGATTGATTGATTGATTGATTGATTGATTGATTGATTGATTGATTGATTTATTTATTTATTGATTGATTGATTGATTGATTGATTGATTGATTGATTGATTGATTGATTGATTGATTTATTTATTTATTTATTTATTTATTTATTTATTACTACCTGTTTCTGATGCTCATACAATTTTTATATTTGGACAATGTACATATATATTATACATATATAATACTACAGTGAAACCTGTCTAAACTGAACCCCTTTGGGACTGAAGAAATTGTTCAGTTTAGACAGGTGTTTGGTTTACACAGGTTCAAATTACATAGACATTTAGTAGATGGAACTAAAAGTCTGTCTGGTTTAGGCAGGTTTTTGGTTTACTCAAACTTGCTGTAAAGGGCACCTATATATAACAGATCACTGTCTATAAAGGGCAGCTTCAATTTCTCAATTTATTGAATATTGTACATGTATACTATTTGAACCCGTCTATAAAGTGCAAATGCTGATAAAGGCCACATTTTCATGTTCCCATACAGGTTTGGCTGTACAAGTATATATAATTATATTAATATTCACAGACAAAAAAATAAAAACAATGATAAACATATAACTCAGCAACACTTTTAGGGATTATAAAGACTGGGTTAGCTGTTCATTAGAGTTGAAGGAAGACTAGAAAATGTAAGGATTACGAGAAGGGATGAGATTGAACTGGAGGTATAATCTTTTTAATCAATGGTGGTGACTAGACATATTAGTGTGACTTTACAGATAATTAATACATAGAAGTTGACATGGTGACAAATCACTTTATCTTCATTTATCTCTATCTATAGATTTTCTGTAAAAACTTAGACATTAACACATCTGATACCTTAGAAGTGACGATTGACATATAGTGTAGAGAGGAAAATGTGTAAGGAACAATTTAGAAACCAATTATTACTGGAGCAGTGTCACGGAGGAAAATAACTCTTTGTACTTTAAAATTTAACTCTTTTACTCAGATAAATGCAAGTTTGCTGTTTTCAAATGTTATATTTTAGTGGTGGGTATATAGAAGTCCATACTTTGAATTAAAATATAATTACTAAAATAGATTTTGGGTGAGAACACTGATGCAATGTTTAACTAATCTGTTTAAAGTTACTTTTTGAATTTCTGTAGTTCTATAATTTCAGAGTTCTACTCATGACTTACCATCCATCTGTTGACTATTTACATTTTAATCTCCTATGAAACCACTAAGACTTTTTAACCATTACATGGCAGGAATGATCTATTGGTGATCATCAGTGAAGGTCCTTATTTAGGTCCGATCTAACATTCAATATGGCCACCACAGGACATAGCAGTTTCTGATTGGCTAAAATATGGGGGGAAATCTCAGAAACCACTGGACCATTTGAGCTGAAACTATGAAGGAGTAATCTATGATTTTTATTCATAATAAAGATTCCTCATATCTTTCAATGTTAACTCCCACTATGGCTATTAGTGGACAAAGCAATTTCTATTTAGCACTTCTTTTTTGTTTTATTGATGTTTAAGAGTTATCTTTCTTTGATAATAATTTCTGTAGATATACTTCTCATGTAAAATATATCATTAGAAATTTTTTTTCAGTTGAATGTATTTCTTGTTTAATTTTTTTTTTTATTATTACTTGATTGTCATCTTTTCTCCAAAGAAATTCTCTAAACTCACTGGTTCAATTTAAAGAAAATCTGACTTGTTTTTGTTTTTTTTTGTCCTTGGATTTGTCCAAGATTTGTCCTGAATAAATACCTATTGCCATACAAGAATATGTATAATCAACATCTAGTTGCAATCAACACATACATTTTTAAGCATATGTTTATCATCACCCATTCCTACAAACTAGAATGTCAAGTGCGGTAAATCGTGGGTTTGAACCCCGGTCGGGTCAAACCAAAGACTATAAAATTGGTATTTGTTGCTTCTCCGCTTAGCACGCAGTATTAAGGAGTGAGAGCAAAGACGGGTTGGCTCGGAATCAGAATAATATGTCCAAGTGGGGAGACATGTCTACCCACAGACTTTTGTTTCAGTGAGCTAGCACTATAAAAATCCAACTTGGCATGTTGGTCTAGTACAAAGCGGACCTCATCATCATCTCATTGAAAATTAACTTGTTCTTGCCATGATATAGCTGTAAAATTGTTGAATTGGCGTTAAGCAACAATCACTCGCTCACTCACACTAGATTGAATTCAGAGCATTACTTGTACATTAAATCTACACAATCCAGGTTTTTTTATGTCAGTATTCAGTGAAAATTTGGATTGTCTCTCTTTGACAGATTTTTCTCAATAATTTAGTGCATTGGGTTGACATTTTAGAAAACAACACTGCATTGCACACCATTGATTAAATAATTTTTAACAAAGAGATGGAAGTTTTCCTCTGATCAGCGGATTTCCTCTTTTTTTCTCTCTTTTTTTATATTTGGAAATAAAATGTGTCAAGCTCAGTCCAAACGGGTAGAAAACAAGGGTATATAGGCATGCATTGTACAGGGAGGAATTGCCTCATTATTCATTAGTGAACACTTTCATCTGTGGTAATGTCACACATTACTTTACAATTCACAATTTATCTATTACACATTACATGCTACTACGGAGGAAAAATAATGCATTATTGTGCATTACAATTGCACCGTTGAATTACCCCATGACGCTTTAAGACAACTAAAATAAAGGTTAATAGGAACAAGTGTAATTATACAGCGAATCATTGACAGCAGCTTCTGCTTTCATGTTCATTTTAATGTTTACAGAACACACACAATTTCATGTTTTCTTCTTTTGGGGAGGAAAATGCAAAATTTGCATATTATCATCTCTGACTGAATTGTTAAAATTTGATTGATTGCGATACGGACTGTGAAAATTCTATACATTAATTCAGTTCAATCAAAATCACTGGTAAATCTCCTATCAAGGGAGAAACCATTGTGAAATATGTTTTGATGGAGACATCCAACTTTTTTTAATACAGACAAAAGTGTTTTCAGATTTAATTAAAACTCAGAATTATTCTATCAAATAAGGGAAAGACCTTGGAGTAGTGTATATCCTAAACCTTAGTGTAGTGTATATCCTAAACCTTAGAGTAGTGTATATCCTAAACCTTAGAGTAGTGTATATCCTAAACCTTAGAGTAGTGTATATCCTAAACCTTAGAGTAGTGTATATCCTAAACCTTAGAGTAGTGTATATCCTAAACCTTAGAGTAGTGTATATCCTAAACCTTAGAGTAGTGTATATCCTAAACCTTAGAGTAGTGTATATCCTAAACCTTAGAGTAGTGTATATCCTAAACCTTAGAGTAGTGTATATCCTAAACCTTAGAGTAGTGTATATCCTAAACCTTAGAGTAGTGTATATCCTAAACCTTAGAGTAGTGTATGTCCTAAACCCTAGAGTAGTGTATATCCTAAACCTTAGAGTAGTGTATATCCTAAACTTTAGAGTAGTGTATATCCTAAACCTTAGAGTAGTGTATATCCTAAACCTTAGAGTAGTGTATATCCCAAACCTTAGAGTAGTGTATATCCTAAACCTTAGAGTAGTGTATATCCTAAACCTTAGAGTAGTGTATATCCTAAACCTTAGAGTAGTGTATATCCCAAACCTTAGAGTAGTGTATTTCCTAAACCTTAGAGTAGTGTATATCCTAAACCTTAGAGTAGTGTATATCCTAAATCTTAAAGTAGTGTATATCCTAAACCTTAGAGTAGTGTATATCCTAAACCTTAGAGTAGTGTATATCCTAAACCTTAGAGTAGTGTATATCCTAAACTTTAGAGTAGTGTATATCCTAAACCTTAGAGTAGTGTATATCCTAAACCTTAGAGTAGTGTATATCCCAAACCTTAGAGTAGTGTATATCCTAAACCTTAGAGTAGTGTATATCCTAAACCTTAGAGTAGTGTATATCCTAAACCTTAGAGTAGTGTATATCCCAAACCTTAGAGTAGTGTATATCCTAAACCTTAGAGTAGTGTATATCCTAAACCTTAGAGTAGTGTATATCCTAAATCTTAAAGTAGTGTATATCCTAAACCTTAGAGTAGTGTATATCCTAAACCTTAGAGTAGTGTATATCCTAAACCTTAGAGTAGTGTATATCCTAAACCTTAGAGTAGTGTATATCCCAAACCTTAGAGTAGTGTATATCCCAAACCTTAGAGTAGTGTATATCCCAAAAATGCTGAAATGATGTTGCTATTTATAAAATTCACATAATTTTCTTACTTGTTCATTTACACATGAAAAAAAACATCAACCAAGGACAGGAAACTGCAATAAAAGAAAGCTGCTCCTTTTATTTGTTTCTATGTTTACAAGATAGTATGGTCCATATTTATCTGTTTCTTATGCATACAAGAGGTTTAGGTCCATATTTATTTGGGGACATCGTGGTTGTGATCATATGGTAGTAGGATTTGTTTCAGTGTCTATCACTACCTAAAGCCGTTCATGGCAAGGTGCACTCGATAAAACATTAAGTGATAAAGTTTGTCAGTGACTTGTGACAGGTCAGTGGTTTTCTCCGGGTACTCCGGTTGTTAAACTTCATAAATGAGTACTGACATATATCTTTATTAAGAAAGGGCCCGGTGGCTCATTGAGTTAGGTAGTTGGATTACCTAACAACTCATACAAGCCTATCACCAATACGGCATGGGTTCGCACCCAGCTTTGTAAATTACAAAAAGGGTGCACTCGACTCGCAGCCACAAGTGATAAAGTTTATGAGTTGCTTGCCCATGGTCGTTGGTTCTCTCTGGGTACCCCAGTTTCTTCCACTAATAAAATTGACTGCCACGATATAGCTGAAATATTGTTTGAAAGTGGCATTAAATACCATAACCCTAACCCTTTCTTATGCATACAACAAGTTTAGGTCCATCTTTATATACACCTAGCTGTATCTGTTTGTGTAGAATCTATGTAGGTTATAATGATTATGACATAAACATGTGCTGTATTAAAGGCATAAGTGAAATGTATAAATACAGAAATTCATTAATGTAATTTGTTTAAGAGCAAGAAAAACTATAATATTTCTGGTATTCTGTCTCTGTATCAAACCTCCTCAGTCGAAATATTATATTATATATTATGTTATATATTTTTCATTGTAAATAATCTGAATGTTTATATTTGTGTATGCCTGCATGCTGCAGTTGAACGTATTGTTTGTTGTTTGATGACAATCCAACCTTTGGATTTTAAATCAATGAAATCTTATATTATCTTATCTTATCTTAATGACAGTAAATTACAGATTTGTTTTTTAATGAAGTATTACTGATTATTGTCATTACTTTATAATAGATCAGATGTCAATGTAATGAAGGTGTTTTGATGTTACAACTATCTTGACTCTCATAAAATACTCAGTATGTTACTGGGAAACAACAGGATGGATATACTTTTTATAATCTTTATTCAATAAATCACAAAGTTTGAAGGAAAATAAGATAATACAAGATGAGAAAAGGTCACATAACTAACATAACTAGCATAACTAACATACAACATAATTAACATAACTAACATAACTAACATAACTAACATAACTAACATAACTAACATAACTAATATAACTAATATAACTAACATACAACATAACTAACATAACTAACATAACTAACATAACTAATATAACTAACACAACTAACATAACTAACATAACTAACATAACTAATATAACTAACATAACTAACATACAACATAACTAACATAACTAACATAACTAATATAACTAACATAACTAATATAACTAACATACAACATAACTAACATAACTAACATAACTAACATAACTAACATAACTAACATAACTAATATAACTAACATAACTAACATACAACATAACTAACATAACTAACATAACTAACATAACTAACATAACTAATATAACTAACATAACTAACATAACTAACATACAACATTGAAGGTTAATGTCACATTCCTGTGATTTAATCCTGGAATTTCCAACATCAATTGTCATGGTCTTTTTGTGTTCAATGGTTTTTGGAGTGAAAGGTGGTTGAGTTCGTTTTGTTGATATTGGTGGAATTGTTGACAATCACTAGTGTTAAAACGTTCTTTTCATAATTTAACATGGGGACTTCCATGTGTTAATGTAAAAGTCAGTGTTCAACATAATTAACACTACACTATAAGACAAAAGGTTTAGAAGTCATCTTCCCAGTGTCAGAATCAAATCTACTGGAGATTCAACCCAAACTGTACATATCTGATCATTGGAAGGTCCTCTTAAAAAATTGTGTCTATCAGAAAAACCAGATGGCAGTCCTAATTGAATATGTTAAAAAAAGAATATTTAAAGTGTCAAGCAGAAAAACAAGATGGCTGCCACCACTGGACATAGTTTTAACATTGAATTAAATTGAAAAATGACAAATACACATTTTCTTCACAGGAATTGACTGAAACTAAACTGACAATCAGTTTTCATCGAATGGTTCTTTTAAAATGTTTGTACTTTATTGCTTCCATCTGAAAACAAAGATGGCAGTTTCTTCTGGATGTGGTTTTTAGCATTATAAAGATGTAAAAAAAAACTTTTTTACAGAAATTTATTAACAGATGAAACTCAAACGGTTCATGAAAAATCAGTGTGTGGTGCTTATTCTTTCTTTTGTAGATCAGATATTTTATATGGCAATCAATTAGAGATACAGCTTAATACAATTAAGACTATATGGGTAAAAAGGTCCAGCAATATACTTATAAGCTGCTTAATTGATTTTAATAATTGATTGTGGACTCCAATAACAGTAGTCCCCTCTTGTATAGATTTATTTTTGGTGTTTAACGCCACTTTCAGCAATAGTTCAGCTATATCATGGTGATCAGTTTTAATGGTAGAGGAAGCCGGAGTACCTGGAGAGAACCACCGACCATGGGCAAGCAACTGGTAAACTTTATCACTTGCGGCTGCAAGTCGAGTGCACCCTTTCTTGTATAGAGGGATAGCTCATGTTGAAAGTCACTACTGTATTCAGTGGTTAATGTTTTCAGGTAGATTTTTAATGCCCCGCATACGATAGTATGGGGCCATATAGTTTTCCGGTTTTGTCCATTCGTTCGTTTGTCAGTCTGTCCCGCTTCACTTTGTGAATGCAACTCCTGTGAAATCGTTGATCCGAAAGCTTTCATATTTGGTAGGATGATTGGTCATGATGTGTAATTGATCATATTATCCTACCATTTTGATTCAACAATTTGTGTAGGAATTATAGGACCTTAACGTTTTCATGCATTTTCAATGTAGTTATTCTTTGTAAATGCAACTCCTCTGAGGTTGTTGGTCCAATAGCTATCATATTTGATACGATGATTGGTCATGTTGTGTAGTCGACCATGTTATTTAGCTGGTCATAGTGTCCTTTGGACACAGTAGATTTTTGTTGAAAAATTGGGGTTATTACGGTATAGTTTTTGGACTGAATAATCGTTTCTTACTGACAGTGTTATGGCATTAATAAACTGTTAACTAAAGATAGCTGCACTATCAAAACTGCTCAGTTTAAAATATACAACATTGTCTTGTTTTTAACTAAAAGTATCATCCAGTTTATAACAATGATAATCAGGTATGTGATACAGGCACAAGTGAACCTCTTGTATAAAGTTCTAGATTACACAGTGATTACCAAGTTAGTGATACAGGCACAAGTGAACCTCTTGTATAAAGTTCTAGATTACACAGTGATTACCAAGTTAGTGATACAGGCACAAGTGAACCTCTTGTATAAAGTTCTAGATTACACAGTGATTACCAAGTTAGTGATACAGGCACAAGTGAACCTCTTGTATAAAGTTCTAGATTACACAGTGATTACCAAGTTAGTGATACAGGCACAAGTGAACCTCTTGTATAAAGTTCTAGATTACACAGTGATTACCAAGTTAGTGATACAGGCACAAGTGAACCTCTTGTATAAAGTTCTAGATTACACAGTGATTACCAAGTTAGTGATACAGGCACAAGTGAACCTCTTGTATAAAGTTCTAGATTACACAGTGATTACCAAGTTAGTGATACAGGCACAAGTGAACCTCTTGTATAAAGTTCTAGATTACACAGTGATTACCAAGTTAGTGATACAGGCACAAGTGAACCTCTTGTATAAAGTTCTAGATTACACAGTGATTACCAAGTTAGTGATACAGGCACAAGTGAACCTCTTGTATAAAGTTCTAGATTACACAGTGATAACCAAGTTAGTGATACAGGCACAAGTGAACCTCTTGTATAAAGTTCTAGATTACACAGTGATTACCAAGTTAGTGATTACCAAGTTAGTGATACAGGCACAAGTGAACCTCTTGTATAAAGTTCTAGATTACACAGTGATAACCAAGTTAGTGATACAGGCACAAGTGAACCTCTTGTATGAAGTTCTAGATTATACAGTGATAACCAAGTTAGTGATACAGGCACAAGTGAACCTCTTGTATAAAGTTCTAGATGACATATATTGATCCATATTCAAGTGTGCCGATGCACTTAGATTAAAACAAAGTTGATTAAAAAATATAGTTCAGGTGATATTTTTACCTTAAATATCCATTACTTCTATTGACGTTTTAGACTTGTCATGCCAGTATGAATTAAGTCGTGAAGCAGTCTTCTTCCATTAGTGTGCATAATTCCTCTGATCAATATATTAAAGTTTATTTTATCAGAGTATTCAAATCATCCAATATTTCAAATGTTTTCACCATGATATAATGAAATATTGTTGAAAGTGACATTAAGCACCATTACCCTAAACTATTGGTTTCTGCTGGATTATCAGGGTTCAATCCAATTAGCTGCCTGCACGTCCCCTGGTGGTGGGTAGGTGAAGCCCTCTTGATGGGGGGATTGTCAAGTGATAATACAGAAAGCCTGACAATGGACCATGGAGGGTGTCATGTTTGGAGAGTGCCACACTCCTTGCACTTTGAAGAACATTTTTGTAGATTAAAAAAAAATAAGAGTAGGGGCATGTAGTGGCTATGTTATATTATATTAAATTATCAAACTTGGTGTCATTCTAATTATTTATGAAATATTTGCTGCTGGATGTTATGCAACCAACGATCAAACTTTTTCTGTGATATAATCTTTTTCTTTTCAGTCTTGTTTATTGTTAGATTTGCAAAATATTATAAGAATTAGAAAATATTTTTGTCCATTACTCTTAGCAGGTTAGCTGTTTTACTCTGAGTGCTCCAGTTTCCTTCACAAATAAAACTGAAATTATATTAAATATCCATAGTCCAATTCTGTTGTGGATGAAAAAAAATATGCTGTCGTGTTTTTTTCTTTCATGAATGACGTTGAAAGTAAAAAGAAACCAAATCTTTAAAATTTAATCATAGACACTTGATAATGGATTGATTTGATTTTGATTTTTGGTGTTTTAATGCCACTTTCAGCAATATTTCAGCTATATCATGGCGACCAGTTTTAATGGTGGAAGAAGCTGGAGTGCCCGGAGAGAACCACCGACCATGGTCAAGCAACTGGTAAACTTTATCACTTGCGGCTGCGAGTCAAATGCACCCTTTTTGTAATTTACAAAGCCGGGCGGGAACCCACGCTGTATTGGTGATAGGCTTGTATGAGTTGTTAGGTAATTCAACTACCTAACTCATTGAGCCACCTGGGCCCTCACTTGATAATGGAGATCCATTGTATACGTATATAGTTGAGAATAAATTTGGTTTTTAAACATTAACCTTGAATGGAGGTAAAAACAAGACAATAAAAAAATCAAGTTTCGTGTCTTAATTATTGGATGTATCCTGTTACAAATAGAATTTAAAGTGTATGACTGTAGTAATCCTATCCTCAAAAGTAATTATTTCAAGCGATAAAAAAATCTGTTATTAACTTTACCAGCAATGAAACTTCCTGTATCAACTATTATCATCCTTCCCTCCCGCTATATCTACCTGCTGACTCCATAAGCAAAACTCGTATCAAAGTTCGCATGAGCTCAGCTGGACTTATCAACAGTGAGCAGGAGTTATCACCAAATGCTCCCAACATTTAAACGATAATTCCTGTGAAGATGACAAAAGTAAATAAAATTCAGCAACACCATTAGCTAGTTAACATTTCATTTTTTAAACATATATCAAATTAGGAACTGTTGTATCAGCAATATCAACAAACATCGTCCTGCAAAAATGTACTTGTCACAATTCTTGATAACCTCTGCTGAGACGTCATAATTTTTACGTCATAAGCGAGGACGTGATCTTTATGTTTTCTAAAACGGAATGGCATTGGTAAACAAAACCGGTGAATTGCCGACTTTGATGTTTGTAATAAAAAAAACCAATGAATATCTCCATTAAAGGAAAAATTCAACAATCTTAACATTTATATAAACCTGTAAAAATGAATGGTATATTTGCAAACTACTTATGAACTATGTTTTGGGGAAGCGTATTTTGAATATTTTGAATCATGGGATTTTTCCCGCGAAAATACAAATATAGATGTATCCGTGTTTATGTTTGATTTAAGATGGATGATAAACATGTCATCTGAATATGAATATGATTGATACTGGAAAATATCAGTCTGCTCACTCGCCACCAAACTTCATATTCTGG
This sequence comes from Bathymodiolus brooksi, assembly GCA_963680875.1. Taxonomy (NCBI): domain Eukaryota; kingdom Metazoa; phylum Mollusca; class Bivalvia; order Mytilida; family Modiolidae; genus Bathymodiolus; species Bathymodiolus brooksi. Next base: position 98,862,085 of record OY804585.1, read on the forward strand.
CTCGGCAGGCTGATATTTTCGGTATCAATCAATTCACATCCAGATAAATATACTTATTGCCTTAAATAGTCATTTCTAATATTTTCGTATTTCAATTTAAAAAAATTGCTGAGTTGACATTAACAATCACTCACTCACTCAACTTGTTGTAGGTAAAAGTAGAAGAAATCTAATTTGGCCAACATGGGAAATATACATTTGTGATTAACTGAATATTGAAAAAGACGTTTCTTCAGAAACTACCACCCTGATTTAACCAAAACTCTGTAAGAATCATCTATTGATGTCCTATGAAAAAACATTTCTCATTTAGTTCCAAAGTGACATCCAGTGTGGCAGTCGTGGGAAATAGTTTCCAACTGGCTGACTGTTAAAATTAGATACTTTCTTAGAAACCAATAGGCAAATTTTGCAGAAATAATTTGTAAATAGTGTTCCAAACTATTTTAAAGTTCTTTCTGATATCAAATATAACATGTCCACAAAAGGGAACAGACGATACACCTCTTTTGAAAAAAACCCACTGTACTGCACTGTAGTTGAAAATAGAATGTCAAAAATGGTATCAAATTATTAGAAAAATACAGATAGTGTGTTTTGGGTAAACAGGCCTACATTTGAATATATAGAGATCATACTGTGACATAATTTTTAGCTCACCTTGCCAAAGGCAATGTGAGCTTTTGCCATCACTTGGCATCCTGCATCTGTCGTCTGTTAACTTTTCACATTTTAATCTTCTCCTCTGAAACTCCTTAGCCAAATGAACTGAAACTTAGTAGGAAGCATCTATGGAAGGTCTTCTATAAAGTTTGCTCATTTCGTCCCAATCCATTAACAAACATGACCGCCACAGGCAATTCTTGTTTCTGATTGGCCGATTTTTAAAAAATCTTCTCCTCTGAAACTGCTTGGCCAAATGAATCGAAACTTGGTAGGAAGCATCTATGTAAGGTCCTCTGTAAAGATTGCTCATTTCGTCCCGATCTGTTAACAAACATGGCCGCCACTGACGATTCTTGTTTCTGATTGAGTTATTTTTAAATTTTTTCTCCTCTGAAACCGTTTGGCCAAATGAACCGTAACTTGATAGGAAGCATCTTTGGAAGATTTTCTGTAAAGATTGCTCATTTCGTTCCGATCCGTTAACAAACATGGCCACCACATACAATTCTTGTTTCTGATTGGTTGATTTCTAACAAATCTTCTCCTCTGAAATCGCTTAGCCAAATGAACCGAAACTTTGTAGGAAGCATCTATGGAAGATCCTCTATAAAGAATGCTCATTTCGTCCTGATCCATTAACAAACATGGCCACCACAGGTAGTTCTTGTTTCTGATTGGTCGATTTCTAACAATCTTCTCCTCTGAAACCACTTTGCCAAATGAACCGAAACTTGATAGGAAGGCATCTATGGAAGGTCCTCTATAGTGATAATTGGATTTCCAACTACAATGTATGCTCTGATACTATGAATTTGTTTTCATCCATATTAAACATAAATGTTCATTGAACGATCCTTCACAGAGTTCATATTTTTGTGTGGAATGGAAATCCAAGATGGCTTCCACTACACAACAATGGAATTATGATGTTATTGGGAAATGTTTTTAAAAATCTTCTTATAATTTGCAAAACGGATTGAATCAAACTTTACATATAAATGATCATTGAGCAATAAACAGGTAATTTATAACCAGGTGAGTGATACATGTTGGCATAGCCCTCTTTCCTTTTCAGATCTAAAGAATGTAATGGGTCCCCTTCTGTACTTAAAGTTCTGATCTGCCTCTCTCTGGTATAAACCTTTGTTTTCTATTTTCAGAGAGGATTATAATAATTAGAAGTGAAATATTGCTAATTAAAACTTAATTATGTTTTTTCAGATTACATTTTAACAAGTTTCCAAGAGTTTAACCACCTGACTAAAACGTTAGAAGCCAACAAGGGAGACAATTGACTATAGTTCACATTGGAAGTAAAAATGTGTTTTAAGGAAGATAGAGTGCAGGAATAGTATACAGACAAACAAGAAAATGGAGTTTGATTTGTTAGATCCACCTGCCCCTTCAACAAACTACAGGTAAGTCAAAACAAGAAACTAGTGAGTTATTGAAAATGATGTAAAAGGGAGATAATATGCAGAATAATTGGACTGGAATTCCCTCCCTTACCATATATAATCTATATCTGATTTAAATCGTTAAAAAAAAGAAGAAAAATCCACCTAACTGGTTTAGATTGAATTTTTAAGATGCCCCTTTTTTTTTTTTATCAATTTCTATGATTATAATTTATGCTGCCATGTATCGTTTCCAATACTTTACTTGACATAACTGAAATGTTGTTGAAAGTGGCATTAAACACCATAAAACAAAGAAATATCAATACTCCCAATATTATTAATTTGAAATAATATTAACATTAAAGGACCCCACTGAAAACAAGCAGGAACACTTTCATGGTTTTATCCTTGGTTAAAGTATCATTAATATAAAGGTACAAGTATTCCAAAGTCAGTCAAGTATAATCATTTGTTTTTAATTAAGCATAGTTTTAGCTGATGGTGTACATGTAAACTATCTTTACCTAAGCAAGTTTTATCTTTTTACCTATTACAGTGTAAAACCATATTATATATCATTTAGTGTCACTTCTTTGTCAAAATTGTACAATATTTTGTATATTTTTGGATCATGCCTATGGATATTATGTGGTATTTCCAATAAAATAATTTAAATTTGAATTTTTGAATTTGAATTTACCACATGACTCGATTTCTTGGTTTAAATTAATTTTTAAAGAATAGTTGTTTCAGTTAAAAGTAAGATTGAAGATTATTTTTAATTGAGATGATTTATCTACATGTATTAGTTTGTAGATGAACCAATATTTCTTCTCTATCCCAGCTTTATATTAATTGGTTTTCCCCAAAATTGGAATCCAATAATAACATGAATTGCTAGGAAGAGGATATAAAAAAACTTTTCTTAATTATTTCCTCAATTTTATTAACAATTTTAATTAAAAATGTATTGTTTTTTATGTGAATGCCTCCAAAATTTATCAGTGTGGAAAAGATGCAGGCATACTCTAAAATCTGGCTGGGTTTACCAGTATGGTCTAACCATGTTTGTTGGATCTTTTGATTATTTGTTAATCTGACGATCCAATAATATATAAATGGGTGCCAAAAACATCAAACTTAACATAAAAGTGTTTAGCAGTTCACAGATTCAGCACAGTTAGGCATCCAATATCAAACCATGTCCAATTTTTATAATTGGGGTCCAAAATGACTTTGTGCAAATGCTCGGGAAGCTATGCAGTCGAAACACTTCAATGATCATATTTAAAAAAAAATATTTGTCGAACTTTTTCAATTTTTGTTGCTGATTTGACACAATAATTGACTATATTTAGCTTCAGTAACATTGATTTGTAGAAATATAAATATCTGTATTTTGATTGGACATTATACCTGTGGCCATTAATCACTTGAGTCATGTGACTAAATGACAGTTGGTAGCCATTTTCTTTATCTAGATAGTTCTGTAGTTGCTGTTTGTCATGTAATCAACTTATTTTTTCTCTGCCCTTGGGAAATTCTTTCTTTCCTTATTTATGAATTGATTTGATTTCCTTAGTAATCAAAATTAGCTGTGGTATCTATTTAATTATTGGGAACAGCCTGGGTATAATGAATATGTCTTAGAGGCCATTGCTATAAAGCTGAATATTGCATTCTTATTCAAAGATAATGAATGAAAAGTATATGAAATCTATGTTTTAGTTACTATTTATACTTTAACTTTAAACTACATGTATATTACTACCTTATACAGTTGTTAATGCTGGGTTCCTGGATCAGTTTAAACAACTGATCCAAGGTCAGAACATCTAAGCATCTTAGTTGGCCTGTAAATACCTGTAAATGTGTTAAATTTTTGCACCTGTTTTTGTTAATTTTTGATTTCACTGTTATTTTCATGCAATATTTGTAGTTAATTTTTCTTTAATGTCTGTTTGCGCAGCGCAGACGTGTAGTTTTCAGAATTTTGATGGATCGTCGTACTAGGTAGATGTAGATGTATTATATTATTTTATTTTGGTTCATGTTAAAGTTATTCTTAGTTACTTGTATGTCGAGATGGTTGATATTTTATATCAGTTTGGCTAACATATTTAAATCTGTGTTTAATAAGCATTGTTAATGACCTGTTTGACTAAAATGGCCATAAATGAATGCTCATTGAATAGCACTTTAAAATGTTTGTGTCCAATTAGGAAACAAAGATGGTGGTCAACTCTGGACAATTATTTACATAGGACCCTAAGGGGCTATTTTCTGAGTGGTTCGTTAACATCATTCATCTCTGACCACAGGCCTAATATGTGACTGATGTAGGTTTGCATCCTAATACCCACGTCAAATATTGAGGTTTCTAGACATCTACCCAGGGGTGGGGGTTTCACTGGTCAGTTATAGTTGTCTCCCTGTACTCAGGATATAGCTGAACAATTGCTGACAGAGATGATATATCACATCTAGATTATGACCCATTTTTCTGAGAAACTGATCAATCAATGGAAGACAAATTGTACATAGATTATCATTGTATGGTCGTTATCAAAGTTATTGTATCATTTTAAGATCAGATATCTTATATGGATGCCATTATTGGATATAATGTAATGGATGAACCTGTATATGAAAATTTCCAATAAATCTCCTTAATAACTGCTGAGTTGATTGTCATACTTTGTTCTGATAGGACTTCTTTACTATTTGTTAAGTGCATATTGTGATCTTAAAACTTGTATATCCTGGAATGGCTAGAAGACACGCTAGAAGATACAAAACAGGTAATCAGAAGACGAAAATCTAAGAACTGACAATACAATGGTCAACAGGAAAAGGGCAAACAATGACATACAAGACGCTATACAGAAAACTAAAGATTGAGCAATATGAACTCCACAAAAAACTGGGGGTGAAGTCAGAAGGATAAGCAGTTCCTGCTCCACTAGTGGCACCTGTTGTGTCACTGTTAAATGACACGAGCATCATCTGATATTGAAATGTTGATTTAATTATTTAGTGATTACGTTTATAAATTAGACGTTGTATAACATGCTGTCATTATATTGTGTTGGGAATTAAGCATTAAATAACGATTCATCTGTTCAACAGTTATTCTTGTTGCCATTGATTTGTGTTAAATTAATGTCATAGCAACCTATTTATTTAAATATCATTGTTCATGGTAACTACATTTCTATCACAACTGTAAATGTCGATTGAAATGAAAAAAGTTTCAGCTACACAACACTGAACACCATCAACATCTTAAATATTGGAAATGTTCACACTATTCGTACATTTTTCTCAAAAAAGAGAGAATTATAAGAAACATAACAAATCAAAATTGAAGATAAACTACACTGTGACTTATATATTTCATAACTGATGTTTGTTTGTATTTTAACTACCGTTTTATAGAATTTTATATGAAACCACAATAGCATAGCTATAAACAGTATACAAAGGCCTCTCTCTTATCTATAAACAGTATACAAAGGCCTCTCTCTTATCTATAAACAGTATACAAAGGCCTCTCTCTTATCTATAAACAGTATACAAAGGCCTCTCTCTTATCTATAAACAGTATACAAAGGCCTCTCTCTTATCTATAAACAGTATACAAAGGCCTCTCTCTTATCTATAAACAGTATACAAAGGCCTCTCTCTTATCTATAAACAGTATACAAAGGCCTCTCTCTTATCTATAAACAGTATACAAAGGCCTCTCTCTTATCAGGTCAGATTTGAGATGCTCTGAGATAGTAAAAGATTACTAAATTGCACCTCCCTCCCCTCAAGTCATATGTTGTTACTACAGCCTTGAACCATTCTAATGACAAGACAAGTCATATGTTGTTACTACAGCCTTGAACCATTCTAATGACAAGACAAGTCATATGTTGTTACTACAGCCTTGAACCATTCTAATGACAAGACAAGTCATATGTTGTTACTACAGCCTTGAACCATTCTAATGGGTTAAATAAAGCATTTAATAAAAGTCATATCAACTCAAATGTGTAAATTCTGAAATTTCATATCTTCTCAAAAATCCAATACATTGTCATCTAATTGTCACATCAATTTGTAATAAATTGTAGAAATAGATGCCTCATGGTTCTATGACATTTGTGGTGTTGATATTTTTATTTGATTTGCTTAAACAATTGATCAGACAGATTCCAATAGCAGAAAAAAATTGAATTAAAATAATTCATTTATAGATGGCTTGCTGACATTTATTGAAGAATTACAAATGGTAAACAAATACTCCTACAATTGAAAATATTTCGTCACTCTGTAGACTTGTGTTTCATTCTTTATTGTATTGATATTTAGTGTTTGATGTTTGATTCTGGTAGACTTATGGTCTGTTTGTTCTGGTCTCATATGAAGACCATTAATTAAAAGAAAAAAAACTGAATGCCACAATATAACTGAAATGTTGTTGAAAGTGGTGTTAAACACCATAACCATAACAATTTTTTTTTTAGAAATTAATGACTAATATGATATTAAATCTGTTTTGATTTTTTTGTTCCTAAAAGTAATGATTTTTAACCAGTAGATTCTGTCTTATTAGCTAGTGATTAGTTAACTATGAACATTAACCGACGTTGATGTTGTCATTCATTTTTATGATTGTGTGGGGTGAAAGTGAAAGTGAAAGTGATTTTATGCAGGTTTGTTATTGTTTATTTATATGTGTATTGCCTTTAGAGATCCAATTGTCAAGAGTGGCAGGGTTTTAATTCCTTTAACATTTTAAACCTGCTACATTTACGTGCCTGTCCCAAGCCATGGTTTTTTTTGTGTTCAGTGATTTGAGGTGAGATTTAATAGTTTGTTTTGTTGATATTGGTTGAATTGTTGGCCATCACTGTTGAAGCTTTCTTTTGATAATCTAACTTAATGAAGGGCCTTTGTGGCTCAATGAGTTAGGTTATTGGATTACCTAACAACTCATACAAGCCTATCTATGGTGTGGGTTCGTGCCCGGCTTTGTTAATTACAAAAAAGGGTGCATTCGACTCGCAGCTGCAAGTGATAAAGTCTACCAGTTGCTTGCCCATGGTCGGTGGATCTCTCCAGGTACTCTGGCTTCTTCCACCACTAAAACTGGTCACCATGATATAGCTGTAATATTGCTGAAAGTGGCGTTAAAACACCAAAAATAAAAAATAAAATCATCTAACTTAATGCACATGACACATTTCTAGAATGACCTAACAGAGATACCGTGTTATGCTGAATCCAAAAAATTGGAATGTCTAATAATTCAAAAGTCATTGAAAGCAACAAAACAAAAGGGTTTAAACAGGATAGTCAAAATCAATGAAGATCACTTATGACTCCCGATGGAGAACCTTAGTTTTAAGAAATTATTACATTATTTAGGAACAGTAAATTTCAATAATTAATACATCTTTTAAACCATGGTAACGTGAGTGAAAGTGATGAAAAGGACAAATAACCCATCTTACCCATACAGATAGTGTGTACTACATGTAGAATATCAGCAGTTATGAAGGTCGAGACAGACATTATCACTAGTGTCACAGTGAGTCCAATAGGACAAGCTGTGATAAAGTTTGTCAAATCCTTTAAAACTCAACATTATTATACCCCCCGCAAATGTAGTTTGGGGGGTATATAGGAATCTTTCTGTCTGTCTGTCTGTCCATCTGTCCATCTGTCTGTCCGTCTTGTCTGTCTGTCTGGACCAACTTCCAAATCTTTTGTCCGATTTCCACCAAACTTTGTGGAATTTAAGATTATGATGTTTGAACTTTGTAATATAAAGGATTGTATTGTCCATTGAGTTTTACCCCTGTTATGCCTCTTTGGACTTAGAAATTTTGAGACAATTCACCATGCACTTTGTCATAAGTCTCCCACATGCTTAATGAGATGTTTGTGAAACTTAGTATATTGCTAAATCCTAATATGAAGATGTGCACATTAGTAGTATATCCTCAGGTCCATTGAGTTTTTCCAGAGTTATGCCCATTTAGACTTGGAAATTTGATACAATTCACCATGCACTTTGTCATCACAACTCCCCCCACATGCTTAATGAGATGTTTGTGAAACTTAGTATATTGCAAGATCCTAATATGAAGATGTGCACATTAGTATCATATTCCAGTCCATTGAATTTTTCTAGAGTTCTAGGGAAAACTGAGGACAAGTTGGTGTTGTCATGCAAGGGATCTTTCAATGCTGGACAGTTCTATACAGCTATTTCCAGAATGAAAGACCTTGATGGACTCTTTCTTTTAGATGAAGTCACTCCAGCTAAGATAAAAGTCAACATAAAATCTTTGGAAGAAATCTGCAGAATGGTATCAGAATCCCCTTTTGTAAAATTGTTTTTGACATTTGCTTCACTGGGTTTGGTACTGCTTTGACAACTATTTTACCTATTTTGTTCCAGTATTGTTATAAATACTTTTATAGTGACAGCCGGAACCTTTGAGCCGTAATGAAAGCGGGAGGTTTGGCACTTTAAAATCTGATTCAACCCACCATTTCTTTAGAAATGCCTGTACCAAGTCAGGGTCATTATGGTTTTCACAGTTTTCCAGTTGTTGACTGATTTTGTCTGTCTATATACTTGTGAGTTTTGACTTTCCCTTTGTAAGATTGTTCGGAGTTCGGTAATTTTGTTATTACCCTTATTTTCAATGGATCCCATAACATTTACAATGCCAATGGAAACTTACATCAAATTGAACATACTCAATATTAATTCTTTAATTCCACATACTTCTTGCTTGATTAAAGACAACATTGTACAAAATACCCATGTTACATACTTACTTGAGACTTGGTTGTTACCAAAAGATGAACATCCACTGTTTTCAACTTTCAATACTTTGTGTAGGGATCGTTATGAAAGCAGTGATGGTAAATCAACTACAAGAGGAGGTGGACTTTTATTCATTCTGATCTTTATCTTATAACTGAAAGACCTGTTCCAAATGTTGACATGGAATATATATATATTATCCTAGTACCTGCTGAAAATAAGAGAATTCGTATAGCTCTGTTATTGATTAACAATCCAAAAACTGATACAAATTTTTATATGACATAGAGAGACTTGTATCATCTTTACCTTGTGGAATTCCAGCCTTCGTCACAGGAGATATCAATAATAACATTCTCAAGAAAGCCAGCATTACAAACAAGTGTCTTCAGCTTATGAACTACTATGGATTTCAAAAAATTATCAAATTACCCACCCATAGAAGAGGAGGCCTTTTAGATCATTTTTACACTAATATTGGATCTGAAAGTACTGGTATCACATTCAACACTATTCCAGCTTACTACAGTGACCACATACTGCTTTGTATTGCCATTCCTAAATGGAATTTACTGCAATAAACAATATTAACTAGTGTAATTAAATCAGGTACTTTAACATTAACTTTGTTAATTATGAATAACATTTTAAGAAACATTAAATTAAAGTTTGTTTTGTCCTTATTGTTGATGTCTATCTTGATTTAGTGCATTAAGCAAAATAAATCTGGTCTGACATCTAACGGGACATAATTGAACTTGCACATTTATTTCATTCATCATATGCTATTGACCTTGTAAGTGCAACTCTTCTGGCAGTCGAAGAAAGGTTATATGTTGTTAGATCCAAATGTGCCGATGTTGAAAGGGTCCATGGAGTTTTCCCAGAATTATGAGTCTAAAAGTTGTGTTCCAAATATGTTTTGGCTCAATTAAGATGATGGGGACGCGGGGGGTATTAGTCCCGTGTAGCGGACAGTTAAGTTATTCCATTTATGTATCAAAGTGGGACTCCTGCGTCCAGCAGTACCTCTAGTTGTAATAAGATCTGGATGTGTTTGATGTCACTTTGATACTGAAACTAACCTTCTGTGAGATTAAAGGAAAAATGTATCAATTACCAGTAAATAATTACCTGGGTATACTATAGTTGTATTAATTACCTGTAAATAATTACCTGGGTATACTATAGTTGTATCAATTACCTGTAAATAATTACCTGGGTATACTATAGTTGTATTAATTACCTGGATATACTATAGTTGTATCAATTACCTGTAAATAATTACCTGGGTATACTATAGTTGTATTAATTACCTGTAAATAATTACCTGGGTATACTATAGTTGTATTAATTACCTGTAAATAATTACCTGGGTATACTATAGTTGTATTAATTACCTGTAAATAATTACCTGGGTATACTATAGTTGTATTAATTACCTGTAAATAATTACCTGGGTATACTATAGTTGTATTAATTACCTGTAAATAATTACCTGGGTATACTATAGTTGTATTAATTACCTGTAAATAATTACCTGGGTGTACTATAGTTGTATTAATTACCTGTAAATAATTACCTGGGTATACTATAGTTGTATTAATTACCTGTAAATAATTACCTGGGTATACTATAGTTGTATTAATTACCTGTAAATAATTACCTGGGTACACTATAGTTGTACTATATTTGTGTGTTCCAATAAGGACATTTTTATTGATGCCATTGTTTGCACTTTTTTAATTAAAATTACACATTCCCAACTTACGTAATTATACTAAATTCGTGTGTTCCAATAATGATGTTTGTATTTATGCAATTGTTTGCAACTTTTTATTTACCTTTAATTAAAATTACACATTCCTGAAATTAAGCTGATGAATTTCATTGTCACGGATTTTTTACTTCACTAAATTTAATAAACTGATACAGCATTGGCAGGTATTACCTGACACAAACAGGAAGACATGTTCTCTGTGTTGGTTGGAAGATAATTAGCAATTTGAAATAACAAAAATAGTTTTTATTGATTGATAGGTTAATCTTCAGTCCACCATAAATGATTAAAAATGTTGACTTGTGAAAGTTCGAAATGAAAGGAATTGTATTGATTAATTGATTGTAGTTTAATGTCAAGTCAGCAGTATTACAGCTATATTTATGATGAGATTAGGTTTATGGTGTTTAATGCCACTTTCAACAGTATTTCAGTTATATTAAGGCGGTCAGTTTTATTGGTGGAGGAAACTGTACTACCCAGAAAAAAACATTGATAAGACACAGGTCACTGACAAACTAAGCAGATTTTCAAACAATAAATCAGGTAGGTAAAAAAGTTGGCATAGGGATGGTTTAATGAGTTGATATTTAGATTGTGACAAGATTATATAAGAAATAAGAGATAGGCCAGGAATATTTTGCCTTACAACATGCCACAACAACCTCACTAACAAAATGTTGATCTTTAGGAGTTGTTGCAGTTGCCATTTATGTGTAAGGAATATGACTGCCATACAGCAACCACTCATTTACGTGCTGTTCTAAATATTACAGACTCAACATTCTTCCATATTTATAGCCATATATCTGTTCTTTCTGTTATTCTGGGTATATATCAGTTCTTTCTGTTATTCTGGGTATATATCTGTTCTTTCTGTTATTCTGGGTACTGATGATGGTATCCAGGGCTCAACCCAAAGAGCTGCTTATCTTGTCCCCAGGTGGCAGATAGGGTGGAGCTGGCTCATGTGTAGACATTCACATCATAGTTTTAATTGTATATATTACATTTTTTGAGAAGTATTTTTAATCACATGCCTCCTTGTCGGTGAATATACATAACACAAGTTCTATAATACTCAGGATCACTGAGGGATGAACTTTATTGGAAGAAGAAGAAGAACTAACTTATTTATATAACTGTTCCGTCATTTCATTCTAATTTTAGATATTGGTGAATTTGATCTGGGACATTAAGCAACAAAAAATCAACTCTCAATCTTTCTTTAATACTGGTCAGTGTCTACATCTAGAAATAGGACATTATTTTAAAACAAACTCTCTAATCACAGAAGTATTGTAATCTGAAGTCTGTATACTAGTGGTGTTAATAATCAAGCTCTAGAGCTTTGGTTGAGTGGTCAATACATATATGATGTACATGTAATTACATTGATTGAGATGATGTAAGGTTCACAAATTGTCATCTTATTATGTCTGCAGCCACTGACACAGGTGAGAAATCTTGTCATATTGACATACTTAAATAGGTCATTTCTCTGCAGAATTACACTGTTCAATAACATCTGGGTATCAAATATGTTTTGTTTAACATTGATAAAAACTGTAATGGTCAAACATTTGACTGACCACAGTAAATGTGATTTACTCACATCAAAAGTTGGTTGCCCTATAATCATCACAATAATAGACTTATTCTGACATCCAATGGTATTTTAGGTTGGGTAGTTTATGGTGTTTAATGCCATTTTCAACAATATTTCAGTTATATAGTGACGGTCAGTTTTATTGGTAGAGGAAACCGGAGAAAGCCACCGACCTGTCGCAAGTCACTGGCAAACTTTATCACATAATGTTGAACAGCATCGGTGGCATAATAATGTGTCGGAGTGGAGCAACATGTCTACCCGTGGACTGTTGTTTCAGTGAGCTAGCACTATAAAAATCCAACTCATCATGTTGGTCTAGAACAAAGTGGACCTCCTCATCATCTCATTGAAAATTAACTTGTTCTCACCATGATATAGCTGAAAAATTGCTGAGTTGGCATTAAACAACAATCACTCACTCACTCACATAATGGTACAACCTGCCATGAGTTGGATTCAAACTCACAACTGTAGTCAATGGTATTTTAAGTGTTGTCATTGTACACCATGAACATATATTATTTGGTTTAATTAGATCCCCATTTGATAATAACATTAAACAAAACAAAACAACTAAACAATAATTCAATTGCTGGTAATTCCTACATCTTTCACTGAGGGATATCTTCTGGATCAGCAGACTGACTCTGATACTGGACAATATCTGTCAGTGTGATGTCACATGGATCAGCAGACTGACTCTGATACTGGACAATATCTGTCGGTGTGATGTCACATTATTACCAATCAGAACAATAAGGTCAGTTTTGAAGGTCTTGACAGACATCACTAGTGTAACAGATCGTCTATCTATCAGACTCTCTACAATACCAGGATATTGTCTGTCTCACCTTCAAAGCTGCCATTATTCTATATTTAACAGAAAAAAAACCATCTAAATAATAGTTCAATAGATATGACAAGGCCAAACTGATTGTAGAAGGGTGAGAGTTCTCGTCCATCAGTTTAAACATTACTATTGAGAATGTTATTACAAACTGTAACACCAAGTTCAGCTCATCTGAATTGATTAGTTTTATATGATAGAAGATCATAGAAATAACAAATGTTTAGTCTATGACAGTTGATTGATGTATTTTTTTTTCATCAAAGAAATCGACATTTATTATGAAAAAAAAATAATTGAGATTACTAATGACTTGATCTTTTGATGAAGGTTACCTGATTGATATTATTATAATGGAGATAGATTGATTATCTATTGATACAGGAGTCGTCATGGACACAATCAGATACAGGGGTCGTCATGGACACAATCAGATACAGGGGTCGTCATGGACACAATCAGATACAGAAGTCGTCATGGACACAATCAGATACAGGGGTCGTCATGGACACAATCAGATACAGGGGTCGTCATGAACACAATCAGATACAGGGGTCGTCATGGACACAATCAGATACAGGGGTCGTCATGGACACAATCAGATACAGGGGTCGTCATGAACACAATCAGATACAGGGGTCGTCATGGACACAATCAGATACAGGGGTCGTCATGGACACAATCAGATACAGGGGTCATCATGGACACAATCGTATTGACAGCAATATTTATATCTGACTGTCATGTCAAGTGGTGCTGAGGCAACAACTTTTTAACTTTTAGTGGGGAGGGGAAGGGGGCTATATGTTTTATCTTTATTTCTTATTATGCCAAATTGTATAGAAAATTGAAAATAAATTGTCTTGACCTGAAAGATGTAAAAAAAAAATTATTAATCTGACCCTGAAGTTTTCAACAAGAAATTTTATTAAATTATTGTATGTCTGCAGGGAGGATTTTTATTGTGGAATAAAATATAGGTAAAAAATGTATACTGTGTTATTATCAAAAACTATTTCCTTGATTTGAACATTTTGAAAATCAAGGGAAGCAATCCCTGTTATACCTCTGTTACTGGTTTAAGGAAGAATGTAGTGCAGTTTCATCCTCTAATAGAACTGACTGCCACAAAAATATTATTACAATACAGTCACACCTGTATTAAGAGGTCCTCTTTGGGACATAGAAAAAGTTGCCTTATAAGACAGGTGACCTCTTAAAAGAGGTTCAATTTATATGAAATTTTCTATGACCGGACAAGAAAAATGTGACCTTTTAATAGAGGTGACTTCTTAATACAGGTGACCACATGGGCAGGTTTGACTGTAGTTGTATTAAGTGTTGGTTATCTACCTCATGTTTAGAAGAAGAAAAATAGAATTTAATGCAATCTGCTACCTGTTAATGGCGGAGACCTATTTCATCTCAGTTGGTAGAGCATTGGCTTACAATGCAAGAGATCTCGGTATTGAATACCAACGGGGACATTGCATTTTTCGGAGATAAAAATATGGTCTACTGTTAAAAGATAAACATCAACCATTCACCATATACTACACATTAACGTGAACAAAAATTTTAAACAGAGGTCAGGTCCACTTTTCTCACTGATCAAGACTTTTAAGCAAAATGGACAACAAACTGCACTAGTCTTACGACAACATTATTAAATATATAAATGTTTGTTCAGTTTTATACAAATAATTCTTTTCTTAGTGCCAAATTTAGGTGACTATTAAAAAAGAAATGATTTTCATCTTCTATTTCATTCAGAGAACAATGACAACAAAAGTGCTCTTCCCTTTAGTGAATTTTGGAAAACATGAGGACATTGGACAAAATTTATGGAATATTTCAAAAGGATATTCAGTCAAACCTGTATTAAGAGGTCACCTTTAAGACAAAGAAAAAGTGGCCTTATAAGACAGGTGACTTTAAAAAGAGGTTCAATTCATATGAAATTTTCTATGACAGGAAAATAAAAAGGTGACATTTTAACACAGGTGACTGCTAAATAGAGGTGACATCTTAATACAGGTGACTTCTTAATAGAGGTGACTTCTTAATACAGGTGACTTCTTAATAGAGGTGACTTCTTAATACAGGTGACTTCTTAATAGAGGTGACTTCTTAATACAGGTGACTTCTTAATGCAGGTGACTTCTTAATAGAGGTGACTTCTTAATAGAGGTGACTTCTTAATAGAGGTGACTTCTTAATAGAGGTGACTTCTAAATAGAGGTGACTTCTTAATAGAGGTGACTTCTTAATAGAGGTGACTTCTTAATACAGGTGACTTCTTAATAGAGGTGACTTCTTAATAGAGGTGACTTCTTAATACAGGTGACTTCTTAATAGAAGTGACTTCTTAATAGAGGTGATTTCTTAATACAGGTGACTTCTAAATAGAGGTGACTTCTTAATACAGGTGACTTCTAAATAGAGGTGACATCTTAATAGAGGTGACTTCTTAATAGAGGTGACTTCTTAATAGAGGTGACTTCTTAATACAGGTGACTTCTTAATAGAGGTGACTTCTTAATAGAGGTGACTTCTAAATAGAGGTGACTTCTTAATACAGGTGACTTCTAAATAGAGGTGACATCTTAATAGAGGTGACTTCTTAATAGAGGTGACTTCTTAATACAGGTGACTTCTTAATAGAGGTGACTTCTTAATACAGGTGACTTCTAAATAGAGGTGACATCTTAATAGAGGTGACTTCTTAATAGAGGTGACTTCTTAATAGAGGTGATTTCTTAATACAGGTGACTTCTTAATAGAGGTGACTTCTTAATAGAGGTGACTTCTTAATACAGGTGACTTCTAAATAGAGGTGACATCTTAATAGAGGTGACTTCTTAATAGAGGTGACTTCTTAATACAGGTGACATCTTAATAGAGGTGACTTCTTAATAGAGGTGATCACATGGGCAGGTTTGACTGTATTTATATTATTTTTATGAACCTTCAAGGAATTTGATATCAGTACTTGACACTACAGGTACTCACATTCTGTCCAAGTAGAAACATTATGGACAATTACTTATGTCACGTGTAGAGTGTCATGGTCTGTTTATGTAGTGTAGTGTGTGTAAAATATGGAAAATTGCAAAACTAAGCTTAACCCGCATGTTCATTGCTGGATTTAGGACAATTGAGGCCCCTTACTTGGGCCCTGAAGGAGGTAGACCCGGTAGGCCTACACAGGCAGTCAGGCATACATGCTTTAGGAAATTTACGAATAGCTAAATTATTATGAAACAGAATGCCTTCAAATTTAAAATTGCACCACATAAGCAAAAATCCATCGTAAATAAAACAAAAAATGGCAGGAAGATGGCCAATGGCCAATGTGCTTAAACACACCTAAGCACAATGGTAAATCCGGCACTGTGCATGTTTATTAATTAGGATGACAACTAAATACATGTTTATTAATTAGGATGACAACTAAATACATGTTTATTAATTAGGATGACAACTAAATACATGTTTATTAATTAGGATGACAACTAAATACATGTTTATTAATTAGGATGACAACTAAATACATGTTTATTAATTAGGATGACAACTAAATACATGTTTATTAATTAGGATGACAACTAAATACATGTTTATTAATTAGGATGACAACTAAATACATGTTTATTAATTAGGATGACAACTAAATACATGTTTATTAATTAGGATGACAACTAAATACATGTTTATTAATTAGGATGACAACTAAATACATGTTTATTAATTAGGATGACAACTAAATACATGTTTATTAATTAGGATGACAACTAAATACATGTTTATTAATTAGGATGACAACTAAATACATGTTTTTTAATTAGGATGACAACTAAATACATGTTTATTAATTAGGATGACAACTAAATACATGTTTATTAATTAGGATGACAACTAAATACATGTTTATTAATTAGGATGACAACTAAATACATGTTTATTAATTAGGATGACAACTAAATACATGTAATAGAAAACAAAACTCAAGTTTATGTATTAGAAGACCAGCCTAATGTATAAACATGAGGTAGGTATTATTCTGTAGATTTCTTTGGTATCTTCAAACAAACTTGTCTTAGTATTAGGGATGGCAACGCTCGAACATCCGATTATCGAATACCTAAATCGGTATTTGGTTACTCGGAAAACTTTTTTTTATGAAAATAATGATAAAATTTTCCGGACAATAAATAATTAATGTTAGATATAATAAAAATCGTACACATAAACCAGCCCTTGGCATATGTTTACATAACAATTATTGGTCAATTAAATGGTAATTGATCTCTTCGCAACAGACTGTCATCGTCTTGCATCGACCAAATTATTTTCCTTAGCAAAAACTCTGTACCACAATGACCGAATAACAATCATGAATGTGACATGTGTTGTAAATAATAATTTTAAATTTTTTAATTTTTTATCATTCAACTGAATCTTTACAATTAAAGTTGAAATATAAAACTTTGAAATAATGAAAAGAAAGGAAGAAAACAGAAGTGTCATTGAACCCAGCTGTACCTTTTTTAAACCGAACAAAATAAATTTTCTACCGAGTAACCGGGTACTCGATTGGAAACCTGACCGAGTAACCGGTTATAAGGTTTTAATCGATTTGACATCCCTACTTAGTATTTATATATATAAATGTATACATCTCTGAACACATGTCCAATGCTAGGAGTTGTAATGACAAGTGAATGTTCTGTAGGTCTGTGGTCTTATAAATTATCAACAGTGCAGTATGACCTTTCTATCTGACAAATAAATTAGCACATTGTGATAATAGATGAAATCCATGAGGAAATTAAGTCACTTGTAAATAAACACTGCTAGAGGGAAATTAAGTCAGTTAGTAACTTGTAAATAAACACTGCTAGAGGGAAATTAAGTCAGTTAGTCACTTGTAAATAAACACTGCTAGAGGGAAATTAAGTCAGTTAGTCACTTGTAAATAAACACTGCTAGAGGGAAATTAAGTCAGTTAGTCACTTGTAAATAAACACTGCTAGAGGGAAATTAAGTCAGTTAGTCACTTGTAAATAAACACTGCTAGAGGGAAATTAAGTCAGTTAGTCACTTGTAAATAAACACTGCTAGAGGGAAATTAAGTCAGTTAGTAACTTGTAAATAAACACTGCTAGAGGGAAATTAAGTCAGTTAGTCACTTGTAAATAAACACTGCTAGAGGGAAATTAAGTCAGTTAGTCACTTGTAAATAAACACTGCTAGAGGGAAATTAAGTCAGTTAGTAACTTGTAAATAAACACTGCTAGAGGGAAATTAAGTCAGTTAGTCACTTGTAAATAAACACTGCTAGAGGGAAATTAAGTCAGTTAGTCACTTGTAAATAAACACTGCTAGAGGGAAATTAAGTCAGTTAGTCACTTGTAAATAAACACTGCTAGAGGGAAATTAAGTCAGTTAGTCACTTGTAAATAAACACTGCTAGAGGGAAATTAAGTCAGTTAGTCACTTGTAAATAAACACTGCTAGAGGGAAATTAAGTCAGTTAGTAACTTGTAAATAAACACTGCTAGAGGGAAATTAAGTCAGTTAGTCACTTGTAAATAAACACTGCTAGAGGGAAATTAAGTCAGTTAGTCACTTGTAAATAAACACTGCTAGAGGGAAATTAAGTCAGTTAGTAACTTGTAAATAAACACTGCTAGAGGGAAATTAAGTCAGTTAGTCACTTGTAAATAAACACTGCTAGAGGGAAATTAAGTCAGTTAGTCACTTGTAGATAAACACTGCTAGAGGGAAATTAAGTCAGTTAGTCACTTGTAAATAAACACTGCTAGAGGGAAATTAAGTCAGTTAGTCACTTGTAAATAAACACTGCTAGAGGGAAATTAAGTCAGTTAGTAACTTGTAAATAAACACTGCTAGAGGGAAATTAAGTCAGTTAGTAACTTGTAAATAAACACTGCTAGAGGGAAATTAAGTCAGTTAGTCACTTGTAAATAAACACTGCTAGAGGGAAATTAAGTCAGTTAGTCACTTGTAAATAAACACTGCTAGAGGGAAATTAAGTCAGTTAGTAACTTGTAAATAAACACTGCTAGAGGGAAATTAAGTCAGTTAGTAACTTGTAAATAAACACTGCTAGAGGGAAATTAAGTCAGTTAGTAACTTGTAAATAAACACTGCTAGAGGGAAATTAAGTCAGTTAGTAACTTGTAAATAAACACTGCTAGAGGGGAATTAAGTCAGTTAGTCACTTGTAAATAAACACTGCTAGAGGGAAATTAAGTCAGTTAGTCACTTGTAAATAAACACTGCTAGAGGGAAATTAAGTCAGTTAGTAACTTGTAAATAAACACTGCTAGAGGGAAATTAAGTCAGTTAGTCACTTGTAAATAAACACTGCTAGAGGGAAATTAAGTCAGTTAGTCACTTGTAAATAAACACTGCTAGAGGGAAATTAAGTCAGTTAGTAACTTGTAAATAAACACTGCTAGAGGGAAATTAAGTCAGTTAGTCACTTGTAAATAAACACTGCTAGAGGGAAATTAAGTCAGTTAGTCACTTGTAGATAAACACTGCTAGAGGGAAATTAAGTCAGTTAGTAACTTGTAAATAAACACTGCTAGAGGGAAATTAAGTCAGTTAGTCACTTGTAAATAAACACTGCTAGAGGGAAATTAAGTCAGTTAGTAACTTGTAAATAAACACTGCTAGAGGGAAATTAAGTCAGTTAGTAACTTGTAAATAAACACTGCTAGAGGGAAATTAAGTCAGTTAGTCACTTGTAAATAAACACTGCTAGAGGGAAATTAAGTCAGTTAGTCACTTGTAAATAAACACTGCTAGAGGGAAATTAAGTCAGTTAGTAACTTGTAAATAAACACTGCTAGAGGGAAATTAAGTCAGTTAGTAACTTGTAAATAAACACTGCTAGAGGGAAATTAAGTCAGTTAGTAACTTGTAAATAAACACTGCTAGAGGGAAATTAAGTCAGTTAGTAACTTGTAAATAAACACTGCTAGAGGGGAATTAAGTCAGTTAGTCACTTGTAAATAAACACTGCTAGAGGGAAATTAAGTCAGTTAGTCACTTGTAAATAAACACTGCTAGAGGGAAATTAAGTCAGTTAGTAACTTGTAAATAAACACTGCTAGAGTAAATCAAAGAGGGCACCAAGAATGGACGATCCAGACTCAGACAACATTAGGCACATGGCACAGAATGATGACAAGCAAAACAGAAAAACACAATATAGAAAACTAAAAAGATACAGTAAGCAACACAGACCCCACCAAGAAATTAGGGATTAACCCAGGTGCTTATAATGGGTAAACAGTTCCTGTTTCTTATAAGGCACTGGCCGTGTTACTCATGCAGTTAAGTCTGTTATGCGTTGGTATTAAATTTCTGTATCTTTGTTTTCATAAATCATTAATTAATTCAACATCAATTTACATCCAACAGAGAAGAAACTTTTCCCTGTCAACTGATTTGTGCATTTTCCTGTCAGCAGAATTGAAAATAAATTACTTGATTTAAAAAAAAAAAACACATTTTGACATGCCATTAACTAGTATAACATTGATATATTGAATCCTCCTCTTTAGTTTTCTGAATGGCATTGAGCCACACTTAATGTCATTTATAAATCAATCTACCGATTCCTATTATTGTCAGCAATACATTGTTTAAAGGGATGTTACATAAGACAGCAATGGAAATTTAAATTCATGTCGTGTTTTATACCGATAGTCTGGTATTGGCAAACTTGTTTTTTTGTAGATCACTGAATCAGAATGATTGAACTTTGATAAGATTACACTACTCTTCATGTGGAACTGTTCTGTAACTATATAAGTCATGCTCTGATGGATCTGTGTAGCTATTGATGTTTTCAGTTTTAAAATAAATGTTTAAGACCGATCTGAAATTTTGTTAGGATTGTGTAGCAGTTGATGATTGGACATTTTAGACTCGGATATGTTGTTTAGTTGATGTTTAGAGTTTTAAGACTGATCTGAAATGTTGTAAGGACCAATTGTAGCTATTGATGTTTAGAGTTTTAAGACTCAGAAATGTTGTAAGGACTGTGTAGCTATTGATGTTTAGAGTTTTAAGACTGATCTGAAATGTTGTAAGAACCAATTGTAGCTATTGATGTTTAGAGTTTTATGACTCAGAAATGTTGTAAGGACCAATTGTAGCTATTGATGTTTAGAGTTTTAAGACTCAGAAATGTTGTAAGGACCAATTGTAGCTATTGATGTTTAGAGTTTTATGACTCAGAAATGTTGTAAGGACCAATTGTAGCTATTGATGTTTAGAGTTTTAAGACTCAGAAATGTTGTAAGGACCGTGTTGCTATTGATGTTTAGAGTTTTAAGACTCAGAAATGTTGTAAGAACAAATTGTAGCTATTGATGTTTAGAGTTTTATGACTCAGAAATGTTGTAAGGACTGTGTAGCTATTGATGTTTAGAGTTTTAAGACTGATCTGAAATGTTGTAAGGACCAATTGTAGCTATTGATGTTTAGAGTTTTAAGACTCAGAAATGTTGTAAGGACCAATTGTAGCTATTGATGTTTAGAGTTTTAAGACTCAGAAATGTTGTAAGAACAAATTGTAGCTATTGATGTTTAGAGTTTTAAGACTCAGAAATGTTGTAAGGACCAATTGTAGCTATTGATGTTTAGAGTTTTAAGACTGATCTGAAATGTTGTAAGGACCAATTGTAGCTATTGATGTTTAGAGTTTTAAGACTCAGAAATGTTGTAAGAACCAATTGTAGCTATTGATGTTTAGAGTTTTAAGACTCAGAAATTTTGTAAGGACCAATTGTAGCTATTGATGTTTAGAGTTTTAAGACTGATCTGAAATGTTGTAAGGACCAATTGTAGCTATTGATGTTTAGAGTTTTAAGACTGATCTGAAATGTTGTAAGAACCAATTGTAGCTATTGATGTTTAGAGTTTTAAGACTCAGAAATGTTGTAAGGACCAATTGTAACTATTGATGTTTAGAGTTTTATGACTCAGAAATGTTGTAAGGACTGTGTAGCTATTGATGTTTAAAGTTTTAAGACTGATCTGAAATGTTGTAAGGACCAATTGTAGCTATTGATGTTTAGAGTTTTAAGACTCAGAAATGTTGTAAGGACCAATTGTAGCTATTGATGTTTAGAGTTTTAAGACTCAGAAATGTTGTAAGAACAAATTGTAGCTATTGATGTTTAGAGTTTTAAGACTCAGAAATGTTGTAAGGACCAATTGTAGCTATTGATGTTTAGAGTTTTAAGACTGATCTGAAATGTTGTAAGGACCAATTGTAGCTATTGATGTTTAGAGTTTTAAGACTCAGAAATGTTGTAAGAACCAATTGTAGCTATTGATGTTTAGAGTTTTAAGACTCAGAAATGTTGTAAGGACCAAATGTAGCTATTGATGTTTAGAGTTTTATGACTCCGAAATGTTGTAAGAACCAATTGTAGCTATTGATGTTTAGAGTTTTAAGACTGATCTGAAATGTTGTAAGGACCAATTGTAGCTATTGATGTTTAGAGTTTTAAGACTGATCTGAAATGTTGTAAGGACCAATTGTAGCTATTGATGTTTAGAGTTTTAAGACTCAGAAATGTTGTAAGGACCAATTGTAGCTATTGATGTTTAGAGTTTTAAGACTCAGAAATGTTGTAAGGACTGTGTAGCTATTGATGTTTAGAGTTTTAAGACTCAGAAATGTTGTAAGGACTGTGTAGCTATTGATGTTTAGAGTTTTAAGACTCAGAAATGTTGTAAGGACTGTGTAGATATTGATGTTTAGAGTTTTAAGACTGATCTGAAATGTTGTAAGGACCAATTGTAGCTATTGATGTTTAGAGTTTTAAGACTGATCTGAAATGTTGTAAGGACCAATTGTAGCTATTGATGTTTAGAGTTTTAAGACTCAGAAATGTTGTAAGGACCAATTGTAGCTATTGATGTTTAGAGTTTTAAGACTCAGAAATGTTGTAAGGACTGTGTAGCTATTGATGTTTAGAGTTTTAAGACTCAGAAATGTTGTAAGGACTGTGTAGCTATTGATGTTTAGAGTTTTAAGACTCAGAAATGTTGTAAGGACTGTGTAGATATTGATGTTTAGAGTTTTATGACTCAGAAATGTTGTAAGGACCAATTGTAACTATTGATGTTTAGAGTTTTAAGACTGATATGTTTTTTTTCTAAAAAAATATTCTGGTTCCCAATGTTGCTGAAAAAAATATTCTGATTTTGGTGGAGGAAAAAAAAAATAATCTGATTCAGAGTTTTTGTCATATAACCTAATGTTAAATTTTGGAAAAAAAAAATTGTGCTTTGCGCGACAAAAAAAAATAAATTCTAACTCTGGTGTTGTCCGAAAAAAAAATTCTGAACGAAACAAAAAACCATAACCTCCCCTGCAAGTTAAATGGTCGGTCCCTTAGCAATGTTTTACATACAGGACATGGTAGATGTACATTATATGTAAATACAATCATACCTGCTTTCAAATTGGCAGTTAATGATTTTCTGTGCAAATATTCAATAAAACAGTTTAGTCTGCCTTGTTTGTAAACACAGTTTTCCGGAAATTCACGAAGTGAACTTACGAACATTGACGGAAAGGCATGTAATAACATTCCGGAAGTAGTTAGTAAACTTGCTTTTTCAGCCTGCTTGGGCCATTCTTGTGAAACTGGGTGAAATAAACATGATTCCTCTTATTATTCTAAACAAAATGAAAATTTTAGCTATATTATCTACAAGTATATGATAAAAACGTGTATTTAATGACCACCTGTCTTATGTGATCATATTTCAATGTTCCATAAGGAATATAAGAAAAGTTTGACTGTATATAATTTATTTGAGCCTTGAAAGGAAAGCTTTCTAGTGACTGGCTTTCTTCCTGTTTCTAAAGCTGGTACAAATAAATTTTATATTTGCCAACAATGTATACATATATTGTCTTTGATCGATTCTAAATACTGTTCTGATTGATTATCTTGTTGGCCATGACTGTTATTTTTAATTTCTTTTGATTTTCAATCCATGTTTTTGTCTTCACTGATATAAAAGTCCAAAAACATTTCATGAAAAACCCAGAATAATATGTCAATATGTCAATATGTGACTTTTATAAATTTTACTTTGTGATAAAATCAATTCATTCTTTTGACATGAATTTGTCATTTTCATAAGGAAATGTGTATGAATAGAAGATCAGCCTTATAAAACAAAAGAGGATTTGGTTGAGACAATCCTAAATAGATAATAGTATGAGTTCATTAGTTTCTGTAGTGGTAAAATCAATCATAACCAGTCTCTTTTTATCCCAATAACACATTAAACATTTGTGACAGAGATAATTAAATCAGAAGATATGTTCAAGATAAGAAAAATACATTAATTTTAAACCAAATTTATAGCATCAGTAGATTAAAAGAAAGGAGATATAGGTCCAGGCATTGATCAGATTAGACCAAAGTCAAATACTGTCAGAGAAATGTCTACTGTGGCTTGGTTTGGTTTTATGGTACTTAATGCAACTTTCAACAATATTTCAGTTATATCCCGGCGGTCAGTTTTATTGGTGGAGGAAACCGGAGTACTTGGAGAAAACCATCAAAAGTCACTGAAAAATTTTATCACATAATTTTGTATCGAGTACACCTCGTCTGAGCGGGATTCGAACTCACAACGTTAGTGATGATAGGCACTGATTTGCATAGGTAGTTATAAACCCAACTACCATACGATCACGACCACAACAGCCCCAAAGAAATGTCTACTGTGGACCTGGCATTATACAATCTAATTATAATTACATGTTTCTTGTATCTTTGGTGATACACTAATATCTAATGACATCAGTGGTGTAATGGTTAGTGTGTTCACCTTGAGTGTGGTAGATCATGGATTGATACACTAATATCTAATGACATCAGTGGTGTAATGGTTAGCGTGTTCACCTTGAGTGTGGTAGATCATGGATTGATACACTAATATCTAATGACATCAGTGGTGTAATGGTTAGCGTGTTCACCTTGAGTGTGGTAGATCATGGATTGATACACTAATATCTAATGACATCAGTGGTGTAATGGTTAGCGTGTTCACCTTGAGTGTGGTAGATCATGGATTGATACACTAATATCTAATGACATCAGTGGTGTAATGGTTAGCGTGTTCACCTTGAGTGTGGTAGATCATGGATTGATACACTAATATCTAATGACATCAGTGGTGTAATGGTTAGCGTGTTCACCTTGAGTGTGGTAGATCATGGATTGATACACTAATATCTAATGACATCAGTGGTGTAATGGTTAGCGTGTTCACCTTGAGTGTGGTAGATCATGGATTGATACACTAATATCTAATGACATCAGTGGTGTAATGGTTAGCGTGTTCACCTTGAGTGTGGTAGATCATGGATTGATACACTAATATCTAATGACATCAGTGGTGTAATAGTTAGCGTGTTCACCTTGAGTGTGGTAGATCATGGATTGATACACTAATATCTAATGACATCAGTGGTGTAATGGTTAGCGTGTTCACCTTGAGTGCGGTAGATCATGGATTGATACACTAATATCTAATGACATCAGTGGTGTAATGGTTAGCGTGTTCACCTTGAGTGTGGTAGATCATGGATTGATACACTAATATCTAATGACATCAGTGGTGTAATGGTTAGCGTGTTCACCTTGAGTGTGGTAGATCATGGATTGATATACTAATACAGTGGTGTAATGGTTAGCGTGTTCACCTTGAGTGTGGTAAATCATGGATTGATACACTAATATCTAATGACATCAGTGGTGTAATGGTTAGCATGTTCACCTTGAGTGCGGTAGATCATGGATTGATACACTAATATCTAATGACATCAGTGGTGTAATGGTTAGCGTGTTCACCTTGAGTGCGGTAGATCATGGATTGATACACTAATATCTAATGACATCAGTGGTGTAATGGTTAGCGTGTTCACCTAGAGTGTGGTAGATCATGGATACGAGCCCCGATTGGATCGAACCAATGACTATGAAATTGGTATTTGTTGATTCTCTGCTAATCTTGCATCATTAAGGAGAAAGAGCAAAGACTGATTGGCTCTGAATCAGAATAATGTGTTCGGTAGGGGGGACATGACTGTTGCTTCAGTGAGCTAGCATTATAAAAATCCAACTAAGCGTGTTGATCTAGAACAAAGCGGACCTCGTCATCATCTCATTGAAAATTAACTTGTTCTCGCCGTGATTAAGCTAAAAAATTGCTGAGTTGGCATTAAACAACAATCACTCACTCCCTCCCATTTAGGGTCATTTCATGTAAATTTTCACCTTTAACTGTCCAATCATATGCAAGACAGTTATATATATTGACCAATCGGACAGTAGCTCTTCATGTGTACGATGTTTTGATACCTAACGATTTAGTAGGCTCATCTCTGATTGGTCAGTTGAAAATATGAACTCTGACATAACCCCATACAGGATGTCGTTAGATGTTAGTGTATAGCAAAAGAATTTTTTTCAATTAGGTACATCAAACAGTTAATTTTAATAAGATATGGCATGATAAGAATTCAGATTAATGTGCTACAGATAAAAGTACAAACTGACATTAAAACTACATTACAGTATCTGATGTAATTTCTTCACTACATTATAATTATCAGTGAAAATTGCTCAATTAAACAATGTGAATTTTCTTTCATGATGATCTGCCTGTGGAAGTTAGAATGTCTTAGCGTAGCTGATTTTTTTGTTTATCAAATTGACTAAGTTTGTAAGTTTTTTTTTACTGTGCAAGGGGGAAAAAAACCTTTCCTGTGTATCAGTTCGTGTTTCTCAAGGTAATTTGTTTTTCTTTGAAGATGAATTCTCCCTTTGAATAAATACCATACCTATTTTCCTTTTGTGGAGTTTAATCAATGGGAAGTTTAAATGTCTCAATGATAAGTCCATCATTCTTTGATTAATTTTGCTGTACAAAACTCCTAGTAATGAAATGCCTATACTAAATAAGGATGCACATTGTCAGAGCAAGGGATTATGTCAGTTGTATATTTCTGAAGAACAAATTTTTATACAAGTATAACCTATTGGTGAGGGTTATTTGCGAAAAATGCTGGTTGAAAGGAGAGGCAAATTTCCCAAGCGGCGAGGCAAATTTGTCTGTCCTCGAAGCAGGTATTTTTCGCAAATAACCCTCACTAACAGGATGTATTTGTTTAATTCCGCCGAATATTTAACAACCAGTATAACAGTGGCATGCAAGTAGCATTGTAGATTGGAACCAAGGAACCTTTCAGTGTTTTTTATTCACCATTCAAATTAGTTCTGTAAGAATCAAAATAATTGTTGTTTGCCATTTTTCTTTACTTTATCGTTGGTTGAAAGAAGAAACGTGAGTAATTCGGAATTACATCCATGACATCATAAACTATTTAAAGAAGGGATTTTCCCTCGAGCGGGGTATTTGCCTAGTAACGTGGTTACCACGTTATACAGAATTCCCAAGGACAAATACCCCTGCGATGAGGAAAAAGCAGAAAAAAATAAGAATTTTATCAACCAATCAAAAGACAATATTCTTATATAAGGTGGAATTACATTTTATGTATTATATAGCTTTTATATTTGGTGGAAAGATGGGTCTTGATGTGAAGTTTATCATACCATTTTGATTCAACCACTTTTGTATGAGTTATGGGACTTTAACATTTTCATCATGTGAACACATCTAATATTAGGCTTTTGCTCCAAAGCATTTTGTTAGAATTTTTGAATGCAAGTAGTCTGAGCTTTAAAATTTGGTAGGATGATTGGTCATAAATATGTAGAGGACAATATTACTTGATGGAGCATATTGTACTGTGGACACAGTCAATTTATTTTTAAATTAGAGTAATTACAGTATAGTTTTGGGGCTGGACAATCGTTTATTCTTCTTCCTATCCTTCTTTCTATCCCTATGTTTTGAACATTTTATTCCACCTTATTTTTCTTTATAATTACTTTATTATTAACGTCTAAATATATCATGTTATATAAAATTTATTTGTATAATTATCGCCGTTATGTACAATTATTTTTTCTTTATATCTTTGTAAAAGGGAAAGGACTTCACTATTGTTGTCATAACTTGTGTCCAATCCCATTTGCAACTTTTATGCAAATAAAATATGTTTAAACTAAAAACAAAAATTTTTTTTATTACAGACAGTGTTATAGTATAAATAAATAGTTAACTAAAGACAACTGCAATATCAAAACTGCTCAGTTATTACATTGTCTTGTTTTTTGTTTTGTTTTGTTTTGTATTTGTTAGGAATATAAAATGGACCTGTTTTATTTTCATTTTCAATAAATGATAAGATAACTATTGACTGTTAAACTACAGATTTATGCCTATTTTGTATGTCGACCTTCCAAGCCCATACACAGTTCATAATAATAATAATAATAATAATAATAATAATGATAATAAATTCTTTATTAATAGAGGGTTACACAGTTAGTTAATAACTAATCTTCCCCCAAGGTCCTCATTGACATATCAAAACATACATTGTAAAATACAATCCCGGTATATAAAAAGTTACACACAAGAAGCAAAACATTGTAATAAGTATACACAAAAGATTTAAGAAACATTTCAAGGTAATTTATGGCACATCATCATTTAAAATAAGACTTTTAACTTTTGCTTTAAATGCGTTATGAGAAGAAGCTTGTCGTATCGGAAACGGAAGTTCATTCCATAGCTTTGGTCCAGAGTATGTAAACGTTTTCTTAAAAAGTTCACTTTTTGCCTTTGGTATTTGTAATTTTTCACTAACATTTCAGGGACAATTAAAACTCTATACCAGTTGAAGAACTGTAACCTCCAGTGATGGACATATAATATGACAGATTATATTAGTTTTATAGAACTGTATACAAGTATTAAGGACTATATTTATGTGTGTATAGCAGTATTGTTTTATTATTTTTGCATCATAAAGAGTTTATAACCTGTTTATAACCTTAATTAATATTTTCATCAATTTACTAATCAACTTTGGTTGCCATAGTAAATTACCTTGGATGTAAGTATAAAAATTAAGAATGAAAAAAACATCACAACAATCAATTGATTTCCTAATGGAAGCACTGTAATTTGGGAAATGGTTATTGTGGGAATGCCAAAACAGTAAGTTATAAATAGAGTATTTTTGGAAATTGAACATTTTCTATGTTTTGTGTACATTTTTATGTATACTAGATATAGGAAACTGAATTTTTGAAATGCACGATATCAGCGAAAAGTGGAGGAAGATCAGATTTCTTTAGATTATGGTCAAAGCAAAGATTTATATTTTGCCAGACTTCTTTTTCCCATTAAAAACTATTTTTTTGAAAATGATTTCTTGATATATATAATATAATCAGTTATGAAGGTAGAGACAAACATTATTGTTGTGTGTCCGATCACAGGCACTCATGGCATGGAATTACCGCCCCCCCGTTTTAGGGTCGACACATGTCAGTCGCTGTTAACATAAGATTGTATTAATATTGACACGAACAAGTTAAAATAAGGAAAAAGAGATGAAATAATAAAGAAATAAAGAAATTTTATTGAAAATAAATATGTAAACAGAAAGTAAACAAAGGATGGTGGTAATTCTGTGTCACGAGCGCCTGTGTATCTGATAGGATGGGCTGTGATTCTAGTGGTAATGTATGTCAAGACTTTCAAAACTGAGGTTGATTTTATCTGTTAGGTCATAGGTTATAATATGTTTGATGTCACATCGACCAATGATTTTCAGTATTGGTGTCAGTTCTTGATACTGACAATATCACTCTGTGAGATACTGACAATATCACTCTGTGAGATACTGACAATATTACTCTGTGAGATACTGACAATATTAATCTGTGAGATACTGACAATATCACTGAGATACTGACAATATTACTCTGAGATACTGACAATATCACTCTGTGAGATACTGACAATATTACTCTGTGAGATACTGACAATATCACTCTGTGAGATACTGACAATATTACTCTGTGAGATACTGACAATATTACTCTGTGAGATACTGACAATATCACTCTGTGAGATACTGACAATATCACTCTGTGAGATACTGACAATATTACTCTGTGAGATACTGACAATATTACTCTGTGAGATACTGACAATATCACTCTGTGAGATACTGACAATATCACTCTGTGAGATACTGACAATATCACTGTGAGATACTGACAATATTACTCTGAGATACTGACAATATTACTCTGTGAGATACTGACAATATCACTGTGAGATACTGACAATATTACTCTGTGAGATACTGACAATATTACTCTGTGAGATACTGACAATATTACTCTGTGAGATACTGACAATATTACTCTGTGAGATACTGACAATATTACTCTGTGAGATACTGACAATATTACTCTGTGAGATACTGACAATATCACTCTGTGAGATACTGACAATATTACTCTGTGAGATACTGACAATATTACTCTGTGAGATACTGACAATATCACTCTGTGAGATACTGACAATATCACTCTGTGAGATACTGACAATATCACTGTGAGATACTGACAATATTACTTTGAGATACTGACAATATTACTCTGTGAGATACTGACAATATCACTGTGAGATACTGACAATATTACTCTGTGAGATACTGACAATATTACTCTGTGAGATACTGACAATATTACTCTGTGAGATACTGACAATATTACTCTGTGAGATACTGACAATATTACTCTGTGAGATACTGACAATATTACTCTGTGAGATACTGACAATATTACTCTGTGAGATACTGACAATATCACTCTGTGAGATACTGACAATATCACTCTGTGAGATACTGACAATATTACTCTGTGAGATACTGGCAATATTACTCTGTGAGATACTGACAATATCACTCTGTGAGATCAAAAAGGAAAAATGTCTAAATAAACAATTATTGGCAACATGATTCAGAATACACAGATTTCCACCCACTTTAAAATGATAGCAAATTTAGATTATGTTTTACTGTGATATATATTTTTGCTAATTAAAGGGGACATCGTGGTCATGATCGTATGATAGTTTGATTTACAACTACCTATGCAATCAGTGCCTATAGCCACTAACGTTGTGAGTTCGAATCCCGCTCGGGTGAGATGTACTCGATACAACATTATGTGATAAAGTTTGTCAGTGACTTGCAGCAGGTTGGTGGTTTTCTCCAGGTACGCCGGTTTCCTCCACCAATAAAACTGAAATATTGTTGAAAGTGGTGTTAAACACCAAAGACCTAAGCCCCCTAATATTCAACTTTTAATATTTCTTTTTGACTTTTATCAAGCAAAAAAACTTTTTGATCACTGTTCAGTTCATGATTTCAACCAATTAAAATTGAGTATTCATTGTTTAAGATCAAAGGTTTATTATGCTTTGTTTGTATGGATCTGGTACTTAATAACAATGTTGTTTTATTATTGGTTGAAAATGAAAATAATTTTCTCTAATGAAACAATTGTGACTTTGAACTAAAACTTTATGAATTATTTATAGATGATCCTCAAAAAAGATTCTTATTTTAAATCTGTTCCAACATGTTATCTACATCAAAGCATAATAATATATCATTGGCCTGTAATAAAAAAATCTCTTTGGACCAGCGAGTCCTTTAGGTTAACAAGGAGGAATTATCTATGACGGTACTCCAAAAATAAATTACTCATTTTGTTCTAATCCTCCAAACAAAAAATGGCCATCAATTGCTTTAATTGATTGATTTTTGGTGTTTAATGCCACTGTCAGCAATATTTCAGCTATATCATGGTGGCCAGTTTTAGTGGTGGAAGAAGCCGGAGTACCCGGAGAGAACCACCGACCATGGACAAGCAACTGGTAAACTTTATCAATGGTGGTTGCGAGTCGATTGCACCCTTTTTTGTAATTTACAAAGCCAGGCGCAAACCCACGCCGTATTGGTGATAGGCTTGTATGAGTTGTTAGGTAATCCAACTACCTAACTCATTGAGCCACCTGGGCCCTGCCAACAATTGCAAGGGGATAATTGTTTTTGACTGGCTGAATATATAAAAAAAAGATCTCAGAAATCATGACACTAATTGAAACAACAATTTGCTGTTACAGTTAAAAATGTGGTTCTTGGTTTTATACTGGTTTGTTTGTGTTTGTCCACGCACCTGTCTGTACAGCTCAGAGTCTTATTTACACCAATAACTACATATGACATGAACAGCATCATATTAATATCAGGATTGTGATTGGTCAATTTTTTTCTATTCTAACAGTTTTAACTTAGAAAAATGGTGCAGTACACATATATTATATATATGTCTGTTCATATCTTAGCCATACAGGGGCCCGGGTGGCTCAATGAGTTAGGTAGTTGGATTACCTAACAACTCATACAAACGTGGCTTTGTAAATTACAAAAAAGGGTGCACTCGACTCACAGCCGCGAGTGATAAATTTACCAGGTGCTTGCCCATGATCGGTGTTTCTCTCCGGGTACTACAGATTCTTTCACCACTAAAACTGGTTGCCATGATATAGCTGAAATATTGCTGAAAATGGCGTTAAACACAATAAATCAAATCAATCTTAGCCATACACTTGTCGAATTTTACATGCAACTGACCTCAGACAGTTTAAACAGATAACAACTGGTCTAAAAGACAGTCATTTAACACAGATAACAACAGATATCAATGACAGTCAGTAACAACAGGAAACGATCTGAGGGTATTGTTAGTATGACTCTATTTGCATGTTCAATATTTTTAAATATTCTTCGTCATTATAGATAATTTGAACTGAGACTTTATAGAATTATTAATGGATGGTCTCCTGAAAAAAAACCTGACAATCAATATTAACACAGGATATAATTCAGCCTTTGTAGGAGTAATATATGGGTTGCCCATGTTGTGGGCTGGTCCTACAACCAATTATGTTTAAAATGCTAAAAGACTTGTTTGATGACTACCTTAGAAAATAATAAACTGTTCAATGATTATACAGGTCTTGTTGTTAGTAGAATGGTTAAAACAAATCAGCTATTGTTTCTCGTTAGACTAATTTTTTTTCTTGAAGTCGTAATTATTAAATAGAAGGTGTTAGAATTTGGATTTTCCAAAACAAATAATTACAACTTTACAATTACCTGGTAAATTTACAATCCTGGAATAGTAGAATAATCAAATGTCACTTATAATTTTCATAATTATTTATTTCTACGAAATCAATTGAAGATATTGCTCTGCGTTAAAATAAAATGCTGAGCAAATATAATAGCAGCTTTCAGTGGTTTAATTTTTTTTTTTAACGATATCATTCATTTCCCATGTCAGAAAGAAACAGTTATTGAAAAGAAATCTTCTGTTTTGCATGCCTCTACAATTTAGGTATTAGATATATTACGTTTGACCTATAAAAATATAATTTCTAATTTCTGATTCCTGCTTTGAAATTTATTTATCTCTGCATGAAATGGAAGAAAGTTTTCAATTCATTTATCTCTGCACGAAACAGGACGAATTTACGACAAATTGAAACATTCAATATCTGTGGTAATGCTGCATGGACGAACAACTTTTAAGATTAATCGTGTCTAAAGGGTCGTAATTTCCTGGAATAGTAGAATAATCAAATAATGTAATTCACATGGTTATTGTGTCGCCATGGACGATGTCGTTAAAATTACTGGATCCTGCTGTTATCTAGTTTTAGGTGTATAGTTTTATAAGACAAATAAAATATGTTTTTCTTCTAAAGCTGTATTTTATTGAGTATAGTTATATAAAATAAATGAGTTTCTACCAACGATCTATATTTTGAAGAGAAGACATTTGCAGTGTAATAAGGTTACTGACCTTCAGGCTTCCTAAAAGGTCATTAATTAGTAGTAGAATGTTAGAACAATATTTAGTATTTGTTTTAATCAAAGGAACAAATACTGTAATGATATAGAAAAATAAACAATCTGACAAGACATAACTACAAAGCTGACACTGTTGTCATTTTCTACCAACAAATTGACTAAGTTACAATTTGCATAGAACCTTGAACATATTGTTTTGTTTAAAGACTACAATGTCTTATTTTTTTCTCTCTTTTTGTTTTTTTTCTGTGCTTACTTGGCCAATGGCCATTTGAGCCATAGTTTACAATTATTGAGCTTTAGCCATCATGTGGTGTCTGGCATCCATTGTTAGATTTTTCACTTCTTAATCTTCTTTCAAACAATAGGGTCGCTGTTACTAAAAGAAATTTGATCCGATGGCCGAAAGCTTTTTCTGCTGGAATAGGCTGAAATTTCAGCTGTAGCTAGATGCTAATGAGCTGTTCTGAGTTTTTCTGTGAAATATGAAATTCTACATATTTTCTTGCATGATTCTGAAAATTACTACGACAATTCAAGTGAAGCATGGATAGAATGGTCTTTAGATAGACCCTTTTCACATACACAAAAAATTGAAGATGAATATCATTTTGTAATCGATTGCCCCATATATAATAATAGTAGAAAGATTTGTTATCAGAAAATTTCAGAATTATGTTCTTAAATTTCAATAATATGTCAGATAAATCAAAATTCTATTATTTACCAATGAAGATCTTTCAATAATCAATATTTTTGGAAAATGTATAATAGAGTGCCTTGAGACAAGAAAACTGAAATAGGGTTTATGATACTGAAATATTTTTTCTCTTTCTGTTTATATTATTATTATATTATTGA
Source organism: Bathymodiolus brooksi (assembly GCA_963680875.1). Lineage (NCBI taxonomy): Eukaryota > Metazoa > Mollusca > Bivalvia > Mytilida > Modiolidae > Bathymodiolus > Bathymodiolus brooksi. Next base: position 98,897,042 of record OY804585.1, read on the forward strand.
TTTTTTTAAGGCTCTGAACCCTACAAGAAACATTGTATTTATATATATTTTTTATATATATATGTATAATTGCCTCCAATGACAATAATCAATGTATGCAATTTGTTTGCCCCTATTGTGAGCCCATTGATTGGAATAATAAATATTCTTATTCTTATTCTTATTCTATATCTGACAGCCTGGTGTTGCTGATATGCTTCAGGGTATATTAGAAGAACACATCTTCATCTGTATCAGTTCAATAAGATATACCATAATAAGAAAGAGTTTGTGAGTGTAATGGTAGAGCATGTTTAACATCTGAAAACTGCAATGTCCCAGATGAGAATACACTAACACAGTTAGCAGAAGGTGGTTATGAACTACTGTTCCTATTTAAATTAGATTGGGGAGCATTCCCCGTTACACGAGTCTGATGTTCAAAGGTCATAAACCCAGTGAAAATTATAAGTCTGTAACTATATGAAGTATGAAAATGCAATATTAAAGTAAAATGTAGGCCTTTACAGAGAACACTGTATAACTAGTACTAATAAAATAACAGTCTTAAAATGGCCAACTTAACTCTGAATACAATAGAAGTTATAATGTCTTAAAGCACCAAGCTCATTAAATTACAAAATTTCACTTAGATAATTAGTTGCTTACAGCTGAATGCAACTTGCATAAACAATCTTGAATGCATTAAAATCTTTGGTTTAGGAGAATAAACACTCTTTGGAAAGCTGCTTTCTTCATATTGCCAATATAAAACTGCATTAAATATTCACATGAGAAATAAATCTTATTCTAGATTTTAAGGGAAGTTTGATCATAGATTTAACTACAAAAATATACATTATATGGAAGTTTTATGAGTTTTTGACTCTATGGAAATTTTATGAGTATTGAATATATGGAAATTTTATGATTCCATAATTTAATAAAAGATCAAGGTATTTTTGTAAATATGTTACAATTTCTTCCCAAACATGATCAATTTTTGTTACAAGTATCGTGTGATTTCATACCAAATCATCTGATTTCAATTAAGAATTTGATTTATTAAAATGGTGACCATTTAATTTAATTTGTTTTCTCTAAAATATTGACTATAATTAAATTATATTACATCATGTATAACAACCAGACCATCATGGGAACATTACCATTTAAAGATAAGAAAAGAAAAGTCATTTGAATCAGCAATTTTTCAGAATTTTCAGATAAGGGAAAGTGCCTCTTCGAAGTTTTATTATCATCCTGTAGTTAATGTTTATACACATAAAATGGCAAAGTAAAACAAAAATGTACACATTTTTCTACAACGTTGTTTAATGTGTATACAGATGTTACATATGACTGTTGTTTGTTTGACTGGTTCCCAGATCTGGTACTCTTTACAAAACTTTTTACCTACCTAATGGAGGACAGTGGAAATGTGTTTGTACCAAGGAGGTAGGTTTTCTGATTTTGTTATTGGGGGGGGGGGGGGGGGGGGGGGGGGAGGAGGGGGGGTGGTGGATGTATATGTTTGGGGTTTGATTTGGCAATTATTTTTTTTTCAAAAATTTTGAATATTGTCATCCACACAAAAAGATTTTTGTTGTTGCTATTTTCTATTTTTGCACATTTTAATTTATTATACATGTGGTATATACAAATTTACATTATGTTTCTACTTGAACAGAATGTGACAATTATCAAGTTTAGAATTATGTTGCTAATCTTGATATCAGCTGGATCATAGGTTCATAATTTCTTCTTTAACCTAAAAGTATCTTATCAATTTTGCCATTTTCCTTCTTGTTTTCCCCATTCATCACTAAAGACCTTTCTATTTTTTTACTTTCTATAATAGAATTATACTTTTTTTTAACCCCCCCCCCCCTCCCCCCTCCCCTCCCTTCAACTAGGGCTGGCAAGCTATCAGACCACTCACAGAAATAGATATAATATTTTGTGAATAATATCACAAATTCAATATTCCATTCCATGAAAAAATCATTTAACTTGGTAATAAATTCAGTATTTGCTAGATTTAGCTCTATAATTATGTCAGATTTTCCTCCCAGCCATGTTTTCACCTGGATTTTAATATGGGACATATTCATATGTAATGTTAAAAACAAATTTGTACCATACAAACAATATACCAATATGTCTAATCTCTGCCATACGACTTTTTACAGATGACACCATTGTATACTTAGCTATAGAATACACTATTGATACCAAGCATTTACAACAAGCTCTTGATAAACTTGCAAAATGGGAAGAAAATGGAATATGGCTTTTCATCTGTCACTCAAAATAAATATTCAATCAAATTTACATACACCCTCTATGGTTCTCCACAACAAGTGATCAGAGAAAGCCAAATATCTATTTAACAATTGGACAAGATTTATAATGAAAAAACCATGTCAATAATGTTTGCATGAGAGGCAATAAATAAAATGCTTGACTTTCTACATTGAATCCTTAACATCAGTACAACCTCTGTAAAGAGACACGTCTATAAATATCTAATTAGACCATCACTTTCTACATTGAATACTTAACATCAGTTCATTTTTACCTCTGTAAAGATACAAGCCTATAAATATCTAATTAGACCATCACTTTCTACATTGAATACTTAACATCAGTTCAACCTCTGTAAAGAGACAAGTCTATAAATATCTAATTAGACCATCACTTTCTACATTGAATACTTAACATCAGTTCTACCTCTGTAAAGAGACAAGTCTATAAATATCTAATTAGACCATCACTTTCTACATTGAATACTTAACATCAGTTCTACCTCTGTAAAGAGACAAGTCTATAAATATCTAATTAGACCATCACTTTCTACATTTAATCTTAACATCAGTACAACCTCTGTAAAGAGACAAGTCTATAAATATCTAATTAGACCATCACTTTCTACATTGAATACTTAACATCAGTTCAACCTCTGTAAAGAGACACGTCTATAAATATCTAATTAGACCATGACTTTCTACATTGAATACTTAACATCAGTTCAACCTCTGTAAAGAGACAAGTCTATAAATATCTAATTAGACCATCACTTTCTACATTGAATACTTAACATCAGTTCAACCTCTGTAAAGAGACAAGTCTATAAATATCTAATTAGACCATCACTTTCTACATTTAATCTTAACATCAGTACAACCTCTGTAAAGAGACACGTCTATAAATATCTAATTAGACCATCACTTTCTACATTGAATACTTAACATCAGTTCTACCTCTGTAAAGAGACACGTCTATAAATATCTAATTAGACCATGACTTTCTACATTGAATACTTAACATCAGTTCAACCTCTGTAAAGAGACAAGTCTATAAATATCTAATTAGACCATCACTTTCTACATTGAATACTTAACATCAGTTCAACCTCTGTAAAGAGACAAGTCTATAAATATCTAATTAGACCATCACTTTCTACATTTAATCTTAACATCAGTACAACCTCTGTAAAGAGACACGTCTATAAATATCTAATTAGACCATCACTTTCTACATTGAATACTTAACATCAGTTCTACCTCTGTAAAGAGACACGTCTATAAATATCTAATTAGACCATGACTTTCTACATTGAATACTTAACATCAGTTCAACCTCTGTAAAGAGACAAGTCTATAAATATCTAATTAGACCATCACTTTCTACATTGAATACTTAACATCAGTTCAACCTCTGTAAAGAGACAAGTCTATAAATATCTAATTAGACCATCACTTTCTACATTGAATACTTAACATCAGTTCAACCTCTGTAAAGAGACAAGCCTATTAATATCTAATTAGACCATCACTTTCTACATTGAATCTTAACATCAGTTCTACCTCTGTAAAGAGACACGTCTATAAATATCTAATTAGACCATCACTTTCTACATTGAATACTTAACATCAGTACAACCTCTGTAAAGAGACAAGTCTATAAATATCTAATTAGACCATCACTTTCTACATTGAATACTTAACATCAGTTCTACCTCTGTAAAGAGACAAGTCTATAAATATCTAATTAGACCATCACTTTCTACATTGAATACTTAACATCAGTTCTACCTCTGTAAAGAGACAAGTCTATAAATATCTAATTAGACCATCACTTTCTACATTGAATCCTTAACATCAGTACAACCTCTGTAAAGAGACAAGTCTATAAATATCTAATTAGACCATCACTTTCTACATTGAATACTTAACATCAGTACAACCTCTGTAAATAGACAAGTCTATAAATATCTAATTAGACCATCACTTTCTACATTGAATACTTAACATCAGTTCAACCTCTGTAAAGAGACAAGCCTATAAATATATAATTAGACCATCACTTTCTACATTGAATACTTAACATCAGTTCTACCTCTGTAAAGAGACAAGTCTATAAATATCTAATTAGACCATCACTTTCTACATTGAATACTTAACATCAGTTCTACCTCTGTAAAGAGACAAGTCTATAAATATCTAATTAGACCATCACTTTCTACATTGAATACTTAACATCAGTTCAACCTCTGTAAAGAGACAAGCCTATAAATATATAATTAGACCATCACTTTCTACATTGAATACTTAACATCAGTTCTACCTCTGTAAAGAGACAAGTCTATAAATATCTAATTAGACCATCACTTTCTACATTGAATACTTAACATCAGTTCTTCCTCTGTAAATAGAAAAGTCTATAAATATCTAATTAGACCATCACTTTCTACATTGAATACTTAACATCAGTTCAACCTCTGTAAAGAGACAAGCCTATAAATATATAATTAGACCATCACTTTCTACATTGAATACTTAACATCAGTTCTACCTCTGTAAAGAGACAAGTCTATAAATATCTAATTAGACCATCACTTTCTACATTGAATACTTAACATCAGTTCTTCCTCTGTAAATAGAAAAGTCTATAAATATCTAATTAGACCATCACTTTCTACATTGAATACTTAACATCAGTTCTACCTCTGTAAAGAGACAAGTCTATAAATATCTAATTAGACCATCACTTTCTACATTGAATACTTAACATCAGTACAACCTCTGTAAATAGACAAGTCTATAAATATCTAATTAGACCATCACTTTCTACATTGAATACTTAACATCAGTTCAACCTCTGTAAAGAGACAAGCCTATAAATATATAATTAGACCATCACTTTCTACATTGAATACTTAACATCAGTTCTACCTCTGTAAAGAGACAAGTCTATAAATATCTAATTAGACCATCACTTTCTACATTGAATACTTAACATCAGTTCTACCTCTGTAAAGAGACAAGTCTATAAATATCTAATTAGACCATCACTTTCTACATTGAATACTTAACATCAGTTCAACCTCTGTAAAGAGACAAGCCTATAAATATATAATTAGACCATCACTTTCTACATTGAATACTTAACATCAGTTCTACCTCTGTAAAGAGACAAGTCTATAAATATCTAATTAGACCATCACTTTCTACATTGAATACTTAACATCAGTTCTTCCTCTGTAAATAGAAAAGTCTATAAATATCTAATTAGACCATCACTTTCTACATTGAATACTTAACATCAGTTCAACCTCTGTAAAGAGACAAGCCTATAAATATCTAATTAGACCATCACTTTCTACATTGAATACTTAACATCAGTTCTACCTCTGTAAAGAGACAAGTCTATAAATATCTAATTAGACCATCACTTTCTACATTGAATACTTAACATCAGTTCAACCTCTGTAAAGAGACAAGCCTATAAATATCTAATTAGACCATCACTTTCTACATTGAATCTTAACATCAGTTCTACCTCTGTAAAGAGACACGTCTATAAATATCTAATTAGACCATCACTTTCTACATTGAATACTTAACATCAGTTCAACCTCTGTAAAGAGACAAGTCTATTAATATCTAATTAGACCATCACTTTCTACATTGAATCTTAACATCAGTTCAACCTCTGTAAAGAGACAAGCCTATAAATATCTAATTAGACCATCACTTTCTACATTGAATACTTAACATCAGTTCTACCTCTGTAAAGAGACAAGTCTATAAATATCTAATTAGACCATCACTTTCTACATTGAATACTTAACATCAGTTCAACCTCTGTAAAGAGACAAGCCTATAAATATCTAATTAGACCATCACTTTCTACATTGAATACTTAACATCAGTACAACCTCTGTAAAGAGACAAGTCTATAAATATCTAATTAGACCATCACTTTCTACATTGAATACTTAACATCAGTACAACCTCTGTAAAGAGACAAGCCTATAAATATCTAATTAGACCATCACTTTCTACATTGAATACTTAACATCAGTTCTACCTCTGTAAAGAGACAAGTCTATAAATATCTAATTAGACCATCACTTTCTACATTGAATACTTAACATCAGTTCTACCTCTGTAAAGAGACACGTCTATAAATATCTAATTAGACCATCACTTTCTACATTGAATACTTAACATCAGTTCTACCTCTGTAAAGAGACAAGCCTATAAATATCTAATTAGACCATCACTTTCTACATTGAATACGTAACATCAGTTCTACCTCTGTAAAGAGACAAGTCTATAAATATCTAATTAGACCATCACTTTCTACATTGAATACTTAACATCAGTACAACCTCTGTAAAGAGACAAGTCTATAAATATCTAATTAGACCATCACTTTCTACATTGAATACTTAACATCAGTACAACCTCTGTAAAGAGACAAGTCTATAAATATCTAATTAGACCATCACTTTCTACATTGAATACTTAACATCAGTTCAACCTCTGTAAAGAGACACGTCTATAAATATCTAATTAGACCATCACTTTCTACATTGAATCTTAACATCAGTTCAACCTCTGTAAAGAGACAAGCCTATAAATATCTAATTAGACCATCACTTTCTACATTGAATCTTAACATCAGTACAACCTCTGTAAAGAGACAAGTCTATTAATATCTAATTAGACCATCACTTTCTACATTGAATCTTAACATCAGTACAACCTCTGTAAAGAGACAAGTCTATAAATATCTAATTAGACCATCACTTTCTACATTGAATACTTAACATCAGTACAACCTCTGTAAAGAGACAAGCCTATAAATATCTAATTAGACCATCACTTTCTACATTGAATACTTAACATCAGTACAACCTCTGTAAAGAGACAAGTCTATAAATATCTAATTAGACCATCACTTTCTACATTGAATACTTAACATCAGTTCTACCTCTGTAAAGAGACAAGCCTATAAATATCTAATTAGACCATCACTTTCTACATTGAATACTTAACATCAGTTCAACCTCTGTAAAGAGACAAGTCTATAAATATCTAATTAGACCATCACTTTCTACATTGAATACTTAACATCAGTTCAACCTCTGTAAAGAGACAAGTCTATAAATATCTAATTAGACCATCACTTTCTACATTTAATCTTAACATCAGTACAACCTCTGTAAAGAGACACGTCTATAAATATCTAATTAGACCATCACTTTCTACATTGAATACTTAACATCAGTTCTACCTCTGTAAAGAGACACGTCTATAAATATCTAATTAGACCATGACTTTCTACATTGAATACTTAACATCAGTTCAACCTCTGTAAAGAGACAAGTCTATAAATATCTAATTAGACCATCACTTTCTACATTGAATACTTAACATCAGTTCAACCTCTGTAAAGAGACAAGTCTATAAATATCTAATTAGACCATCACTTTCTACATTGAATACTTAACATCAGTTCAACCTCTGTAAAGAGACAAGCCTATAAATATCTAATTAGACCATCACTTTCTACATTGAATCTTAACATCAGTTCTACCTCTGTAAAGAGACACGTCTATAAATATCTAATTAGACCATCACTTTCTACATTGAATACTTAACATCAGTACAACCTCTGTAAAGAGACAAGTCTATAAATATCTAATTAGACCATCACTTTCTACATTGAATACTTAACATCAGTTCTACCTCTGTAAAGAGACAAGTCTATAAATATCTAATTAGACCATCACTTTCTACATTGAATACTTAACATCAGTTCTACCTCTGTAAAGAGACAAGTCTATAAATATCTAATTAGACCATCACTTTCTACATTGAATCCTTAACATCAGTACAACCTCTGTAAAGAGACAAGTCTATAAATATCTAATTAGACCATCACTTTCTACATTGAATACTTAACATCAGTACAACCTCTGTAAATAGACAAGTCTATAAATATCTAATTAGACCATCACTTTCTACATTGAATACTTAACATCAGTTCAACCTCTGTAAAGAGACAAGCCTATAAATATATAATTAGACCATCACTTTCTACATTGAATACTTAACATCAGTTCTACCTCTGTAAAGAGACAAGTCTATAAATATCTAATTAGACCATCACTTTCTACATTGAATACTTAACATCAGTTCTACCTCTGTAAAGAGACAAGTCTATAAATATCTAATTAGACCATCACTTTCTACATTGAATACTTAACATCAGTTCAACCTCTGTAAAGAGACAAGCCTATAAATATATAATTAGACCATCACTTTCTACATTGAATACTTAACATCAGTTCTACCTCTGTAAAGAGACAAGTCTATAAATATCTAATTAGACCATCACTTTCTACATTGAATACTTAACATCAGTTCTTCCTCTGTAAATAGAAAAGTCTATAAATATCTAATTAGACCATCACTTTCTACATTGAATACTTAACATCAGTTCAACCTCTGTAAAGAGACAAGCCTATAAATATCTAATTAGACCATCACTTTCTACATTGAATACTTAACATCAGTTCTACCTCTGTAAAGAGACAAGTCTATAAATATCTAATTAGACCATCACTTTCTACATTGAATACTTAACATCAGTTCAACCTCTGTAAAGAGACAAGCCTATAAATATCTAATTAGACCATCACTTTCTACATTGAATCTTAACATCAGTTCTACCTCTGTAAAGAGACACGTCTATAAATATCTAATTAGACCATCACTTTCTACATTGAATACTTAACATCAGTTCAACCTCTGTAAAGAGACACGTCTATAAATATCTAATTAGACCATCACTTTCTACATTGAATCTTAACATCAGTTCAACCTCTGTAAAGAGACAAGCCTATAAATATCTAATTAGACCATCACTTTCTACATTGAATCTTAACATCAGTACAACCTCTGTAAAGAGACAAGTCTATTAATATCTAATTAGACCATCACTTTCTACATTGAATCTTAACATCAGTACAACCTCTGTAAAGAGACAAGTCTATAAATATCTAATTAGACCATCACTTTCTACATTGAATACTTAACATCAGTACAACCTCTGTAAAGAGACAAGCCTATAAATATCTAATTAGACCATCACTTTCTACATTGAATACTTAACATCAGTACAACCTCTGTAAAGAGACAAGCCTATAAATATCTAATTAGACCATCACTTTCTACATTGAATACTTAACATCAGTTCTACCTCTGTAAAGAGACAAGTCTATAAATATCTAATTAGACCATCACTTTCTACATTGAATACTTAACATCAGTTCAACCTCTGTAAAGAGACAAGCCTATACATATCTAATTAGACCATCACTTTCTACATTGAATACTTAACATCAGTACAACCTCTGTAAAGAGACAAGTCTATAAATATCTAATTAGACCATCACTTTCTACATTGAATACTTAACATCAGTACAACCTCTGTAAAGAGACAAGCCTATAAATATCTAATTAGACCATCACTTTCTACATTGAATACTTAACATCAGTTCTACCGCTGTAAAGAGACAAGTCTATAAATATCTAATTAGACCATCACTTTCTACATTGAATACTTAACATCAGTTCTACCTCTGTAAAGAGACACGTCTATAAATATCTAATTAGACCATCACTTTCTACATTGAATACTTAACATCAGTTCTACCTCTGTAAAGAGACAAGCCTATAAATATCTAATTAGACCATCACTTTCTACATTGAATGCGTAACATCAGTTCTACCTCTGTAAAGAGACAAGTCTATAAATATCTAATTAGACCATCACTTTCTACATTGAATACTTAACATCAGTACAACCTCTGTAAAGAGACAAGTCTATAAATATCTAATTAGACCATCACTTTCTACATTGAATACTTAACATCAGTACAACCTCTGTAAAGAGACAAGTCTATAAATATCTAATTAGACCATCACTTTCTACATTGAATACTTAACATCAGTACAACCTCTGTAAAGAGACACGTCTATAAATATCTAATTAGACCATCACTTTCTACATTGAATCTTAACATCAGTTCAACCTCTGTAAAGAGACAAGCCTATGAATATCTAATTAGACCATCACTTTCTACATTGAATCTTAACATCAGTACAACCTCTGTAAAGAGACAAGTCTATTAATATCTAATTAGACCATCACTTTCTACATTGAATCTTAACATCAGTACAACCTCTGTAAAGAGACAAGTCTATAAATATCTAATTAGACCATCACTTTCTACATTGAATACTTAACATCAGTTCAACCTCTGTAAAGAGACAAGTCTATAAATATCTAATTAGACCATCACTTTCTACATTGAATACTTAACATCAGTTCAACCTCTGTAAAGAGACAAGTCTATAAATATCTAATTAGACCATCACTTTCTACATTGAATCTTAACATCAGTTCAACCTCTGTAAAGAGACAAGTCTATAAATATCTAATTAAACCATCACTTTCTACATTGAATCTTAACATCAGTTCTACCTCTGTAAAGAGACAAGCCTATAAATATCTAATTAGACCATCACTTTCTACATTGAATACTTAACATCAGTTCAACCTCTGTAAAGAGACAAGTCTATAAATATCTAATTAGACCATCACTTTCTACATTGAATACTTAACATCAGTTCAACCTCTGTAAAGAGACAAGTCTATAAATATCTAATTAGACCATCACTTTCTACATTGAATCTTAACATCAGTTCAACCTCTGTAAAGAGACAAGTCTATAAATATCTAATTAAACCATCACTTTCTACATTGAATCTTAACATCAGTTCTACCTCTGTAAAGAGACACGTCTATAAATATCTAATTAGACCATCACTTTCTACATTGAATACTTAACATCAGTTCAACCTCTGTAAAGAGACAAGTCTATAAATATCTAATTAGACCATCACTTTCTACATTGAATCTTAACATCTGTTCAACCTCTGTAAAGAGACAAGCCTATAAATATCTAATTAGACCATCACTTTCTACATTGAATACTTAACATCAGTTCTACCTCTGTAAAGAGACAAGTCTATAAATATCTAATTAGACCATCACTTTCTACATTGAATACTTAACATCAGTTCAACCTCTGTAAAGAGACAAGCCTATAAATATCTAATTAGACCATCACTTTCTACATTGAATACTTAACATCAGTACAACCTCTGTAAAGAGACAAGTCTATAAATATCTAATTAGACCATCACTTTCTACATTGAATACTTAACATCAGTACAACCTCTGTAAAGAGACAAGCCTATAAATATCTAATTAGACCATCACTTTCTACATTGAATACTTAACATCAGTTCTACCTCTGTAAAGAGACAAGTCTATAAATATCTAATTAGACCATCACTTTCTACATTGAATACTTAACATCAGTTCTACCTCTGTAAAGAGACACGTCTATAAATATATAATTAGACCATCACTTTCTACATTGAATACTTAACATCAGTTCTACCTCTGTAAAGAGACAAGCCTATAAATATCTAATTAGACCATCACTTTCTACATTGAATACGTAACATCAGTTCTACCTCTGTAAAGAGACAAATCTATAAATATCTAATTAGACCATCACTTTCTACATTGAATACTTAACATCAGTACAACCTCTGTAAAGAGACAAGTCTATAAATATCTAATTAGACCATCACTTTCTACATTGAATACTTAACATCAGTACAACCTCTGTAAAGAGACAAGTCTATAAATATCTAATTAGACCATCACTTTCTACATTGAATACTTAACATCAGTACAACCTCTGTAAAGAGACAAGTCTATTAATATCTAATTAGACCATCACTTTCTACATTGAATACTTAACATCAGTTCAACCTCTGTAAAGAGACAAGTCTATAAATATCTAATTAGACCATCACTTTCTACATTGAATCTTAACATCAGTTCAACCTCTGTAAAGAGACAAGTCTATAAATATCTAATTAGACCATCACTTTCTACATTGAATACTTAACATCAGTTCAACCTCTGTAAAGAGACAAGTCTATAAATATCTAATTAGACCATCACTTTCTACATTGAATACTTAACATCAGTTCAACCTCTGTAAAGAGACAAGCCTATAAATATCTAATTAGACCATCACTTTCTACATTGAATACTTAACATCAGTACAACCTCTGTAAAGAGACAAGTCTATAAATATCTAATTAGACCATCACTTTCTACATTGAATACTTAACATCAGTACAACCTCTGTAAAGAGACAAGCCTATAAATATCTAATTAGACCATCACTTTCTACATTGAATACTTAACATCAGTTCTACCTCTGTAATGAGACAAGTCTATAAATATCTAATTAGACCATCACTTTCTACATTGAATACTTAACATCAGTTCTACCTCTGTAAAGAGACACGTCTATAAATATCTAATTAGACCATCACTTTCTACATTGAATACTTAACATCAGTTCTACCTCTGTAAAGAGACAAGCCTATAAATATCTAATTAGACCATCACTTTCTACATTGAATACGTAACATCAGTTCTACCTCTGTAAAGAGACAAGTCTATAAATATCTAATTAGACCATCACTTTCTACATTGAATACTTAACATCAGTACAACCTCTGTAAAGAGACAAGTCTATAAATATCTAATTAGACCATCACTTTCTACATTGAATACTTAACATGAGTACAACCTCTGTAAAGAGACAAGTCTATAAATATCTAATTAGACCATCACTTTCTACATTGAATCTTAACATCAGTTCAACCTCTGTAAAGAGACAAGCCTATAAATATCTAATTAGACCATCACTTTCTACATTGAATCTTAACATCAGTACAACCTCTGTAAAGAGACAAGTCTATAAATATCTAATTAGACCATCACTTTCTACATTGAATCTTAACATCAGTACAACCTCTGTAAAGAGACAAGTCTATAAATATCTAATTAGACCATCACTTTCTACATTGAATACTTAACATCAGTTCTACCTCTGTAAAGAGACAAGCCTATAAATATCTAATTAGACCATCACTTTCTACATTGAATACTTAACATCAGTACAACCTCTGTAAAGAGACAAGTCTATAAATATCTAATTAGACCATCACTTTCTACATTGAATACTTAACATCAGTTCTACCTCTGTAAAGAGACACGTCTATAAATATCTAATTAGACCATCACTTTCTACATTGAATCTTAACATCAGTTCAACCTCTGTAAAGAGACAAGCCTATAAATATCTAATTAGACCATCACTTTCTACATTGAATACTTAACATCAGTTCTACCTCTGTAAAGAGACAAGTCTATAAATATCTAATTAGACCATCACTTTCTACATTGAATACTTAACATCAGTTCAACCTCTGTAAAGAGACAAGCCTATAAATATCTAATTAGACCATCACTTTCTACATTGAATACTTAACATCAGTACAACCTCTGTAAAGAGACAAGTCTATAAATATCTAATTAGACCATCACTTTCTACATTGAATACTTAACATCAGTTCTACCTCTGTAAAGAGACAAGCCTATAAATATCTAATTAGACCATCACTTTCTACATTGAATACTTAACATCAGTTCAACCTCTGTAAAGAGACAAGTCTATAAATATCTAATTAGACCATCACTTTCTACATTGAATACTTAACATCAGTTCAACCTCTGTAAAGAGACAAGTCTATAAATATCTAATTAGACCATCACTTTCTACATTGAATCTTAACATCAGTTCAACCTCTGTAAAGAGACAAGTCTATAAATATCTAATTAAACCATCACTTTCTACATTGAATCTTAACATCAGTTCTACCTCTGTAAAGAGACACGTCTATAAATATCTAATTAGACCATCACTTTCTACATTGAATACTTAACATCAGTTCAACCTCTGTAAAGAGACAAGTCTATAAATATCTAATTAGACCATCACTTTCTACATTGAATCTTAACATCTGTTCAACCTCTGTAAAGAGACAAGCCTATAAATATCTAATTAGACCATCACTTTCTACATTGAATACTTAACATCAGTTCTATCTCTGTAAAGAGACAAGTCTATAAATATCTAATTAGACCATCACTTTCTACATTGAATACTTAACATCAGTTCAACCTCTGTAAAGAGACAAGCCTATAAATATCTAATTAGACCATCACTTTCTACATTGAATACTTAACATCAGTACAACCTCTGTAAAGAGACAAGTCTATAAATATCTAATTAGACCATCACTTTCTACATTGAATACTTAACATCAGTACAACCTCTGTAAAGAGACAAGCCTATAAATATCTAATTAGACCATCACTTTCTACATTGAATACTTAACATCAGTTCTACCTCTGTAAAGAGACAAGTCTATAAATATCTAATTAGACCATCACTTTCTACATTGAATACTTAACATCAGTTCTACCTCTGTAAAGAGACACGTCTATAAATATATAATTAGACCATCACTTTCTACATTGAATACTTAACATCAGTTCTACCTCTGTAAAGAGACAAGCCTATAAATATCTAATTAGACCATCACTTTCTACATTGAATACGTAACATCAGTTCTACCTCTGTAAAGAGACAAGTCTATAAATATCTAATTAGACCATCACTTTCTACATTGAATACTTAACATCAGTACAACCTCTGTAAAGAGACAAGTCTATAAATATCTAATTAGACCATCACTTTCTACATTGAATACTTAACATCAGTACAACCTCTGTAAAGAGACAAGTCTATAAATATCTAATTAGACCATCACTTTCTACATTGAATACTTAACATCAGTACAACCTCTGTAAAGAGACAAGTCTATTAATATCTAATTAGACCATCACTTTCTACATTGAATACTTAACATCAGTTCAACCTCTGTAAAGAGACAAGTCTATAAATATCTAATTAGACCATCACTTTCTACATTGAATCTTAACATCAGTTCAACCTCTGTAAAGAGACAAGTCTATAAATATCTAATTAGACCATCACTTTCTACATTGAATACTTAACATCAGTTCAACCTCTGTAAAGAGACAAGTCTATAAATATCTAATTAGACCATCACTTTCTACATTGAATACTTAACATCAGTTCAACCTCTGTAAAGAGACAAGCCTATAAATATCTAATTAGACCATCACTTTCTACATTGAATACTTAACATCAGTACAACCTCTGTAAAGAGACAAGTCTATAAATATCTAATTAGACCATCACTTTCTACATTGAATACTTAACATCAGTACAACCTCTGTAAAGAGACAAGCCTATAAATATCTAATTAGACCATCACTTTCTACATTGAATACTTAACATCAGTTCTACCTCTGTAATGAGACAAGTCTATAAATATCTAATTAGACCATCACTTTCTACATTGAATACTTAACATCAGTTCTACCTCTGTAAAGAGACACGTCTATAAATATCTAATTAGACCATCACTTTCTACATTGAATACTTAACATCAGTTCTACCTCTGTAAAGAGACAAGCCTATAAATATCTAATTAGACCATCACTTTCTACATTGAATACGTAACATCAGTTCTACCTCTGTAAAGAGACAAGTCTATAAATATCTAATTAGACCATCACTTTCTACATTGAATACTTAACATCAGTACAACCTCTGTAAAGAGACAAGTCTATAAATATCTAATTAGACCATCACTTTCTACATTGAATACTTAACATGAGTACAACCTCTGTAAAGAGACAAGTCTATAAATATCTAATTAGACCATCACTTTCTACATTGAATCTTAACATCAGTTCAACCTCTGTAAAGAGACAAGCCTATAAATATCTAATTAGACCATCACTTTCTACATTGAATCTTAACATCAGTACAACCTCTGTAAAGAGACAAGTCTATTAATATCTAATTAGACCATCACTTTCTACATTGAATCTTAACATCAGTACAACCTCTGTAAAGAGACAAGTCTATAAATATCTAATTAGACCATCACTTTCTACATTGAATACTTAACATCAGTTCTACCTCTGTAAAGAGACAAGCCTATAAATATCTAATTAGACCATCACTTTCTACATTGAATACTTAACATCAGTACAACCTCTGTAAAGAGACAAGTCTATAAATATCTAATTAGACCATCACTTTCTACATTGAATACTTAACATCAGTTCTACCTCTGTAAAGAGACACGTCTATAAATATCTAATTAGACCATCACTTTCTACATTGAATCTTAACATCAGTTCAACCTCTGTAAAGAGACAAGCCTATAAATATCTAATTAGACCATCACTTTCTACATTGAATACTTAACATCAGTTCTACCTCTGTAAAGAGACAAGTCTATAAATATCTAATTAGACCATCACTTTCTACATTGAATACTTAACATCAGTTCAACCTCTGTAAAGAGACAAGCCTATAAATATCTAATTAGACCATCACTTTCTACATTGAATACTTAACATCAGTACAACCTCTGTAAAGAGACAAGTCTATAAATATCTAATTAGACCATCACTTTCTACATTGAATACTTAACATCAGTACAACCTCTGTAAAGAGACAAGCCTATAAATATCTAATTAGACCATCACTTTCTACATTGAATACTTAACATCAGTTCTACCTCTGTAAAGAGACAAGTCTATAAATATCTAATTAGACCATCACTTTCTACATTGAATACTTAACATCAGTTCTACCTCTGTAAAGAGACACGTCTATAAATATCTAATTAGACCATCACTTTCTACATTGAATACTTAACATCAGTTCTACCTCTGTAAAGAGACAAGCCTATAAATATCTAATTAGACCATCACTTTCTACATTGAATACGCAACATCAGTTCTACCTCTGTAAAGAGACAAGTCTATAAATATCTAATTAGACCATCACTTTCTACATTGAATACTTAACATTAGTACAACCTCTGTAAAGAGACAAGTCTATAAATATCTAATTAGACCATCACTTTCTACATTGAATACTTAACATCAGTACAACCTCTGTAAAGAGACAAGTCTATAAATATCTAATTAGACCATCACTTTCTACATTGAATACTTAACATCAGTTCAACCTCTGTAAAGAGACACGTCTATAAATATCTAATTAGACCATCACTTTCTACATTGAATCTTAACATCAGTTCAACCTCTGTAAAGAGACAAGCCTATAAATATCTAATTAGACCATCACTTTCTACATTGAATCTTAACATCAGTACAACCTCTGTAAAGAGACAAGTCTATTAATATCTAATTAGACCATCACTTTCTACATTGAATCTTAACATCAGTACAACCTCTGTAAAGAGACAAGTCTATAAATATCTAATTAGACCATCACTTTCTACATTGAATACTTAACATCAGTACAACCTCTGTAAAGAGACAAGCCTATAAATATCTAATTAGACCATCACTTTCTACATTGAATACTTAACATCAGTTCAACCTCTGTAAAGAGACAAGTCTATAAATATCTAATTAGACCATCACTTTCTACATTGAATACTTAACATCAGTTC
Organism: Bathymodiolus brooksi; assembly: GCA_963680875.1. Taxonomy (NCBI): domain Eukaryota; kingdom Metazoa; phylum Mollusca; class Bivalvia; order Mytilida; family Modiolidae; genus Bathymodiolus; species Bathymodiolus brooksi. The sequence goes on from OY804585.1 coordinate 98,914,912, forward strand.
TACCTCTGTAAAGAGACAAGCCTATAAATATCTAATTAGACCATCACTTTCTACATTGAATACTTAACATCAGTTCAACCTCTGTAAAGAGACAAGTCTATAAATATCTAATTAGACCATCACTTTCTACATTGAATACTTAACATCAGTTCAACCTCTGTAAAGAGACAAGTCTATAAATATCTAATTAGACCATCACTTTCTACATTGAATCTTAACATCAGTTCAACCTCTGTAAAGAGACAAGTCTATAAATATCTAATTAGACCATCACTTTCTACATTGAATACTTAACATCAGTTCAACCTCTGTAAAGAGACAAGTCTATAAATATCTAATTAGACCATCACTTTCTACATTGAATACTTAACATCAGTTCAACCTCTGTAAAGAGACAAGTCTATAAATATCTAATTAGACCATCACTTTCTACATTGAATACTTAACATCAGTACAACCTCTGTAAAGAGACAAGTCTATAAATATCTAATTAGACCATCACTTTCTACATTGAATACTTAACATCAGTACAACCTCTGTAAAGAGACAAGCCTATAAATATCTAATTAGACCATCACTTTCTACATTGAATACTTAACATCAGTTCTACCTCTGTAATGAGACAAGTCTATAAATATCTAATTAGACCATCACTTTCTACATTGAATACTTAACATCAGTTCTACCTCTGTAAAGAGACACGTCTATAAATATCTAATTAGACCATCACTTTCTACATTGAATACTTAACATCAGTTCTACCTCTGTAAAGAGACAAGCCTATAAATATCTAATTAGACCATCACTTTCTACATTGAATACGTAACATCAGTTCTACCTCTGTAAAGAGACAAGTCTATAAATATCTAATTAGACCATCACTTTCTACATTGAATACTTAACATCAGTACAACCTCTGTAAAGAGACAAGTCTATAAATATCTAATTAGACCATCACTTTCTACATTGAATACTTAACATGAGTACAACCTCTGTAAAGAGACAAGTCTATAAATATCTAATTAGACCATCACTTTCTACATTGAATCTTAACATCAGTTCAACCTCTGTAAAGAGACAAGCCTATAAATATCTAATTAGACCATCACTTTCTACATTGAATCTTAACATCAGTACAACCTCTGTAAAGAGACAAGTCTATTAATATCTAATTAGACCATCACTTTCTACATTGAATCTTAACATCAGTACAACCTCTGTAAAGAGACAAGTCTATAAATATCTAATTAGACCATCACTTTCTACATTGAATACTTAACATCAGTTCTACCTCTGTAAAGAGACAAGCCTATAAATATCTAATTAGACCATCACTTTCTACATTGAATACTTAACATCAGTACAACCTCTGTAAAGAGACAAGTCTATAAATATCTAATTAGACCATCACTTTCTACATTGAATACTTAACATCAGTTCTACCTCTGTAAAGAGACACGTCTATAAATATCTAATTAGACCATCACTTTCTACATTGAATCTTAACATCAGTTCAACCTCTGTAAAGAGACAAGCCTATAAATATCTAATTAGACCATCACTTTCTACATTGAATACTTAACATCAGTTCTACCTCTGTAAAGAGACAAGTCTATAAATATCTAATTAGACCATCACTTTCTACATTGAATACTTAACATCAGTTCAACCTCTGTAAAGAGACAAGCCTATAAATATCTAATTAGACCATCACTTTCTACATTGAATACTTAACATCAGTACAACCTCTGTAAAGAGACAAGTCTATAAATATCTAATTAGACCATCACTTTCTACATTGAATACTTAACATCAGTACAACCTCTGTAAAGAGACAAGCCTATAAATATCTAATTAGACCATCACTTTCTACATTGAATACTTAACATCAGTTCTACCTCTGTAAAGAGACAAGTCTATAAATATCTAATTAGACCATCACTTTCTACATTGAATACTTAACATCAGTTCTACCTCTGTAAAGAGACACGTCTATAAATATCTAATTAGACCATCACTTTCTACATTGAATACTTAACATCAGTTCTACCTCTGTAAAGAGACAAGCCTATAAATATCTAATTAGACCATCACTTTCTACATTGAATACGCAACATCAGTTCTACCTCTGTAAAGAGACAAGTCTATAAATATCTAATTAGACCATCACTTTCTACATTGAATACTTAACATCAGTACAACCTCTGTAAAGAGACAAGTCTATAAATATCTAATTAGACCATCACTTTCTACATTGAATACTTAACATCAGTACAACCTCTGTAAAGAGACAAGTCTATAAATATCTAATTAGACCATCACTTTCTACATTGAATACTTAACATCAGTTCAACCTCTGTAAAGAGACACGTCTATAAATATCTAATTAGACCATCACTTTCTACATTGAATCTTAACATCAGTTCAACCTCTGTAAAGAGACAAGCCTATAAATATCTAATTAGACCATCACTTTCTACATTGAATCTTAACATCAGTACAACCTCTGTAAAGAGACAAGTCTATTAATATCTAATTAGACCATCACTTTCTACATTGAATCTTAACATCAGTACAACCTCTGTAAAGAGACAAGTCTATAAATATCTAATTAGACCATCACTTTCTACATTGAATACTTAACATCAGTACAACCTCTGTAAAGAGACAAGCCTATAAATATCTAATTAGACCATCACTTTCTACATTGAATACTTAACATCAGTTCAACCTCTGTAAAGAGACAAGTCTATAAATATCTAATTAGACCATCACTTTCTACATTGAATACTTAACATCAGTTCTACCTCTGTAAAGAGACAAGCCTATAAATATCTAATTAGACCATCACTTTCTACATTGAATACTTAACATCAGTTCAACCTCTGTAAAGAGACAAGTCTATAAATATCTAATTAGACCATCACTTTCTACATTGAATACTTAACATCAGTTCAACCTCTGTAAAGAGACAAGTCTATAAATATCTAATTAGACCATCACTTTCTACATTGAATCTTAACATCAGTTCAACCTCTGTAAAGAGACAAGTCTATAAATATCTAATTAGACCATCACTTTCTACATTGAATACTTAACATCAGTTCAACCTCTGTAAAGAGACAAGTCTATAAATATCTAATTAGACCATCACTTTCTACATTGAATACTTAACATCAGTTCAACCTCTGTAAAGAGACAAGCCTATAAATATCTAATTAGACCATCACTTTCTACATTGAATACTTAACATCAGTACAACCTCTGTAAAGAGACAAGTCTATAAATATCTAATTAGACCATCACTTTCTACATTGAATACTTAACATCAGTACAACCTCTGTAAAGAGACAAGCCTATAAATATCTAATTAGACCATCACTTTCTACATTGAATACTTAACATCAGTTCTACCTCTGTAAAGAGACAAGTCTATAAATATCTAATTAGACCATCACTTTCTACATTGAATACTTAACATCAGTTCTACCTCTGTAAAGAGACACGTCTATAAATATCTAATTAGACCATCACTTTCTACATTGAATACTTAACATCAGTTCTACCTCTGTAAAGAGACAAGCCTATAAATATCTAATTAGACCATCACTTTCTACATTGAATACGTAACATCAGTTCTACCTCTGTAAAGAGACAAGTCTATAAATATCTAATTAGACCATCACTTTCTACATTGAATACTTAACATCAGTACAACCTCTGTAAAGAGACAAGTCTATAAATATCTAATTAGACCATCACTTTCTACATTGAATACTTAACATCAGTACAACCTCTGTAAAGAGACAAGTCTATAAATATCTAATTAGACCATCACTTTCTACATTGAATCTTAACATCAGTTCAACCTCTGTAAAGAGACAAGCCTATAAATATCTAATTAGACCATCACTTTCTACATTGAATCTTAACATCAGTACAACCTCTGTAAAGAGACAAGTCTATAAATATCTAATTAGACCATCACTTTCTACATTGAATCTTAACATCAGTACAACCTCTGTAAAGAGACAAGTCTATAAATATCTAATTAGACCATCACTTTCTACATTGAATACTTAACATCAGTTCTACCTCTGTAAAGAGACAAGCCTATAAATATCTAATTAGACCATCACTTTCTACATTGAATACTTAACATCAGTACAACCTCTGTAAAGAGACAAGTCTATAAATATCTAATTAGACCATCACTTTCTACATTGAATACTTAACATCAGTTCTACCTCTGTAAAGAGACAAGCCTATAAATATCTAATTAGACCATCACTTTCTACATTGAATACTTAACATCAGTTCAACCTCTGTAAAGAGACAAGTCTATAAATATCTAATTAGACCATCACTTTCTACATTGAATACTTAACATCAGTTCTACCTCTGTAAAGAGACAAGCCTATAAATATCTAATTAGACCATCACTTTCTACATTGAATACTTAACATCAGTACAACCTCTGTAAAGAGACAAGTCTATAAATATCTAATTAGACCATCACTTTCTACATTGAATACTTAACATCAGTTCTACCTCTGTAAAGATACAAGTCTATAAATATCTAATTAGACCATCACTTTCTACATTGAATACTTAACATCAGTTCTACCTCTGTAAAGAGACAAGTCTATAAATATCTAATTAGACCATCACTTTCTACATTGAATACTTAACATCAGTTCAACCTCTGTAAAGAGACAAGTCTATAAATATCTAATTAGACCATCACTTTCTACATTGAATACTTAACATCAGTTCTACCTCTGTAAAGAGACAAGCCTATAAATATCTAATTAGACCATCACTTTCTACATTGAATACTTAACATCAGTTCTACCTCTGTAAAGAGACAAGCCTATAAATATCTAATTAGACCATCACTTTCTACATTGAATACTTAACATCAGTACAACCTCTGTAAAGAGACAAGTCTATAAATATCTAATTAGACCATCACTTTCTACATTGAATACTTAACATCAGTTCTACCTCTGTAAAGAGACAAGCCTATAAATATCTAATTAGACCATCACTTTCTACATTGAATACTTAACATCAGTTCAACCTCTGTAAAGAGACAAGTCTATAAATATCTAATTAGACCATCACTTTCTACATTGAATACTTAACATCAGGTCTACCTCTGTAAAGAGACAAGCCTATAAATATCTAATTAGACCATCACTTTCTACATTGAATACTTAACATCAGTACAACCTCTGTAAAGAGACAAGTCTATAAATATCTAATTAGACCATCACTTTCTACATTGAATACTTAACATCAGTTCTACCTCTGTAAAGAGACAAGCCTATAAATATCTAATTAGACCATCACTTTCTACATTGAATACTTAACATCAGTTCAACCTCTGTAAAGAGACAAGTCTATAAATATCTAATTAGACCATCACTTTCTACATTGAATACTTAACATCAGTTCTACCTCTGTAAAGATACAAGTCTATAAATATCTAATTAGACCATCACTTTCTACATTGAATACTTAACATCAGTTCTACCTCTGTAAAGAGACAAGTCTATAAATATCTAATTAGACCATCACTTTCTACATTGAATACTTAACATCAGTTCAACCTCTGTAAAGAGACAAGTCTATAAATATCTAATTAGACCATCACTTTCTACATTGAATACTTAACATCAGTTCTACCTCTGTAAAGAGACAAGCCTATAAATATCTAATTAGACCATCACTTTCTACATTGAATACTTAACATCAGTTCTACCTCTGTAAAGAGACAAGTCTATAAATATCTAATTAGACCATCACTTTCTACATTGAATCTTAACATCAGTTCAACCTCTGTAAAGAGACAAGCCTATAAATATCTAATTAGACCATGACTTTCTACATTGAATACTTAACATCAGTTCTACCTCTGTAAAGAGACAAGTCTATAAATATCTAATTAGACCATCACTTTCTACATTGAATACTTAACATCAGTTCTACCTCTGTAAAGAGACAAGCCTATAAATATCTAATTAGACCATCACTTTCTACATTGAATACTTAACATCAGTACAACCTCTGTAAAGAGACAAGTCTATAAATATCTAATTAGACCATCACTTTCTACATTGAATACTTAACATCAGTTCTACCTCTGTAAAGAGACAAGTCTATAAATATCTAATTAGACCATCACTTTCTACATTGAATACTTAACATCAGTTCTACCTCTGTAAAGAGACAAGCCTATAAATATCTAATTAGACCATCACTTTCTACATTGAATACTTAACATCAGTTCAACCTCTGTAAAGAGACAAGTCTATAAATATCTAATTAGACCATCACTTTCTACATTGAATACTTAACATCAGTTCAACCTCTGTAAAGAGACATGTCTATAAATATCTAATTAGACCATCACTTTCTACATTGAATACTTAACATCAGTTCAACCTCTGTAAAGAGACACGTCTATAAATATCTAATTAGACCATCACTTTCTACATTGAATACTTAACATCAGTTCAACCTCTGTAAAGAGACAAGTCTATAAATATCTAATTAGACCATCACTTTCTACATTGAATACTTAACATCAGTTCAACCTCTGTAAAGAGACAAGCCTATAAATATCTAATTAGACCATCACTTTCTACATTGAATACTTAACATCAGTTCTACCTCTGTAAAGAGACAAGTCTATAAATATCTAATTAGACCATCACTTTCTACATTGAATACTTAACATCAGTACAACCTCTGTAAAGAGACAAGTCTATAAATATCTAATTAGACCATCACTTTCTACATTGAATCCTTAACATCAGTACAACCTCTGTAAAGAGACAAGTCTATAAATATCTAATTAGACCATCACTTTCTACATTGAATACTTAACATCAGTACAACCTCTGTAAAGAGACAAGTCTATAAATATCTAATTAGACCATCACTTTCTACATTGAATACTTAACATCAGTACAACCTCTGTAAAGAGACACGTCTATAAATATCTAATTAGACCATCACTTTCTACATTGAATCTTAACATCAGTTCTACCTCTGTAAAGAGACAAGCCTATAAATATCTAATTAGACCATCACTTTCTACATTGAATACTTAACATCAGTTCAACCTCTGTAAAGAGACAAGTCTATAAATATCTAATTAGACCATCACTTTCTACATTGAATCTTAACATCAGTTCAACCTCTGTAAAGAGACAAGCCTATAAATATCTAATTAGACCATCACTTTCTACATTGAATACTTAACATCAGTTCAACCTCTGTAAAGAGACAAGTCTATAAATATCTAATTAGACCATCACTTTCTACATTGAATACTTAACATCAGTTCAACCTCTGTAAAGAGACAAGCCTATAAATATCTAATTAGACCATCACTTTCTACATTGAATACTTAACATCAGTTCAACCTCTGTAAAGAGACACGTCTATAAATATCTAATTAGACCATCACTTTCTACATTGAATACTTAACATCAGTTCAACCTCTGTAAAGAGACACGTCTATAAATATCTAATTAGACCATCACTTTCTACATTGAATACTTAACATCAGTTCAACCTCTGTAAAGAGACACGTCTATAAATATCTAATTAGACCATCACTTTCTACATTGAATACTTAACATCAGTTCAACCTCTGTAAAGAGACAAGTCTATAAATATCTAATTAGACCATCACTTTCTACATTGAATACTTAACATCAGTTCAACCTCTGTAAAGAGACAAGCCTATAAATATCTAATTAGACCATCACTTTCTACATTGAATACTTAACATCAGTTCTACCTCTGTAAAGAGACAAGTCTATAAATATCTAATTAGACCATCACTTTCTACATTGAATACTTAACATCAGTACAACCTCTGTAAAGAGACAAGTCTATAAATATCTAATTAGACCATCACTTTCTACATTGAATCCTTAACATCAGTACAACCTCTGTAAAGAGACAAGTCTATAAATATCTAATTAGACCATCACTTTCTACATTGAATACTTAACATCAGTACAACCTCTGTAAAGAGACACGTCTATAAATATCTAATTAGACCATCACTTTCTACATTGAATCTTAACATCAGTTCTACCTCTGTAAAGAGACAAGCCTATAAATATCTAATTAGACCATCACTTTCTACATTGAATACTTAACATCAGTTCAACCTCTGTAAAGAGACAAGTCTATAAATATCTAATTAGACCATCACTTTCTACATTGAATACTTAACATCAGTACAACCTCTGTAAAGAGACAAGTCTATAAATATCTAATTAGACCATCACTTTCTACATTGAATACTTAAGATCAGTTCTACCTCTGTAAAGAGACAAGTCTATAAATATCTAATTAGACCATCACTTTCTACATTGAATACTTAACATCAGTTCTACCTCTGTAATGAGACAAGTCTATAAATATCTAATTAGACCATCACTTTCTACATTGAATACTTAACATCAGTTCTACCTCTGTAAAGAGACACGTCTATAAATATCTAATTAGACCATCACTTTCTACATTGAATACTTAACATCAGTTCTACCTCTGTAAAGAGACAAGCCTATAAATATCTAATTAGACCATCACTTTCTACATTGAATACGTAACATCAGTTCTACCTCTGTAAAGAGACAAGTCTATAAATATCTAATTAGACCATCACTTTCTACATTGAATACTTAACATCAGTACAACCTCTGTAAAGAGACAAGTCTATAAATATCTAATTAGACCATCACTTTCTACATTGAATACTTAACATGAGTACAACCTCTGTAAAGAGACAAGTCTATAAATATCTAATTAGACCATCACTTTCTACATTGAATCTTAACATCAGTTCAACCTCTGTAAAGAGACAAGCCTATAAATATCTAATTAGACCATCACTTTCTACATTGAATCTTAACATCAGTACAACCTCTGTAAAGAGACAAGTCTATTAATATCTAATTAGACCATCACTTTCTACATTGAATCTTAACATCAGTACAACCTCTGTAAAGAGACAAGTCTATAAATATCTAATTAGACCATCACTTTCTACATTGAATACTTAACATCAGTTCTACCTCTGTAAAGAGACAAGCCTATAAATATCTAATTAGACCATCACTTTCTACATTGAATACTTAACATCAGTACAACCTCTGTAAAGAGACAAGTCTATAAATATCTAATTAGACCATCACTTTCTACATTGAATACTTAACATCAGTTCTACCTCTGTAAAGAGACACGTCTATAAATATCTAATTAGACCATCACTTTCTACATTGAATCTTAACATCAGTTCAACCTCTGTAAAGAGACAAGCCTATAAATATCTAATTAGACCATCACTTTCTACATTGAATACTTAACATCAGTTCTACCTCTGTAAAGAGACAAGTCTATAAATATCTAATTAGACCATCACTTTCTACATTGAATACTTAACATCAGTTCAACCTCTGTAAAGAGACAAGCCTATAAATATCTAATTAGACCATCACTTTCTACATTGAATACTTAACATCAGTACAACCTCTGTAAAGAGACAAGTCTATAAATATCTAATTAGACCATCACTTTCTACATTGAATACTTAACATCAGTACAACCTCTGTAAAGAGACAAGCCTATAAATATCTAATTAGACCATCACTTTCTACATTGAATACTTAACATCAGTTCTACCTCTGTAAAGAGACAAGTCTATAAATATCTAATTAGACCATCACTTTCTACATTGAATACTTAACATCAGTTCTACCTCTGTAAAGAGACACGTCTATAAATATCTAATTAGACCATCACTTTCTACATTGAATACTTAACATCAGTTCTACCTCTGTAAAGAGACAAGCCTATAAATATCTAATTAGACCATCACTTTCTACATTGAATACGCAACATCAGTTCTACCTCTGTAAAGAGACAAGTCTATAAATATCTAATTAGACCATCACTTTCTACATTGAATACTTAACATCAGTACAACCTCTGTAAAGAGACAAGTCTATAAATATCTAATTAGACCATCACTTTCTACATTGAATACTTAACATCAGTACAACCTCTGTAAAGAGACAAGTCTATAAATATCTAATTAGACCATCACTTTCTACATTGAATACTTAACATCAGTTCAACCTCTGTAAAGAGACACGTCTATAAATATCTAATTAGACCATCACTTTCTACATTGAATCTTAACATCAGTTCAACCTCTGTAAAGAGACAAGCCTATAAATATCTAATTAGACCATCACTTTCTACATTGAATCTTAACATCAGTACAACCTCTGTAAAGAGACAAGTCTATTAATATCTAATTAGACCATCACTTTCTACATTGAATCTTAACATCAGTACAACCTCTGTAAAGAGACAAGTCTATAAATATCTAATTAGACCATCACTTTCTACATTGAATACTTAACATCAGTACAACCTCTGTAAAGAGACAAGCCTATAAATATCTAATTAGACCATCACTTTCTACATTGAATACTTAACATCAGTTCAACCTCTGTAAAGAGACAAGTCTATAAATATCTAATTAGACCATCACTTTCTACATTGAATACTTAACATCAGTTCTACCTCTGTAAAGAGACAAGCCTATAAATATCTAATTAGACCATCACTTTCTACATTGAATACTTAACATCAGTTCAACCTCTGTAAAGAGACAAGTCTATAAATATCTAATTAGACCATCACTTTCTACATTGAATACTTAACATCAGTTCAACCTCTGTAAAGAGACAAGTCTATAAATATCTAATTAGACCATCACTTTCTACATTGAATCTTAACATCAGTTCAACCTCTGTAAAGAGACAAGTCTATAAATATCTAATTAGACCATCACTTTCTACATTGAATACTTAACATCAGTTCAACCTCTGTAAAGAGACAAGTCTATAAATATCTAATTAGACCATCACTTTCTACATTGAATACTTAACATCAGTTCAACCTCTGTAAAGAGACAAGCCTATAAATATCTAATTAGACCATCACTTTCTACATTGAATACTTAACATCAGTACAACCTCTGTAAAGAGACAAGTCTATAAATATCTAATTAGACCATCACTTTCTACATTGAATACTTAACATCAGTACAACCTCTGTAAAGAGACAAGCCTATAAATATCTAATTAGACCATCACTTTCTACATTGAATACTTAACATCAGTTCTACCTCTGTAAAGAGACAAGTCTATAAATATCTAATTAGACCATCACTTTCTACATTGAATACTTAACATCAGTTCTACCTCTGTAAAGAGACACGTCTATAAATATCTAATTAGACCATCACTTTCTACATTGAATACTTAACATCAGTTCTACCTCTGTAAAGAGACAAGCCTATAAATATCTAATTAGACCATCACTTTCTACATTGAATACGTAACATCAGTTCTACCTCTGTAAAGAGACAAGTCTATAAATATCTAATTAGACCATCACTTTCTACATTGAATACTTAACATCAGTACAACCTCTGTAAAGAGACAAGTCTATAAATATCTAATTAGACCATCACTTTCTACATTGAATACTTAACATCAGTACAACCTCTGTAAAGAGACAAGTCTATAAATATCTAATTAGACCATCACTTTCTACATTGAATCTTAACATCAGTTCAACCTCTGTAAAGAGACAAGCCTATAAATATCTAATTAGACCATCACTTTCTACATTGAATCTTAACATCAGTACAACCTCTGTAAAGAGACAAGTCTATAAATATCTAATTAGACCATCACTTTCTACATTGAATCTTAACATCAGTACAACCTCTGTAAAGAGACAAGTCTATAAATATCTAATTAGACCATCACTTTCTACATTGAATACTTAACATCAGTTCTACCTCTGTAAAGAGACAAGCCTATAAATATCTAATTAGACCATCACTTTCTACATTGAATACTTAACATCAGTACAACCTCTGTAAAGAGACAAGTCTATAAATATCTAATTAGACCATCACTTTCTACATTGAATACTTAACATCAGTTCTACCTCTGTAAAGAGACAAGCCTATAAATATCTAATTAGACCATCACTTTCTACATTGAATACTTAACATCAGTTCAACCTCTGTAAAGAGACAAGTCTATAAATATCTAATTAGACCATCACTTTCTACATTGAATACTTAACATCAGTTCTACCTCTGTAAAGAGACAAGCCTATAAATATCTAATTAGACCATCACTTTCTACATTGAATACTTAACATCAGTACAACCTCTGTAAAGAGACAAGTCTATAAATATCTAATTAGACCATCACTTTCTACATTGAATACTTAACATCAGTTCTACCTCTGTAAAGATACAAGTCTATAAATATCTAATTAGACCATCACTTTCTACATTGAATACTTAACATCAGTTCTACCTCTGTAAAGAGACAAGTCTATAAATATCTAATTAGACCATCACTTTCTACATTGAATACTTAACATCAGTTCAACCTCTGTAAAGAGACAAGTCTATAAATATCTAATTAGACCATCACTTTCTACATTGAATACTTAACATCAGTTCTACCTCTGTAAAGAGACAAGCCTATAAATATCTAATTAGACCATCACTTTCTACATTGAATACTTAACATCAGTTCTACCTCTGTAAAGAGACAAGCCTATAAATATCTAATTAGACCATCACTTTCTACATTGAATACTTAACATCAGTACAACCTCTGTAAAGAGACAAGTCTATAAATATCTAATTAGACCATCACTTTCTACATTGAATACTTAACATCAGTTCTACCTCTGTAAAGAGACAAGCCTATAAATATCTAATTAGACCATCACTTTCTACATTGAATACTTAACATCAGTTCAACCTCTGTAAAGAGACAAGTCTATAAATATCTAATTAGACCATCACTTTCTACATTGAATACTTAACATCAGGTCTACCTCTGTAAAGAGACAAGCCTATAAATATCTAATTAGACCATCACTTTCTACATTGAATACTTAACATCAGTTCTACCTCTGTAAAGAGACAAGCCTATAAATATCTAATTAGACCATCACTTTCTACATTGAATACTTAACATCAGTACAACCTCTGTAAAGAGACAAGTCTATAAATATCTAATTAGACCATCACTTTCTACATTGAATACTTAACATCAGTTCTACCTCTGTAAAGAGACAAGCCTATAAATATCTAATTAGACCATCACTTTCTACATTGAATACTTAACATCAGTTCAACCTCTGTAAAGAGACAAGTCTATAAATATCTAATTAGACCATCACTTTCTACATTGAATACTTAACATCAGTTCTACCTCTGTAAAGATACAAGTCTATAAATATCTAATTAGACCATCACTTTCTACATTGAATACTTAACATCAGTTCTACCTCTGTAAAGAGACAAGTCTATAAATATCTAATTAGACCATCACTTTCTACATTGAATACTTAACATCAGTTCAACCTCTGTAAAGAGACAAGTCTATAAATATCTAATTAGACCATCACTTTCTACATTGAATACTTAACATCAGTTCTACCTCTGTAAAGAGACAAGCCTATAAATATCTAATTAGACCATCACTTTCTACATTGAATACTTAACATCAGTTCTACCTCTGTAAAGAGACAAGTCTATAAATATCTAATTAGACCATCACTTTCTACATTGAATCTTAACATCAGTTCAACCTCTGTAAAGAGACAAGCCTATAAATATCTAATTAGACCATGACTTTCTACATTGAATACTTAACATCAGTTCTACCTCTGTAAAGAGACAAGTCTATAAATATCTAATTAGACCATCACTTTCTACATTGAATACTTAACATCAGTTCTACCTCTGTAAAGAGACAAGCCTATAAATATCTAATTAGACCATCACTTTCTACATTGAATACTTAACATCAGTACAACCTCTGTAAAGAGACAAGTCTATAAATATCTAATTAGACCATCACTTTCTACATTGAATACTTAACATCAGTTCTACCTCTGTAAAGAGACAAGTCTATAAATATCTAATTAGACCATCACTTTCTACATTGAATACTTAACATCAGTTCTACCTCTGTAAAGAGACAAGCCTATAAATATCTAATTAGACCATCACTTTCTACATTGAATACTTAACATCAGTTCAACCTCTGTAAAGAGACAAGTCTATAAATATCTAATTAGACCATCACTTTCTACATTGAATACTTAACATCAGTTCAACCTCTGTAAAGAGACATGTCTATAAATATCTAATTAGACCATCACTTTCTACATTGAATACTTAACATCAGTTCAACCTCTGTAAAGAGACACGTCTATAAATATCTAATTAGACCATCACTTTCTACATTGAATACTTAACATCAGTTCAACCTCTGTAAAGAGACAAGTCTATAAATATCTAATTAGACCATCACTTTCTACATTGAATACTTAACATCAGTTCAACCTCTGTAAAGAGACAAGCCTATAAATATCTAATTAGACCATCACTTTCTACATTGAATACTTAACATCAGTTCTACCTCTGTAAAGAGACAAGTCTATAAATATCTAATTAGACCATCACTTTCTACATTGAATACTTAACATCAGTACAACCTCTGTAAAGAGACAAGTCTATAAATATCTAATTAGACCATCACTTTCTACATTGAATCCTTAACATCAGTACAACCTCTGTAAAGAGACAAGTCTATAAATATCTAATTAGACCATCACTTTCTACATTGAATACTTAACATCAGTACAACCTCTGTAAAGAGACAAGTCTATAAATATCTAATTAGACCATCACTTTCTACATTGAATACTTAACATCAGTACAACCTCTGTAAAGAGACACGTCTATAAATATCTAATTAGACCATCACTTTCTACATTGAATCTTAACATCAGTTCTACCTCTGTAAAGAGACAAGCCTATAAATATCTAATTAGACCATCACTTTCTACATTGAATACTTAACATCAGTTCAACCTCTGTAAAGAGACAAGTCTATAAATATCTAATTAGACCATCACTTTCTACATTGAATCTTAACATCAGTTCAACCTCTGTAAAGAGACAAGCCTATAAATATCTAATTAGACCATCACTTTCTACATTGAATACTTAACATCAGTTCAACCTCTGTAAAGAGACAAGTCTATAAATATCTAATTAGACCATCACTTTCTACATTGAATACTTTACATCAGTTCAACCTCTGTAAAGAGACAAGCCTATAAATATCTAATTAGACCATCACTTTCTACATTGAATACTTAACATCAGTTCAACCTCTGTAAAGAGACACGTCTATAAATATCTAATTAGACCATCACTTTCTACATTGAATACTTAACATCAGTTCAACCTCTGTAAAGAGACACGTCTATAAATATCTAATTAGACCATCACTTTCTACATTGAATACTTAACATCAGTTCAACCTCTGTAAAGAGACACGTCTATAAATATCTAATTAGACCATCACTTTCTACATTGAATACTTAACATCAGTTCAACCTCTGTAAAGAGACAAGTCTATAAATATCTAATTAGACCATCACTTTCTACATTGAATACTTAACATCAGTTCAACCTCTGTAAAGAGACAAGCCTATAAATATCTAATTAGACCATCACTTTCTACATTGAATACTTAACATCAGTTCTACCTCTGTAAAGAGACAAGTCTATAAATATCTAATTAGACCATCACTTTCTACATTGAATACTTAACATCAGTACAACCTCTGTAAAGAGACAAGTCTATAAATATCTAATTAGACCATCACTTTCTACATTGAATCCTTAACATCAGTACAACCTCTGTAAAGAGACAAGTCTATAAATATCTAATTAGACCATCACTTTCTACATTGAATACTTAACATCAGTACAACCTCTGTAAAGAGACACGTCTATAAATATCTAATTAGACCATCACTTTCTACATTGAATCTTAACATCAGTTCTACCTCTGTAAAGAGACAAGCCTATAAATATCTAATTAGACCATCACTTTCTACATTGAATACTTAACATCAGTTCAACCTCTGTAAAGAGACAAGTCTATAAATATCTAATTAGACCATCACTTTCTACATTGAATACTTAACATCAGTACAACCTCTGTAAAGAGACAAGTCTATAAATATCTAATTAGACCATCACTTTCTACATTGAATACTTAAGATCAGTTCTACCTCTGTAAAGAGACAAGTCTATAAATATCTAATTAGACCATCACTTTCTACATTGAATACTTAACATCAGTTCAACCCCTGTAAAGAGACACTCTATAAATATCTAATTAGACCATCACTTTCTACATTGAATACTTAACATCAGTACAACCTCTGTAAAGAGACAAGTCTATAAATATCTAATTAGACCATCACTTTCTACATTGAATCTTAACATCAGTTCTACCTCTGTAAAGAGACAAGCCTATAAATATCTAATTAGACCATCACTTTCTACATTGAATACTTAACATCAGTTCAACCTCTGTAAAGAGACAAGTCTATAAATATCTAATTAGACCATCACTTTCTACATTGAATACTTAACATCAGTTCAACCTCTGTAAAGAGACAAGCCTATAAATATCTAATTAGACCATCACTTTCTACATTGAATACTTAACATCAGTTCAACCTCTGTAAAGAGACACGTCTATAAATATCTAATTAGACCATCACTTTCTACATTGAATACTTAACATCAGTTCAACCTCTGTAAAGAGACACGTCTATAAATATCTAATTAGACCATCACTTTCTACATTGAATACTTAACATCAGTTCAACCTCTGTAAAGAGACACGTCTATAAATATCTAATTAGACCATCACTTTCTACATTGAATACTTAACATCAGTTCAACCTCTGTAAAGAGACAAGTCTATAAATATCTAATTAGACCATCACTTTCTACATTGAATACTTAACATCAGTTCAACCTCTGTAAAGAGACAAGCCTATAAATATCTAATTAGACCATCACTTTCTACATTGAATACTTAACATCAGTTCTACCTCTGTAAAGAGACAAGTCTATAAATATCTAATTAGACCATCACTTTCTACATTGAATACTTAACATCAGTACAACCTCTGTAAAGAGACAAGTCTATAAATATCTAATTAGACCATCACTTTCTACATTGAATCCTTAACATCAGTACAACCTCTGTAAAGAGACAAGTCTATAAATATCTAATTAGACCATCACTTTCTACATTGAATACTTAACATCAGTACAACCTCTGTAAAGAGACACGTCTATAAATATCTAATTAGACCATCACTTTCTACATTGAATCTTAACATCAGTTCTACCTCTGTAAAGAGACAAGCCTATAAATATCTAATTAGACCATCACTTTCTACATTGAATACTTAACATCAGTTCAACCTCTGTAAAGAGACAAGTCTATAAATATCTAATTAGACCATCACTTTCTACATTGAATACTTAACATCAGTACAACCTCTGTAAAGAGACAAGTCTATAAATATCTAATTAGACCATCACTTTCTACATTGAATACTTAAGATCAGTTCTACCTCTGTAAAGAGACAAGTCTATAAATATCTAATTAGACCATCACTTTCTACATTGAATACTTAACATCAGTTCAACCCCTGTAAAGAGACACTCTATAAATATCTAATTAGACCATCACTTTCTACATTGAATACTTAACATCAGTACAACCTCTGTAAAGAGACAAGTCTATAAATATCTAATTAGACCATCACTTTCTACATTGAATACTTAACATCAGTTCTACCTCTGTAAAGAGTCACGTCTATAAATATCTAATTAGACCATCACTTTCTACATTGAATACTTAACATCAGTTCTACCTCTGTAAAGAGACAAGCCTATTAATATCTAATTAGACCATCACTTTCTACATTGAATACTTAACATCAGTACAACCTCTGTAAAGAGACAAGTCTATAAATATCTAATTAGACCATCACTTTCTACATTGAATACTTAACATCAGTACAACCTCTGTAAAGAGACAAGTCTATAAATATCTAATTAGACCATCACTTTCTACATTGAATACTTAACATCAGTACAACCTCTGTAAAGAGACAAGTCTATAAATATCTAATTAGACCATCACTTTCTACATTGAATACTTAACATCAGTTCAACCTCTGTAAAGAGACACGTCTATAAATATCTAATTAGACCATCACTTTCTACATTGAATACTTAACATCAGTTCTACCTCTGTAAAGAGACAAGCCTATAAATATATAATTAGACCATCACTTTCTACATTGAATACTTAACATCAGTACAACCTCTGTAAAGAGACAAGTCTATAAATATCTAATTAGACCATCACTTTCTACATTGAATACTTAACATCAGTTCTACCTCTGTAAAGAGACAAGCCTATAAATATCTAATTAGACCATCACTTTCTACATTGAATACTTAACACCAGTTCAACCTCTGTAAAGAGACAAGTCTATAAATATCTAATTAGACCATCACTTTCTACATTGAATACTTAACATCAGTTCTACCTCTGTAAAGAGACAAGTCTATAAATATCTAATTAGACCATCACTTTCTACATTGAATACTTAACATCAGTTCAACCTCTGTAAAGAGACAAGCCTATACATATCTAATTAGACCATCACTTTCTACATTGAATACTTAACATCAGTTCTACCTCTGTAAAGAGACAAGTCTATAAATATCTAATTAGACCATCACTTTCTACATTGAATACTTAACATCAGTACAACCTCTGTAAAGAGACAAGTCTATAAATATCTAATTAGACCATCACTTTCTACATTGAATCCTTAACATCAGTACAACCTCTGTAAAGAGACAAGTCTATAAATATCTAATTAGACCATCACTTTCTACATTGAATACTTAACATCAGCACAACCTCTGTAAAGAGACAAGTCTATAAATATCTAATTAGACCATCACTTTCTACATTGAATACTTAACATCAGTACAACCTCTGTAAAGAGACACGTCTATAAATATCTAATTAGACCATCACTTTCTACATTGAATCTTAACATCAGTTCTACCTCTGTAAAGAGACAAGCCTATAAATATCTAATTAGACCATCACTTTCTACATTGAATACTTAACATCAGTTCAACCTCTGTAAAGAGACAAGTCTATAAATATCTAATTAGACCATCACTTTCTACATTGAATCTTAACATCAGTTCAACCTCTGTAAAGAGACAAGCCTATAAATATCTAATTAGACCATCACTTTCTACATTGAATACTTAACATCAGTTCAACCTCTGTAAAGAGACAAGTCTATAAATATCTAATTAGACCATCACTTTCTACATTGAATACTTATCATCAGTTCAACCTCTGTAAAGAGACAAGCCTATAAATATCTAATTAGACCATCACTTTCTACATTGAATACTTAACATCAGTTCAACCTCTGTAAAGAGATACGTCTATAAATATCTAATTAGACCATCACTTTCTACATTGAATACTTAACATCAGTTCAACCTCTGTAAAGAGACACGTCTATAAATATCTAATTAGACCATCACTTTCTACATTGAATACTTAACATCAGTTCAACCTCTGTAAAGAGACACGTCTATAAATATCTAATTAGACCATCACTTTCTACATTGAATACTTAACATCAGTTCAACCTCTGTAAAGAGACAAGTCTATAAATATCTAATTAGACCATCACTTTCTACATTGAATACTTAACATCAGTTCAACCTCTGTAAAGAGACAAGCCTATAAATATCTAATTAGACCATCACTTTCTACATTGAATACTTAACATCAGTTCTACCTCTGTAAAGAGACAAGTCTATAAATATCTAATTAGACCATCACTTTCTACATTGAATACTTAACATCAGTACAACCTCTGTAAAGAGACAAGTCTATAAATATCTAATTAGACCATCACTTTCTACATTGAATACTTAACATCAGTACAACCTCTGTAAAGAGACACGTCTATAAATATCTAATTAGACCATCACTTTCTACATTGAATCTTAACATCAGTTCTACCTCTGTAAAGAGACAAGCCTATAAATATCTAATTAGACCATCACTTTCTACATTGAATACTTAACATCAGTTCAACCTCTGTAAAGAGACAAGTCTATAAATATCTAATTAGACCATCACTTTCTACATTGAATACTTAACATCAGTACAACCTCTGTAAAGAGACAAGTCTATAAATATCTAATTAGACCATCACTTTCTACATTGAATACTTAACATCAGTTCTACCTCTGTAAAGAGACAAGTCTATAAATATCTAATTAGACCATCACTTTCTACATTGAATACTTAACATCAGTTCAACCCCTGTAAAGAGACACTCTATAAATATCTAATTAGACCATCACTTTCTACATTGAATACTTAACATCAGTTCTACCTCTGTAAAGAGACAAGTCTATAAATATCTAATTAGACCATCACTTTCTACATTGAATACTTAACATCAGTTCTACCTCTGTAAAGAGACAAGCCTATTAATATCTAATTAGACCATCACTTTCTACATTGAATACTTAACATCAGTACAACCTCTGTAAAGAGACAAGTCTATAAATATCTAATTAGACCATCACTTTCTACATTGAATACTTAACATCAGTACAACCTCTGTAAAGAGACAAGTCTATAAATATCTAATTAGACCATCACTTTCTACATTGAATACTTAACATCAGTTCTACCTCTGTAAAGAGACACGTCTATACATATCTAATTAGACCATCACTTTCTACATTGAATACTTAACATCATTTCAACCTCTGTAAAGAGACAAGTCTATAAATATCTAATTAGACCATCACTTTCTACATTGAATACTTAACATCAGTTCAACCTCTGTACAGAGACAAGTCTATAAATATCTAATTAGACCATCACTTTCTACATTGAATACTTAACATCAGTTCTACCTCTGTAAAGAGACAAGCCTATAAATATCTAATTAGACCATCACTTTCTACATTGAATACTTAACATCAGTTCTACCTCTGTAAAGAGACAAGTCTATAAATATCTAATTAGACCATCACTTTCTACATTGAATACTTAACATCAGTACAACCTCTGTAAAGAGACAAGTCTATAAATATCTAATTAGACCATCACTTTCTACATTGAATACTTAACATCAGTACAACCTCTGTAAAGAGACAAGTCTATTAATATCTAATTAGACCATCACTTTCTACATTGAATACTTAACATCAGTACAACCTCTGTAAAGAGACAAGTCTATAAATATCTAATTAGACCATCACTTTCTACATTAAATACTTAACATCAGTACAACCTCTGTAAAGAGACAAGCCTATAAATATCTAATTAGACCATCACTTTCTACATTGAATACTTCACATCAGTTCAACCTCTGTAAAGAGACAAGCCTATAAATATCTAATTAGACCATCACTTTCTACATTGAATACGTAACATCAGTTCTACCTCTGTAAAGAGACAAGTCTATAAATATCTAATTAGACCATCACTTTCTACATTGAATACGTAACATCAGTTCAACCTCTGTAAAGAGACAAGTCTATAAATATCTAATTAGACCATCACTTTCTACATTGAATACTTAACATCAGTTCTACCTCTGTAAAGAGACAAGCCTATAAATATCTAATTAGACCATCACTTTCTACATTGAATACGTAACATCAGTTCAACCTCTGTAAAGAGACAAGTCTATAAATATCTAATTAGACCATCACTTTCTACATTGAATACTTTACATCAGTTCTACCTCTGTAAAGAGACAAGTCTATAAATATCTAATTAGACCATCACTTTCTACATTGAATACTTAACATCAGTTCTACCTCTGTAAAGAGACAAGTCTATAAATATCTAATTAGACCATCACTTTCTACATTGAATCTTAACATCAGTACAACCTCTGTAAAGAGACAAGTCTATAAATATCTAATTAGACCATCACTTTCTACATTGAATACTTAACATCAGTACAACCTCTGTAAAGAGACAAGTCTATAAATATCTAATTAGACCATCACTTTCTACATTGAATACTTAACATCAGTTCTACCTCTGTAAAGAGACAAGTCTATAAATATCTAATTAGACCATCACTTTCTACATTGAATACTTAACATCAGTTCTACCTCTGTAAAGAGACAAGCCTATAAATATCTAATTAGACCATCACTTTCTACATTGAATACTTAACATCAGTTCAACCTCTGTAAAGAGACAAGTCTATAAATATCTAATTAGACCATCACTTTCTACATTGAATACTTAACATCAGTTCAACCTCTGTAAAGAGACAAGTCTATAAATATCTAATTAGACCATCACTTTCTACATTGAATACTTAACAGCAGTTCAACCTCTGTAAAGAGACAAGCCTATAAATATCTAATTAGACCATCACTTTCTACATTGAATACTTAACATCAGTTCAACCTCTGTAAAGAGACAAGTCTATGAATATCTAATTAGACCATCACTTTCTACATTGAATACTTAACATCAGTTCTACCTCTGTAAAGAGATACGTCTATAAATATCTAATTAGACCATCACTTTCTACATTGAATACTTAACATCAGTACAACATCTGTAAATAGACACGTCTATAAATATCTAATTAGACCATCACTTTCTACATTGAATACTTAACATCAGTTCTACCTCTGTAAAGAGACAAGCCTATAAATATCTAATTAGACCATCACTTTCTACATTGAATACTTAACATCAGTTCTACCTCTGTAAAGAGACAAGTCTATAAATATCTAATTAGACCATCACTTTCTACATTGAATACTTAACATCAGTACAACCTCTGTAAAGAGACAAGTCTATAAATATCTAATTAGACCATCACTTTCTACATTGAATACTTAACATCAGTACAACCTCTGTAAAGAGACAAGTCTATAAATATCTAATTAGACCATCACTTTCTACATTGAATACTTAACATCAGTACAACCTCTGTAAATAGACACGTCTATAAATATCTAATTAGACCATCACTTTCTACATTGAATACTTAACATCAGTACAACCTCTGTAAAGAGACAAGTCTATAAATATCTAATTAGACCATCACTTTCTACATTGAATACTTAACATCAGTACAACCTCTGTAAAGAGACAAGTCTATAAATATCTAATTAGACCATCACTTTCTACATTGAATACTTAACATCAGTTCTACCTCTGTAAAGAGACACGTCTATAAATATCTAATTAGACCATCACTTTCTACATTGAATACTTAACATCAGTTCTACCTCTGTAAAGAGACAAGCCTATAAATATCTAATTAGACCATCACTTTCTACATTGAATACTTAACATCAGTTCAACCTCTGTAAAGAGACAAGTCTATAAATATCTAATTAGACCATCACTTTCTACATTGAATCCTTAACATCAGTTCTACCTCTGTAAAGAGACAAGTCTATAAATATCTAATTAGACCATCACTTTCTACATTGAATACTTAACATCAGTTCTACCTCTGTAAAGAGACAAGTCTATAAATATCTAATTAGACCATCACTTTCTACATTGAATACTTAACATCAGTACAACCTCTGTAAAGAGACAAGTCTATAAATATCTAATTAGACCATCACTTTCTACATTGAATACTTAACATCAGTTCAACCTCTGTAAAGAGACAAGCCTATAAATATCTAATTAGACCATCACTTTCTACATTGAATACTTAACATCAGTTCAACCTCTGTAAAGAGACAAGTCTATAAATATCTAATTAGACCATCACTTTCTACATTGAATACTTAACATCAGTTCTACCTCTGTAAAGAGACAAGTCTATAAATATCTAATTAGACCATCACTTTCTACATTGAATACTTAACATCAGTTCTACCTCTGTAAAGAGACACGTCTATAAATATCTAATTAGACCATCACTTTCTACATTGAATACTTAACATCAGTACAACATCTGTAAATAGACATGTCTATAAATATCTAATTAGACCATCACTTTCTACATTGAATACTTAACATCAGTTCTACCTCTGTAAAGAGACAAGCCTATAAATATCTAATTAGACCATCACTTTCTACATTGAATACTTAACATCAGTTCTACCTCTGTAAAGAGACAAGTCTATAAATATCTAATTAGACCATCACTTTCTACATTGAATACTTAACATCAGTACAACCTCTGTAAAGAGACAAGTCTATAAATATCTAATTAGACCATCACTTTCTACATTGAATACTTAACATCAGTACAACCTCTGTAAATAGACACGTCTATAAATATCTAATTAGACCATCACTTTCTACATTGAATACTTAACATCAGTACAACCTCTGTAATGAGACAAGTCTATAAATATCTAATTAGACCATCACTTTCTACATTGAATACTTAACATCAGTACAACCTCTGTAAAGAGACAAGTCTATAAATATCTAATTAGACCATCACTTTCTACATTGAATACTTAACATCAGTTCTACCTCTGTAAAGAGACACGTCTATAAATATCTAATTAGACCATCACTTTCTACATTGAATACTTAACATCAGTACAACCTCTGTAAATAGACACGTCTATAAATATCTAATTAGACCATCACTTTCTACATTGAATACTTAACATCAGTTCTACCTCTGTAAAGAGACAAGCCTATAAATATCTAATTAGACCATCACTTTCTACATTGAATACTTAACATCAGTTCAACCTCTGTAAAGAGACAAGTCTATAAATATCTAATTAGACCATCACTTTCTACATTGAATACTTAACATTAGTTCTACCTCTGTAAAGAGACAAGTCTATAAATATCTAATTAGACCATCACTTTCTACATTGAATACTTAACATCAGTTCTACCTCTGTAAAGAGACAAGTCTATGAATATCTAATTAGACCATCACTTTCTACATTGAATACTTAACATCAGTACAACCTCTGTAAAGAGACAAGTCTATAAATATCTAATTAGACCATCACTTTCTACATTGAATCCTTAACATCAGTTCTACCTCTGTAAAGAGACAAGTCTATAAATATCTAATTAGACTATCACTTTCTACATTGAATCTTAACATCAGTTCTACCTCTGTAAAGAGACAAGCCTATAAATATCTAATTAGACCATCACTTTCTACATTGAATACTTAACATCAGTTCTACCTCTGTAAAGAGACAAGCCTATAAATATCTAATTAGACCATCACTTTCTACATTGAATACTTAACATCAGTACAACCTCTGTAAATAGACAAGTCTATAAATATCTAATTAGACCATCACTTTCTACATTGAATACTTAACATCAGTTCTACCTCTGTAAAGAGACAAGCCTATAAATATCTAATTAGACCATCACTTTCTACATTGAATACTTAACATCAGTACAACCTCTGTAAAGAGACAAGCCTATAATATCTAATTAGACCATCACTTTCTACATTGAATACTTAACATCAGTTCTTCCTCTGTAAAGAGACAAGCCTATAAATATCTAATTAGACCATCACTTTCTACATTGAATACTTAACATCAGTTCTACCTCTGTAAAGAGACAAGCCTATAAATATCTAATTAGACCATCACTTTCTACATTGAATACTTAACATCAGTACAACCTCTGTAAAGAGACAAGTCTATAAATATCTAATTAGACCATCACTTTCTACATTGAATACTTAACATCAGTTCTACCTCTGTAAAGAGACACGTCTATAAATATCTAATTAGACCATCACTTTCTACATTGAATACTTAACATCAGTACAACCTCTGTAAAGAGACAAGTCTATACATATCTAATTAGACCATCACTTTCTACATTGAATACTTAACATCAGTTCTACCTCTGTAAAGAGACACGTCTATAAATATCTAATTAGACCATCACTTTCTACATTGAATACTTAACATCAGTTCAACCTCTGTAAAGAGACAAGTCTATAAATATCTAATTAGACCATCACTTTCTACATTGAATACTTAACATCAGTACAACCTCTGTAAAGAGACAAGTCTATAAATATCTAATTAGACCATCACTTTCTACATTGAATACTTAACATCAGTACAACCTCTGTAAAGAGACAAGTCTATAAATATCTAATTAGACCATCACTTTCTACATTGAATACTTAACATCAGTTCAACCTCTGTAAAGAGACAAGTCTATAAATATCTAATTAGACCATCACTTTCTACATTGAATACTTAACATCAGTTCTACCTCTGTAAAGAGACAAGCCTATAAATATCTAATTAGACCATCACTTTCTACATTGAATACTTAACATCAGTACAACATCTGTAAAGAGACAAGTCTATAAATATCTAATTAGACCATCACTTTCTACATTGAATACTTAACATCAGTGCAACCTCTGTAAAGAGACAAGTCTATAAATATCTAATTAGACCATCACTTTCTACATTGAATCCTTAACATCAGTACAACCTCTGTAAAGAGACACGTCTATAAATATCTAATTAGACCATCACTTTCTACATTGAATCCTTAACATCAGTACAACCTCTGTAAAGAGACAAGTCTATAAATATCTAATTAGACCATCACTTTCTACATTGAATACTTAACATCAGTACAACCTCTGTAAAGAGACACGTCTATAAATATCTAATTAGACCATCACTTTCTACATTGAATACTTAACATCAGTTCTACCTCTGTAAAGAGACAAGTCTATAAATATCTAATTAGACCATCACTTTCTACATTGAATACTTAACATCAGTACAACCTCTGTAAAGAGACAAGTCTATAAATATCTAATTAGACCATCACTTTCTACATTGAATCTTAACATCAGTTCAACCTCTGTAAAGAGACAAGTCTATAAATATCTAATTAGACCATCACTTTCTACATTGAATCTTAACATCAGTTCAACCTCTGTAAAGAGACAAGTCTATAAATATCTAATTAGACCATCACTTTCTACATTGAATCTTAACATCAGTTCAACCTCTGTAAAGAGACAAGCCTATAGACCTATAATTAAGTATCTAATTAGACCATCACTAGAGTGTTCTTCTTCTGTCTTTAAACACCTATTATAAAGGTGAAATTGATCAACTGGAAATGGTTCAATGCAGGGCTGCCATTATGATCACCAACAGACAGTGAAACACATCTAGTGTTGGGTGACATGTTACAACACTTGAACTGGCGTAGTCTTGAAAACAGGTGTAAAGTTGCTGGACTTGTCATGGTCTATAAAATAGAAAACGAACTTGTAGCTGTAACTGAAAAAGAGATTTGAGACAATCACGTCACGTGCATTCCTCATATTTTATTATCCCTCCTTGTAAGACTCTACAAAGATCATTTTTACCTCTTAGGGACAGACCATTTAACTTCCAGGGGGGGGGTTATGGTTTTTTTCTAAAAAAATAATATTCTGATTCCCAATGTTGCTGAAAAAATATTCTGATTTAGGTGGAGGAAAAGAAAAATGATCTGATTCAGAGTTTTTGCCATAACCTAATGTTATATTCTGGGAAAAAAAATTGCGCGAAGTTCTAACTCTCGTGTTGTCCGAAAAAAAAATTCTGAACAAAACAAAAAACCATAACCCCCCCTGCAAGTTAAATGGTCGGTCCCTTACTATATCTGACTGGAACTGACTGTGACAGCCCTAGTTATGAGTCACTCTGACTAATAAAGACTGCTGTCTCCTATATCAAAATACTAATGTATGAAGCCTGTAAATAGTTTTAAACCTTTTTCAATAGTCATGTGCAACCTCTGACATAATCTTCAATCATTTGAAGGTGGTCAGTATTTTGTAGAAGTAGAAATAAACATTGAATATTGAAAGCTGTTGAACCTTTGTTACTACAATACACAGATATATGGTTAATATTTATTTTATTATTCCATAGTTATGCTCCTGTTTATTAATAGTTGAAAGTGAAGGCACCAGTGACCTATAATATGGACACATTCCTCCATTTTTTTTATTTACTTCCTCATTCCATTCCAATCAACTTTGTAAAATTTGAATTAAATGAGTAAATTTGAGATCAACTGTTGAGGGTGTCTTATAATGGGGTCAAGTTGATAATGAATATCAATTCAGGTAATACAAATAAAATTAAAGTTTTAAAAAATTTAAAAATTTTAAAAGTAGAAGATACTGTTTAACAACAACACTTCATGAGACTGTTCCACGTTTATTATTTAGATCTACATGTATCAATGTTTAGGACATTTTAAGAATAATAAGAATAAGCAGTTAGGGTGATCATTGTTGTTCAACGCCAACTCAGCAATTTTTCAACTGTATCACAGCGAGATCAAGTTAAAAAAAAGTTAGTTATGAACACAGTTTAAAACAATAATAAATAATAAAGATGTTATCAGACTGATTTATCTTGTTAGGGGAAGAATCTGTTAATTACACGTAATTACATGTTAACGTCTTCTACGACTGTGACAGAAAAACATCTTAATGAACCCTCAGGATAAATAAGTCATATTTTAATGTCAGTCTGTATACTGTTTATGGTATTAGGTACTACGCACATCATAAGTTAGTCGTTATAATATGAGACACGATCTTATACCCCGCAAAAAAAGTTGAGGGGGATATTCTCTCTTTGTGGTAACATTAGGGAAGTTGTTCCTGATTAGAGTTACTGTTTATGAGAACAGGCATTTAGCATTCCATTCAACAACTCAAATTTCCCTGCAGCAGATTTTTTTTAATGTAAACACAAGGTCAGGGACCATAAAAGACAGAACAAGCTTGATTTTGAATTTGAACCCTTTTTCCATTTGGAGTTATGCATCTTGATTTGCAGAAAAGTACAAATTTCTCAGATTTCCACTCAATGACTTCAGTTCTCGTTCAGCAAAATATTTGATATTTCTTAAACTGTGTTTTATCTACAATACACAAGTCATGTTTGATTTTGGTTATTGGGCCTAAATTTAAAAAGATGTCCCTAAAGTAACTGAAAAATGTCAAATTTGTGGTTTTCATGCTCTAACTTCAGTTTCCCATGTCCAAACATTTTGTAATTTTTACACAATGTTGGCATCCACAATACACAGATCAGGTTCCATTTTAGCTATTTTGTCTATTATGGTTCCTAATTTATGTCCCTTTATCTAGAAGAATGGGAATTTGTATTTCACTTTTTTAAGGACAAGAAATCTTAAGATTAGTGGAACCTTATAGACAAGTCATGATTTATCAGTATGTTTTTATTAGGTATAATGTAATTTTGAATGGTCACTGAATGTACAACCAGACATCTTTGTTTTGTAAAGAATATCCTGATAATGGCTGACTAATGTATCCCTTATGCTTTACAGCTAGTAAATCATTTTGACAATTTAAGGACAAGTTTGCCATCAGTTAATGGGGGAAAATTTATTTCCTTTTATTGTTATGGTCATCAATTGTGTTAAGTGAGTAATTTGTGTGACCAGTAGGTGGACAATGAGATCCATTAGTTATAGGGTTAGAGGATTAGGCTGTAAATCTTGATAATATTAAGGATGATTATAACCATAGCACTATGGTGGTCAGAGAGAAATCAAATCATGCTTAATGTTATAATGTGTCAAATTATCATTTGTCAGATTTAGATTATGGTATTAATATTCTTTTCCTTAGATTTACCATAAATGACTGAATTTTGTTCATTGTGCCAAACACTATGAAATAAAGAGCAATCCTAAACTTACTGTATCTTGGAAAATCACACACAGATTTTTAAATTGTATCCATGATTCAGAAAATAATGCACTGATCTTTAAATTGTACACAAGATTCAGAAAATAATGCACTGATCTTTAAATTCTATACATGATTCAGAAAATGACATACTGATCTTTAAATTGTACACAAGAATCATAAAATCCCACACTGATCTTTAAATTATACACATGATTCAGAAAATAATGCACTGATCTTTAAATTGTACACAAGATTCCAAAAATAACTCACTGATCTTTAAATTCTATACATGATTCAGAAAATAACATACTGATCTTTAAATTGTACACAAGAATCATAAAATCCCACACTGATCTTTAAATTGTACACAAGATTCAGAAAATAACACGCTGATCTTTAAATTATACACATGATTCAGAAAATAATGCACTGATCTTTAAATTGTACACAAGATTAAGAAAATAATGCACTGATCTTTAAATTGTACACATGTACATGATTAAGAAAATAACATGCTAATCTTAAAATTGTGCATATGATTAAGAAAATAATGCACTGATCTTTAAATTGTACACAAGATTCCAAAAATAATGCACTGATCTTTAAATTGTGCATATGATTCAGAAAATAATGCACTGATCTTTAAATTGTACATATGATTAAGAAAATAATGCACTGATCTTTAAATTGTACACAAGATTCCAAAAATAACATGCTGATCTTTAAATTTTATACATGATTCATAAAATCCCAAACTGATCTTTAAATTGTACACAAGATTCAGAAAATTCCATACTGATCAATGAATTGTACACAAGATTCAGAAAATCCCACACTGATCTGTAAATTGTACATCAGATTAAAAAATCCCATACTGATCAATGAATTGTACAAAAGATTCAGAAAATCCCATATTGATCAATAAATTGTACACAAGATTCAGAAAATCCCACACTGATCTGTAAATTGTACATCAGATTAAAAAATCCCACACTGATCAATGAATTGTACATAAGATTCAGAAAATCCCATATTGATCAATAAATTGTACATAAGATTCAGAAAATCCCATACTGATCTATGACTTGTACACAAGATTCATAAAATCCCATACTGATCAATGAATTGTACAAAAGATTCAGAAAATCCCATACTGGTCAATGAATTGTACATAAGATTCAGAAAATCCCATATTGATCAATAAATTGTACATAAGATTCAGAAAATCCCATACTGATCTATGAATTGTACACAAGATTCAGAAAATCCCACACTGATCTGTAAATTGTACATAAGATTCAGAAAATCCCATACTGATCAATGAATTGTACATAAGATTCAGAAAATCCCATACTGATCAATGAATTGTACATAAGATTCAGAAAATCCCATATTGATCAATGAATTGTACATAGCATTCAGAAAATCCCATACTGATCTATGAATTGTACACAAGATTCATAAAATCCCACACTGATCTGTAAATTGTACATAAGATTAAAAAAATCCCATACTGATCAATGAATTGTACACAAGATTCATAAAATCCCACACTGATCTATGAATTGTACACAATATTCATATAATCCCATACTGATCAATGAATTGTACACAAGATTCAGAAAATTCCATACTGATTTATGAATTGTACACAAGAATCATAAAATTCCACACTGATCTATGAATTCTACACAAGATTCAGAAAATCCCACACTGATATATGATTGTACACAAGATTCATAAAATCCCACACTGATTTGTAAATTGTACACAAGAATCATAAAATCCCACACTGATCTGTCAACTATGTAAGCTATGAAGTTTGACACAGATCTATGGGTATATTAATCTAACATTTCAGGTTGACGTAGATCTAAAAGTATCAGTTTAACACAGAACTCAACAAATCATTGATTGACCTTAATGAATGGCTTAATAGATCATGATTAGTACAAGATCTAATGCATTGCAATCAGTCTAGATGTAATCAGAGTTAGATTATATAGATCATGATTAGTATTTGATTAAATGAATCATGATTAATCTTAGATTAAATAACAGTAGATCAATATTGATTGGTCTTATATTAAATGGATCATGATTGGTCTTATATTAAAGGGATATCTACCAGCTGCGTAATTTTTTCATACCCAAAATTATTGTCGATTTCCGTACTGACCTTCATAAAATGAAGATTAAACACCAAATTATTGACTAATACGCACCGAAACGTTGTTTTTTCGACTAAAAAAGCTGACCATCGTTACCGGAAGCTAATTAATTATGCACTGACCTGGGCGCGGCCAACTCCATTTATTTATCTATTTTTATGCCAGTAGCCCGGATGCTGCAGCATGGATATTGAGGTAAGTTTCTATAAAAGTTTGAGGAAAAAAACTATATGCAAACCGATTGTATCTAAAAGACGTAGAATAAATAATTTCTGTATAAGGAATAGATTTTCTTTGATGAAAACTACATGCCTTAACAGATTCAGCCGATATTTCCACGATAACCATTGAAAACATGCCAGGAGGCACCCCATGGGGACAAATTGTTTTATAGCAACTACGTATTTTCGATCGGAAATTTTTGCCGGCCTCAAAAATAACTAAATTAGTTTTTTTCCTCATATAAGTTATGAAGTTGTTCCCCGAGATTTTAATACGCATGTTAAATTAATTTATTTTAGCCAGTTTTACCGACAATATGAAAACAGAGACATACATGTAGAACACAGTGAAATACATGTCTGATGAAAACGAATGACGTAGCCAGTGTTGTTTTATTGGAATGTTTCAGAGAAATTTGGGCTGGATTAGAAACAAAAGAGACCTTACTTCTAGTTCCACAAGACAGTTGCTGCAAAATAATATGGGACTGACCATTTACCTTGAAGGGGGCTATGTCACGTTTTTTCGCCGTAGAATTTTTTTTTTCAGACGCCACAAAAATCACATTTTCTTATTTTCCGGCGAAGTGCCAATCTAATTAAAACAAGGTGAACTGTGAACTAATGCTCACTTATGATACCCCTGCCACTTCCCATGATATGGGGTACCTATATGAAGCTTGTGCCAAAATACCAGATTTCTGCCATCAATAGTTGTTGAGAAAAATGTGCATATATGTTCAATGTGTATAAAACCAACTAAGTCGGCAAACAGGAAGTAGGAATCTGACAGGTCCAAAAACGCTTCCCACGATATGGGGTACCTATATGAAACTTGTGACAAAAATATCAGATTTCTGCCATCAATAGTTGCTGAGAAAAATGCGACGAAAAATATCTTGGAAGGACGGACGGACAGACAGACAGAGGCAAAACAGTATACCCCCCTCCCCCTTCGGGGAGCGGGTGTATAATTAGATCTACGTACACGAGCGACCCAAAAAAAAAAGATAGAAAATAGGGAGCAAGTGCGTAGTTCTAATTTTAATTAGATTGGCGAAGTGCTGGAATAATTTTTTGTCTTCAAAATTTTTTATATGATTATACTGTGAAAATGTCAAGTCGGAATATTTTTTTTTTCTCTCCTGTCCAGCCAAATTTTTTTCTTCAAGATTCAGAATCAAAATATTTTTTAGGAAAAAACCATGTAAAATTAATATTGAATAGCTGGAGGGGTAGATTGATAACCAAATTTGCAAGACCAAAATGGTTCTCCCATAAAGCAACAAAAAAACGAAATAAAACTGTGGTCATAAGAAAGTCCCACGAGAAAATCTTTCCTTCCAAAATAAGACATTTTTTTATTTCTCTAAACTGAATTTGTGCAAACTATTTCACTTATAATGAATTATATTTTTTTTTAAAATAGAGCTCATTTTTCTAGATGAATGTATAACCATCTGTCTTTACTCTGTTTTTTTATTAAATCTCTTGTCTTTATTACATGACTTTGATTGGATTGTCCTTGATGAGGCAGTGTTGGGGGTTGCTAGAATGTTTCGAGAGGAACTTGTAGTAATGCCCCATGACGAGGATTACAACAGATCCAATAGGTATGCAGCCTACCGCCAGTATACCATTTGGGCACATGGCCGACTTGGAGCTGGGGTCAGACGTGTGATCCCAAGCTGTTGTACTTGGAAAATTAGGGACAGGTATCCTGATCCATATGGACAATACAAGGGTTTCATTCCTAGACGGTTTAATTAAAACTTGATCATGAAATATTTTGTATTTTATCCCATATACCCTAATGATAAAGTTTACCAGTTGCTTCCCTATGGTTGGTGGTTGTCCGGGTACTCTGGCTTCCTCCACAACTAAAACGGGTCGCCATGATATAGCTGAAATATTGCTGAAAGTGGCATTAAAACACCAAAATAAATCGACCCCAATGAGTTGTTAATTTCACAAGTTGGTCAGTTGGAATTGTAAATTTAATTTGAAAGTTTTGCCATCTTATTATTTTTTGTTCTATCAGCACTGACAACTTCTTCTAAAATGGACTGACAGTCTTTTATATAATTCAAAACCAAACTTGGCAGAGATGTTTTCTATGAGGTCCTACACAAGAGTTGTTACTTTTGTGCAGATTCGTCAAAAAACATGGCCACCATGTGACTTTGAAAATTCTGATTGGTCGATTTTCAAGAAGCTTCTTCTCAGGAACCGCTGAATGGATTGAATTGAAATCTGGTATATATGTTCCTATGAATGTCTTTAACATGTGTTGTTACTGTTTGCACCATTTGAAAATTCAAAATGGCCACCAGCGGAGGTCAAAGTTTGCATTGAAACCCTATGGGAAACAACATTTTCATCTTCTTGAGAACAGCCAAACAGAATTTAACCAAACTTGGCAGAGATGTTTCTTGTGAGGTCCTAAAAAGTTGTCCTGGTTTGTACTAACTAGACCAACACACTGAGCACTATCATTATTGTGCATTGGACAATTTGTAATGCCCATTATCCTGACTTACCGGTAAATACTTTTCCGCTCTAAATGTGCAGAACTTCTGTTAGACCAGTAAAAACAAAGAGTGACAATCTAAATTTATTTTATGCGACAATATAGTCAATTGTTTTGTCTTGGTCTTCAAATCTGGATTTCTGAGATGCTACAATATTATCCTGAGTTGGAAGTTGTGGAATTGGTGCAAGATGGACCGAGAATCTTCTGGGATCATCTACTTCCATCTGCACATGTTGATTCATTCCTTCATTATCTTGCAGTCTCATACAAATGATGACCCTTAATAGTCTTGGAACATAGGAATATGACTTGTCAGCTTTAACAGGCTGCACAGACCATCTAGCTGTCTTTTTGTTGTAACTTCTCTGCCACCTGAAGTAGAAAAATACATACAATGTAATTCACAAGAATAAAACAATAGAATTGAGATTATGATCTATGGAGCCCTAACTTTCAATTCAAGATGAATATCTCGAATGTATAGTGAATGAGCAACTGAACATATCATTACAAGTACACTTTATGAAGGATTTGATTGATTTGTAGACAGCTTTTAGGATGTGGTCATCCCTCAAGAAGTTCTACGGCAGGCATTACGAGCTGGTCAACGGTTACAGGGTGTCTGTTACCCAAATCAGAACTGATCTTCATTTGTTGTTGATGTCTTTCCCTTCATCGGATGTGACTTCTACCGGACTTGACCTTGAACAACGCAGCGGGTTTGCGACTTTTGATTGACCCTTCTGAAGCCTATGACCAAATATCAGATTGCTGCCATAAATAATTACTGAGAAAAATGTTATGAACATCTTGGGACGAACGGACGGACAGAGGTAAAACAGTATACCCCCCTTCCGGTGGAGCGGGGGTATAATAAAGCTCCTATGACATATGATCATGCATGGTTCTGTTATTAGGACAAAATTTCAAGTATGTAAGTTACAACTGAAACATATGAAATTAACATGACAAACCTTAGAGTGAAGTTGAGGCTAGGTTCAAAATCTTCATTGTCAGAATCATCACCAACATCACTGCCCTCTTCAGTAATATCTATTGAGAGACTGTAAGAATAAAAAATAATTGTTTATTACAGTGTATGTGTATAATATCGAAACATATTTTGTTATATGGTTCTGATGTGCAGCTGTATAACGAAAAAGCTTTTCAAAATAATATTAAATCTATAATCTAAATACATGTATCCAGCACACATCTACACAACCCAATATAAAGAGACAAAATTACATCAAAGTTCCAGGCAAAAATTTGGTGAGCCAGACGTGCGTCAATTCTGTCCAAGTTTGGTTTCATTCCCATAAGTAGCTAAGTAGGACTGGCCATTTCAGCTTGTGGATGGACGAAAATGTAACGATGACGCAGAAGCCAACATGATCCCTATATAATATAGCTACTAGTAGTATCACTATGCAAGCCACAATAATTAATAGGAAACTGTTATACAAGTGACTGTGTTGAACAATATTGACAATGTTACCTATAAACATAATGTAGAATATGTCTAATCTTTAACAAAATGAACATACTCAAATGGGTTCACAAATGAACTCGATTTCTCCAGTTTCATCCGTTTCGTTGAAATGTGATGGCTGCTCATTTCTTCTACTCCAGAAATACCTTGGTCAGAATATCTAAATCAAAAGTACAAATATCAATCACTACACAATCACATTTGTCTGAAATTACCAGTTTTTGTAGTAATTTGCCTAAAAAAATAAGATAATTTTACAAAAACCTGCATGATTTTTAACACAGACATGGGCCATCGGTCTACTGTTAAATTCACACACTGTGAAACATGCAAATTGCTATGGATCTTCACATTATTTCTTAAAAATCTTGTTTATAAATCATACTTACAAGATCCAAACTAAACAAGGACAAAGCGTGGCGTATCCCCTCGCCTAAAAATTTGAGCTGGTGACCTTGACCTTTGACTTTGAAAATCAAAAGGGTTCCAGATTCTCTTAAGGACTAAGTGTGTACCAAGTTTGGTCAAAATCCATTGAAGGATGTTGATTCTAGAGTGTTCACAAGGATGTTACGTGGTAAACATTTGAGCCTGTGACCTTGATCTTTGACATATGACCTTGAAAATCAATAGGGTTCCAGATTCTCTTTAAGGACTGAGTATGTACCAAGTTTGTTGATTCTAGAGTGTTCACAAGGATGGGACGGACGGACGGTAGCGTTACTATATCCCTTTACAACTTCATTGGCAAGGGGATAACAAGCAGTTCAAATGACACTTCTTTAAATAGAAAGCCTTTATATGAAGAATACATATTGATTTCCCTCTATCATGTCTATGTTGATAATTCTAAGATAGTAAGTATAATTTTGGCTCCCTGAACTAAAAATTATGTCCAAAATTGTTGAAATGTAGTCAAAAACTAGTTAATGTAATGTTTTTAGAATAGTCAAGAAATAAACATGGTTTGCATAAAGAAATTGAAAATGATTTTCATTTAGCCATAGTCTAAAATATGCAGTTCAGGACATTTCAGTAAAATTTTATAGTCATATATAGAAAAGTTTCTGAAACTTGCAAATTTCTATGGATCTTCATATTACTTTTTAAAAACCTTGTTAATGTATCATACTTACAGGATCCAAACTAAAAATGCTACTGAAATGACACTTATTTAAATGGAAAGCTTTTTATATAAAAGATACATACTGATTTTCCACTATGGTGATATAATTCACAGACAGGAAGATATAATTTTGGCTCCCATAACAAAGTTTTATGTTCAAACTTGTTGAATAGTACTTAAAACCTTATTTATGTAATGTATTTCCAGTACCCAAGATATAAACTTGTTTGCATAAAGGAATTGAAAATGATTTTCATTTAGCCATGGTCTAAAATATGCGTCTTAGGACATTTCAGTAAAATTTTGTAGTCATACATGTATATAAAAAAAGTTCTGAAACTTGAAAATTTCAATGGATATTCATATCATTTCTTCAAAATCTTGTTTATTTATTATACTTACAGGATCCAAACTAAAAGTGCAATTGAAATGAAGCTTCTTTAAATAGAAAGCTTTTATTTGAAAAATACATACCGATTTTCCATTATAGTGATAATTTGCAGAAAGTAAGGCATATACTTTTGGTTCCCAAAACTAAGTTTTATGTCCAAGTTGTTGAAATTTGATTAAATTAAAAGCCTAATTATATGTAATATATTTAGAATATCAAAGAAATAAATTTGCTTAAATAAAAAGAACTTTATAGGGTTTTCATATAACTTAAGCCATGTACAGTTTTAATTCTTGCATTAAAAATGAATTGATTCGATATTTTAATTTAAATTGATAATAATAATAATCAAAAATCGGCTCATTTCAATATTTGCTGGTCGAAAAAATAATAAACTGCATTGATATCATTTTTGCACTCACATTTCCCCTTTGCTGGCCTCTTAAAATTTGTGTTTGTTTACCTCGCAAATACAGCCGTTTTATGCTACTCATTGACAATAATTTGCTGTTGCCAGGTGCAAAATTACATATATTGAATATTATCTACCGAAAATGATCATAGGCATCATCATAAATTCATAAAATATGAAAAACGATTGAGAAAAGAAGGCAACATGCTCGGCTTACCTATCAGTATCAAGCAAAATCTTTGCCACTTCAGTGTGAGATTTGACGCATAGCACTTCCTTGAGTTCACTCCAACGGTCCAACTGATCCCCTACATATATCCTGCATTTATTCCATTTGGAAAATACTTCACTTCTATTCCTCTGTATCTCTGAATCCGTCAAAGTCCGCTTTCTTCCACGCGTTGACAGTTTCTCTTTTGCACAAGAACCACATGTTGTTAATTGTTTCTAAACAGTACGCATGCTCAAGACGTGTTAACATAGAAGGCCATATGAATAGATTTGAATATTGTCATCCAGACAATAATTCTGATAACGATAGTTTTGGGTCTTTTTTGTCAAAAAATCATATCTTTTGCAGCATAACTCGGTGTTAATCTTCATTTTATGAAGGTCAGTACGGAAATCGACAATAATTTTGGGTATGAAAAAATTATGCAGCTGGTAGACAATATCCCTTTAAATGGATCATGATTGGTCTTATGTTAAGTGGATCATGATTGGTCTTATATTAAATGGATCATGATTGGTCTTATGTTAAATGGATCGTGATTGGTCTGATATTGAATGGATCATGATTGGTCTTATGTTAAATGGATCATGATTGGTCTTATATTAATGGATCATGATTGGTCTTATATTAAATGGATAATGATTGGTCTTATGTTAAATGGATCATGATTGGTCTGATATTAAATGGATAACAATTGGTCTTATATTAAATGGATCATGATTGGTCTTATATTAAATTGATCATGATTGGTCTTATATTAAATTGATCATGATTGGTCTTATATTAAATTGATCATGATAGGGGTTATATTAAATTGATAATGATTGGTGTTATATTAAATTGATCATGATTGGTCTTATGTTAAATTGATCATGATTGGTATTATATTAAATTGATCATGATTGGTCTTATTTTAAATGGATCATAACTGGCCTAAAATTTAGTGGATCATGATCTGTTAAATAGTGATAGGTCACAGTTGGTCTTAACAAAAAGATCATGATAGGCCTTAGATTGAATCTAAATCAATCTTTAATTAGATGGATCACAATCGGTCTTTGATTAAATTATCTTAGTCTACAAATTAAGACATTCATAACAGGAAGAAAATTACTTATTGTTCCTTCTTTGAAAAGCAAGAATGTTGTTATTTTAGTATTGTGTTATATGTTTGTTTATGTTGCACTCTGTGTGCCTGAGTTTTTCAATAAAATCCTGAAAAAAAAACCCAAGTATTTTGCCAGGATCTGAAGTTTTGATTAGCTGTTTATCTTGTCCATGTATCTCTAATGATCAGGACTTAATTCAGTTCTAATTAGAGAAACAAACATAACAACTGTAGATTTTAACTTGATGAACTTACGTTAGGATTCAACAAACTGTTAGCTATGCTGCTGAAATTATAGGCTAACATGATTTAACAATAATACAAGGACAGAATTTTATTTTATACAGTAATAGATTAATTTAGAAAAGCTCTATAAATCATAACTTTATTTTACAAAAAATAAGAAAATAAAATCAGCAGAAGGATCGAGTTAAAGGAAATAAATTTATTAAATGGTCTGCAATGTTATATATGTTCTCTGTCAGCCTTTCACTTCAAAGATATATACCATTATACCATATTCAAACAACATTAATGGATTTAGTTCAGTCAGTTGGTACTCAGCTTAAATTTGATAATAAAACGAGAAATATGACGTTTTATCAGATTTTATCATGTAATTGATATATCAAAGTAAATTGTGATAAAAAAAATATATCAAAACATTCTGAATGACATTCCACATGACATTCCACAAAAATTCACCATGGCATTACACAAAAATTCATCAACATGGCATTACACAAAAATTCATCAGCATGACATTACACAAAAATTCATCAACATGACATTACACAAAAAATCATCAACATGACATTACACAAAAATTCATCAGCATGACATTACACAAATATTCATCAATATGATATAACACAAAAAAATCATCAACATGGCATTACACAAAAATTCATCAGCATGACATTACACAAAAATTCATCAACATGACATTACACAAAAAATCATCAACATGACATTACACAAAAATTCATCAGCATGACATTACACAAATATTCATCAATATGATATAACACAAAAAAATCATCAACATGACATTACACAAAAATTCATCAGCATGACATTATACAAAAAAAATCATCAATATGACATTACACAAAACAAAATCATTAATATGACATTACACAAAAAAATCATCAATATGACATTATACAAAATATCATCAACCTGACATTACACAAAAATTCATCAACATGACATTGCACACAAATTCATCAACATGACATTACACAAAAATTCATCAACATGACATTACTCAAAAATTCATCAACATGACATTGCACAAAAAATCAACATGACATCATGCAAAAATACAACATGAATGACATCATGCAAAAATACGACATGACATTACACACAAAAATGTAACATGACATTACACAAAATGCAACATGACTAAAACCTAAACATTCACGATGACATTAAATAAAAATGATCATTCAGAGAGACATTAGTCATTTGTGAGGACATTACATTAAAATAAACCATTCAGGATGACATTAAAAAAAAATAGACATTCATGATGACATTAAACAAATATTAAACATTTTGCAATGTGACATTAAACATTCTTGATGACATTACACAAAACTTTAATGCCCACGATGTCATTGGTACCTTCTTGATGACATTACACAAAACTTTAATGCCCACGATGTCATTGGTACCTTCTTGATGACATTACACAAAACTTTAATGCCCACGATGTCATTGGTACCTTCTTGATGACATTACACAAAACTTTAATGCCCACGATGTCATTGGTACCTTCTTGATGACATTGAACAAAACTTTAATGCCCACGATGTCATTGGTACCTTCTTGATGACATTACACAAAACTTTAATGCCCACGATGTCATTGGTACCTTCTTGATGACATTACACAAAACTTTAATGCCCACGATGTCATTGGTACCTTCTTGATGACATTACACAAAACTTTAATGCCCACGATGTCATTGGTACCTTCTTGATGACATTACACAAAACTTTAATGCCCACGATGTCATTGGTACCTTCTTGATGACATTACACAAAACTTTAATGCCCACGATGTCATTGGTACCTTCTTGATGACATTGAACAAAACTTTAATGCCCACGATGTCATTGGTACCTTCTTGATGACATTAAACAAAACTTTAATGCCCACGATGTCATTGGTACCTTCTTGATGACATTGAACAAAACTTTAATGCCCACGATGTCATTGGTACCTTCTTGATGACATTGAACAAAAATCAAACATTGAGGGTGGCATTAAGTAAAAATTATACATTTGTAATGACATTAAACAAACACTTGATCATTCAACATGATATTATTAAAATCTTCATGTACAAACTGGAATTGACAGTTGAGCAAACTAAATGTAACATTAAAATTAATTGACTGTCAGTTTCTGTAAAAACAAGAACGATCTGGTATGAACTCTTTTACAGATATGATTGTTATAAATCCCACAAGCTTAAGTCTTCTGGTCGTTTCATTCTATAATGGCAGAATGTCTAATAATTAATCAGATAAAGAATCTCAAACTCTTGTCACTTGTGGCAGGGAAATCCCACGTTTAAATCAATCATTGATTGTCAATGTTAATTGCAGTGGAAGTTTCTCAGGTAGGTAACCAATTGATACGGCCCAAGAAAAAAAAATGTAATGGCTGGATGTCAACCGCATCAACACATAGGGGATATATAGTCAGTCTCTGTCTCTTATAGATATTGACAATATCAGATCAATTGCCTTAAATGTATCGCATGGTTTTTAGTGCAAGCGGAAAATGATATACCAAAATTGACTCTGGTTGACTTGTGGATATTGTTCCCGTAATTTTCTTTTTTATGTCAAGAAAAATTGTTTACATGATGATGAGATGGGAATAAAGAAGTTATTGTATTTTATGGGAAACACATATCACCATTAAGTGAGCAGTAACTTGTATATATCGACAAGCTTTTATAAATGTAAATATATTTTACATCAAGTTGTAGCTGTGTTTCTTGTATAAACTATTGACAGATATAGAAAAAGCTTGAATTCTTGATCCTTAGTCTGCATAGTTAATGGAGTACATATATTATTTTAATGGACCAGATTCAATATTGAACTTGTCACAATTAACACATAGATCCATTGTGTGTCATCATCAAAGCCTAGGCATTAGTGGAATATAATATCCCATAGTCAGTTAAGATTTTTACCGTTTTAGAAGTATATACAAATTGAAAAAAAAATATCACAAAAAAATTACGATTAAACAAAATTGAGTTTAATTATTGGGAATAACATTGATTGGTATTTTTTAACAAATTTAAAGGCTTCTGTTTAAGAGGAATATTGTTTTAATTAAAACTGTGGATTTAGAAAATGGATAGTACGGAGAGGAAATCTTCTGTAGAAGAAAATTCATACGAAGCCAACAGAAGTTCTGTGGATGGAATGCCACCAAGTCTGGCGCCAATTAAAAGAATGCCTCATCTTCACAAACTTGAAAAGTAAGCCTTTTTTTCTCATTATTTTAATGCATGGTTTCACAGTTATTTGAAGGCATCTGTAAATTTATTTCGTCTGGATGCTGTCAGAATACCAATTATTCTATAAATCTTTTATTTTCTGTTCATACCCAAGTTGAAAAAAACAATATAGAAATATTTTGAAGATTTTTTGTTATATTATTGGAGTACTACGGTAGTGTCCTCAACTGGTGTGATGGAGGAAATTTACATGTCATTCTTTTAGTTTTTACAATTTTTTTTTAAATAGGGATGAATATCGGGATATAGAAAACCTCTGTATGACAAGATAAAGTTGAATCTGTTGTAAATGTGCCCCAATCGTCCTATAATCCTCCATTAAAGTACAAACATATGGAGAAGATTGGTTAAATGAAATTAAAAAGTGATTTAGGGAAGCCATTAGTTCTCTACTGTATGGGTTCATGTTTGTTTTATAATATTAAACCATCTGATAGAAAGCCTGGACGGTGAGTGAACTGCCTGGACTACATGTCTTGATTTCCATGCTTGACCAATTCTCTTTAAGTCTTAACTGACATATTGTTTTTAAGCAATTTTGAACTGGATTTTTTTTTTCTGTTTTCAAGAAGTTGTAATTTTTCTTATAGAAAATCCTCCTTTTTCATTTTTTATTAATAGAATTATGATAATATTATATTAATGGATAGTCCTAAAAATATATGGTGGCTATGAACTTTTTGACCTTTCGGATTTAATACAAAAATGTCATTTCTGGTTAGAAAAAAATACAATTTAATAGTTCTTGGTCTTCTGATTC
The DNA here is from genome assembly GCA_963680875.1 of Bathymodiolus brooksi. Taxonomy (NCBI): domain Eukaryota; kingdom Metazoa; phylum Mollusca; class Bivalvia; order Mytilida; family Modiolidae; genus Bathymodiolus; species Bathymodiolus brooksi. The sequence continues at coordinate 98,958,724 of OY804585.1, forward strand.
TAAAGATATATGGTTTCACTTCTCTTTTAATGAAAATGTCACTTATAGTCAGGAAATATTGTTCTTGGTATCCCGATTCCAAACACCTTTGGTTGCTAGGTACTTTTTACTTCAAAATGCAACTTCCTGTTTCATAACCTTTGACTTTGAGGTCATTTTAAAGATCATATAAATTTAATGTTCAATGCTGAAAACCCTAAGTCAGTACAATTAATGATTTAGAGTTATGGCCCTTACTTAGAGGTTAAATCTTTTGGTCAAAACAGAACAAAGTTGTATCTAGAACATGGTGAACATTTTTCATGATTTGATTTCTACACTATGTATTACAGTTGACCACTTATTTCGATAACAAGATTTGAGGTCAATGTTCAGGGTCATGTGTGACCTTTGACCTTGTGACCCTTTTTTAAAGTAAACATGATTTTAATGCTCATTAGTCAATTAACAGTGTTTGAGTTTTAATGTAAATGTGTTTATTTTTTCCCAAAATTTGTTGTCATTTATTCAAGCAAAAAATATTGTGTTAGCTGTTTTGTGTGATTTTTACAAAACTTTTTAATAAATGATCTTTCACCCATACAGATAAAATTTAAGCTATATTTATTAATTATTAGTTACAAAAAGGTCAGACTCTTCCAGATTTCTTGGCAGCCATAAATACGGGTCAATTTAATATGTATTACAAACAAAGAAGTTCAGTGTGTTTCAAATATCTGTGATGTTGTTATCAAATTCAGCCAGGATTCCACATCAACCATCCATGACATTATCTATAACAGTCACAGTCACACTTTTTTTTATTGATAACTATATGATAAATTGTTGCTCAATCTTTAGTTTTCTGTGTAGTTTTTTGTAGATTATTGTTTGTCCTTTTGTCCCTTTTCTCATCGCCATTGTATTGTCTGTCCTTGTATTTATGCCTCTGATTACCTCTTTTGTATCTTTTGGCCATTGTATTGTCTGTCCTTGTATTTATGCCTCTGATTACCTCTTTGGTATCTTTTGGCCATTGTATTGTCTGTCCTTCTATTTATGCCTCTGATTACCTCTTTGGTATCTTTTGGTCATTGTATTGTCTGTCCTTGTATTTACTGCCTCTGATTACCTCTTTGGTATCTTTTGGCCATTGTATTGTCTGTCCTTCTATTTATGCCTCTGATTACCTCTTTGGTATCTTTTGGTCATTGTATTGTCTGTCCTTGTATTTACTGCCTCTGATTACCTCTTTGGTATCTTTTGGTCATTGTATTGTCTGTCCTTCTATTTATGCCTCTGAATACCTTTTTGGTATCTTTTGGTCATTGTATTGTCTGTCCTTGTATTTACTGCCTCTGATTACCTCTTTGGTATCTTTTGGTCATTGTATTGTCTGTCCTTCTATTTATGCCTCTGATTACCTCTTTGGTATCTTTTGGCCATTGTATTGTCTGTCCTTCTATTTATGCCTCTGATTACCTCTTTGGTATCTTTTGGTCATTGTATTGTCTGTCCTTCTATTTACTGCCTCTGATTACCTCTTTGGTATCTTTTGGCCATTGTATTGTCTGTCCTTCTATTTAGTGCTTCTGATTACCTCTTTGGTATCTTTTGGCCATTGTATTGTCTGTCCCTCTATTTACTGCCTCTGATTACCTCTTTGGTATCTTTTGGCCATTGTATTGTCTGTCCTTCTATTTAGTGCCTCTGATTACCTTTTTGGTATCTTTTGGTCATTGTATTGTCTGTCCTTCTATTTACTGCCTCTGATTACCTTTTTGGTATCTTTTGGTCATTGTATTGTCTGTCCTTCTATTTACTGCCTCTGATTACCTTTTTGGTATCTTTTGGCCATTGTATTGTCTGTCCTTCTATTTACTGCCTCTGATTACCTCTTTGGTATCTTTTGGCCATTGTATTGTCTGTCCTTCTATTTACTGCCTCTGATTACCTTTTTGGTATCTTTTGGTCATTGTATTGTCCGTCCTTCTATTTAGTGCTTCTGATTACCTCTTTGGTATCTTTTGGCCATTGTATTGTCTGTCCTTCTATTTACTGCCTCTGATTACCTCTTTGGTATCTTTTGGCCATTGTATTGTCTGTCCCTCTATTTACTGCCTCTGATTACCTTTTTGGTATCTTTTGGCCATTGTATTGTCTGTCCTTCTATTTAGTGCTTCTGATTACGCCTTTGGTATCTTCAAACTTTTTGACCAATGAAATCCCTTGACTATATGGATTATATTGATGTCAAGGGCTGATAAAAGGTGTGATATTGAAGAAGCCATGTAATGATTCTCTATATATTATATAGGTAATAATTCTATTTCACTTGTAATGTAATTTACGTTTGAATGTGGTTAGATTTTTATTTTACAAACAAAAGGCACCAGAGGGGTTGTTACCTGTTAAAAGACATATCACAATATGAACCTTTATGTGATTTGTCTGGGGAGTAAAGTTAATATTGTTTTAGAATGATCCACAGTTATGTTCAATATCATACCGGTATGCTAAAAAGTTTAAGATCTAGTAATAATATATTAAAACATTTCACCTGGCCTTTGACATCAAAGCATCAAAAGGTGTCCCTCGTACGTCATCAGTCATCGTTAACTTTTTCACATTAAACTTTTTCTTGCAACTTCGGCAGAGTTGGTCCTTGGGAAGAGGGGATTCAGATTTATACAAATGAAGTTGATTCTTTCATAGGGAAGGGATATTTGGGTGCCTTAAGTGGGGAAATTAAATAAATCTTAGTATCACCATTACAGTTGTGAGTTTGATTCCCGACCATTGCCAGATGTACTTCCATGTGGTAAAGTTTGTCAGTAACTTACAGCATGTCGATCTTCTAGCACTCATTTTTTATCAACAATATTGTTTGAAGTGGCATCTAACATCAATTACGCAACCTATCATGAGGAAATGTTTGGGTTTTGTGTGCTGACCAAAGTGCCAGCCATATCCACAACACCTCCCCTCTCTCCCCCTCCCCAACCCCCTTTTTCTAATTTCAATTTTATTTTCTGGAATAATCATGAGGTATGACAGTTAATGCATAGTTGTGATTTACATCAATTAATAGTTGGAAAGCTAATTTCCTGTAAAGCAATTTAATGGTAGGAAATCAACATATGTTTTGGAGATATTTCCCTTGAGATCGTCTTTTAATAAAAACCTGTGTGAGGGAAATTTACATGTTGAATTCCGTTAGGAATATGGTAAATCAGAATTTTGGTTGGCAAATGTGCTACAACTATTTAGAAGTTCTATATTTAATCTGATTGTCCAGTAAGTTTCAATTCACCAGCATTTCAAATTTGTTGATCCAGTTTAAAAATGCATTTACTGTTATCACTAAGGGAGATTACTGATGATAAATCACTAAATGTACCTAAATGTACTAGATAACAAATCTGGATGACAAGACCATTGATTTTTAGATACAAAATAAATTGTCAATGGTTAAGTATTTTTAGAGCCCTCGTGGGTATATATAAAATAGAAGTCATGAAAATATTGAATAAGTAACAAAGTCACAATACAGCCATAAAGTGGTAGTCCAATCAAACTACAATTATTTTTTACCTCCTACTTATTATACAGCTATAATTTTAATCCAATCAAAAACACCCATTTAAGATATGTGACCGTACATTATTTTTCCCGTATTGTACAACCGGAAGCTGTATTTTTTCCGTATTGGACGTCCAATATGTTTTTTTTTTCGTATTGTATATTATGTAAGGGAAGTAACTCGTTGGTTTTTGTCGTCTGCTAGTAAATCATTTTTAATTGTAATCTACAATCAAATTAACTTGTTCGATATTTAACAGTTTGAGGGGAAAAAAGTTGTTTAGAATAATTGTTGATCAGTTATTTTGCTGTTTTTAATTCATTTTAGAGATTACGAGATCTGTATTGATACAGAACATTTTCCTAGCGAAATACTGTTGTGCAGTTGTTCTATTTAGACTGTATTAAAAGTTAAACATAAAATTGTTGTTATAGTATTGATCATTTCAGCTGTATAATAAATAGGTCATTATACAGTGCTATGTACAATATGGAAATATATTGTATTGAAAACCTGTATTGGACGAGACGCCAATATGGGTTTTCAATACAATACAGACGAGTACAATATATTTCCATATTGTACATAACACTGTATAATAACCTATTATTATTGTATCATAGGATAAAACAGAGGCATTATTATAACACTCAAGTGATCATAGATAATATGTTAACAAACCTAGAAAAATCTAAAATGGCAAAAAGTGTTAAATTTCAATTTTTTTAAATAAAAATTATGTTTATCTTTTAACCAAAAAAGCGTTCCTTACAAAATGGTATTTTGTAAACATCTCAAATGGTAATTATACTGTATATGTTTGATGATTTTTACTTTTGTCTTTCCAGAGTTATGGGACTTTATCCCATGTAATAAAAACTTAAGATATCATATTTAGTGCACACAGCATGTTTCTAGAATAACCTTCATGAGGTACGCTCATAATCAAAAGATTGGAAAGCAAGCCAAATAATTTAAATTATTGGGAGTAATAAAACCAAAGGGCCTACCTAAACAGGATAGCAAAAATCAGCTAAGGTCACCTAAGGTCACCTATACCTGAAGAATGAGAACCTTAGATTTATTAATAATTACATTATTTAGGAACTGTGAAATAGTCTTATCACCAATAAGACGTGGGTTGCACCCGGCTTTGTAAATTACAAAAAAGGGTGCACTTGACTCGCAGCCGCAAGTGATAAAGTTTACCAGTTGCTTGCCCATGGTCGGTGGTTCTCTCCGGGTACTCCGGCTTCTTCCACCACTAAAACTGGTCGTCATGATATAGCTGAAATATTGCTGAAAGTGGCGTTACACAATATATCAAATCAAATCAAATCAATCTATTATTAATATATTAAAACAAAGTATTGCAATACTTTGTTTAAATGTATTTATAATCTCCATGAAGAAATATTTTGTTTGATTGTGTATTATTAATATGTCACAGATTAAACCTCCACGTCTCCGTGATTAATATTGTTCAAACTTTATCAGATCATTGAGAATGGGGGTCTGGGGATTTATAATTTGTTTTCCGATTTTTACATTTTAACGTTATGGCAAGATGTAATCGATACAACATTATGAGATAAAGTTTGTCAGTGAATTGCAGCAGGTCGGTGGTTTTTCCAGGTACCCCGGTTTCCTCCAACAATAAAGCTGACCGCCACGATATAACTGAAATATCGTTGAAAGTGGCGTTAATCACTTTAGCCCAACCCCCTTAACCCGGGTACATACGATACAATATAGAAGAGGAAAATCACTGAAGATATACAACCATAAAACAAAAACAAGTTTATTTTTATCAGAAAAATTTTGAATGATTTAACTCTTGCGTTTTCTATTTAATTACGTCTTACGTGGACATGTTTTACATGATGTTATTATTCTTTCTTTTTTTCAAACTGCTGAAGATTTTCGATGTGACTGTAGCATTTTGACAAAATATTTATCTGTATCTGAAACAGTAGGCACATTAATTGATTATCGGTGGTTATTACACGATTAATTATCATGAAATGTATTAATGACACAAAAATGAGGGAAATCACATTAAAGTCGGTTTAGATTTGAATTTGTTCTCCATGGTGACACGTTTATATCATGTTGATTGGATTTTCATAGATTATTGCCAGTGGATTGGTTGATTTAGTGATGTTCAATGCCCTCGCTGAATTTAAATTCCTGGAATTTTTTTAAGATATAGTTATTTAATATTAAATATCGGATAATGTGAATGGCTGCTTTTATGGGGGCAATACACAATATTTCAAAATTTATTACATTTTTTGTTAATAAATAGAGATTCTAGCCATAAACAATTAGTTGAACCTTAATGCCAGGTTACAAATTGTAATTTGATAATTTAGTTGATTTAAGATCTCAGAGCCTTACTGAACAAAATAATTTTGACACATTTCAAAGTTGATTTTGTGTGAACAAGAGTTCATTGACCATTTTTATTACTATATCCACACTCACTTTATGAAGCTTATAATTGAATGATGGATTTAAACTACTTTTTAAGTAGATAAAGGTATTGAAAATCTTTAATCTAATGTGATGTATACATAGGCCTGTGAATATAGAGTTAATGCTATATGGTATGGTATCTTTTTTTCAACCATTGTTATTTTATAGTTAAATAAGTTTATTTGTGATTTGTCATCTTTCCTGCATCATTTCTCAAATTTTCACATTTGAATCTTCTTCTGCAAAACTGCTCAACTAATTTGAACCAAACTTGGTAGAGAAGACTAATACTGAATAAGACTAGAACATTGATTGTCATGCCTAGATAGAGACTAGAACATTGATTGTCATGTCTAGATAGAGACTAGAACATTGATTGTCATGCCTAGATAGAGACTAGAACATTGATTGTCATGCCTAGATAGAGACTAGAACATTGATTGTCATGCCTAGATAGAGACTAGAACATTGATTGTCATGCCTAGATAGAGACCAGAACATTGATTGTCATATCTATATAGAGACTAGAACATTGGTTGTCATACCTAGATAGAGACTAGAGCATTGATTGTCATGCCTAGATAGAGACTAGAACATTGATTGTCATGTCTAGATAGAGACTAGAACATTGATTGTCATGCCTAGATAGAGACTAGAACATTGATTGTCATGTCTAGATAGAGACTAGAACATTGATTGTCATGCCTAGATAGAGACTAGAACATTGATTGTCATACCTAGATAGAGACTAGAACATTGATTGTCATGTCTAGATAGAGACTAGAACATTGATTGTCATGCCTAGATAGAGACTAGAACATTGATTGTCATGCCTAGATAGAGACTAGAACATTGATTGTCATGTCTAGATAGAGACTAGAACATTGATTGTCATGCCTAGATAGAGACTAGAACATTGGTTGTCATACCTAGATAGAGACTAGAACATTGATTGTCATGTCTAGATAGAGACTAGAACATTGATTGTCATACCTAGATAGAGACTAGAACATTGATTGTCATGTCTAGATAGAGACTAGAACATTGATTGTCATACCTAGATAGAGACTAGAACATTGATTGTCATACCTAGATAGAGACTAGAACATTGATTGTCATGTCTAGATAGAGACTAGAACATTGATTGTCATGCCTAGATAGAGACTAGAACATTGATTGTCATGTCTAGATAGAGACTAGAACATTGATTGTCATACCTAGATAGAGACTAGAACATTGATTGTCATGTCTAGATAGAGACTAGAACATTGATTGTCATGCCTAGATAGAGACTAGAACATTGATTGTCATGTCTAGATAGAGACTAGAACATTGATTGTCATGCCTAGATAGAGACTAGAACATTGATTGTCATGCCTAGATAGAGACCAGAACATTGATTGTCATATCTATATAGAGACTAGAACATTGGTTGTCATACCTAGATAGAGACTAGAACATTGATTGTCATGCCTAGATAGAGACTAGAACATTGATTGTCATGTCTAGATAGAGACTAGAACATTGATTGTCATGCCTAGATAGAGACTAGAACATTGATTGTCATGTCTAGATAGAGACTAGAACATTGATTGTCATGCCTAGATAGAGACTAGAACATTGATTGTCATGCCTAGATAGAGACTAGAACATTGATTGTCATGTCTAGATAGAGACTAGAACATTGATTGTCATGCCTAGATAGAGACTAGAACATTGGTTGTCATACCTAGATAGAGACTAGAACATTGATTGTCATGTCTAGATAGAGACTAGAACATTGATTGTCATACCTAGATAGAGACTAGAACATTGATTGTCATGTCTAGATAGAGACTAGAACATTGATTGTCATACCTAGATAGAGACTAGAACATTGATTGTCATACCTAGATAGAGACTAGAACATTGATTGTCATGTCTAGATAGAGACTAGAACATTGATTGTCATGCCTAGATAGAGACTAGAACATTGATTGTCATGTCTAGATAGAGACTAGAACATTGATTGTCATGCCTAGATAGAGACTAGAACATTGATTGTCATGTCTAGATAGAGACTAGAACATTGATTGTCATGCCTAGATAGAGACTAGAACATTGATTGTCATGTCTAGATAGAGACTAGAACATTGATTGTCATGTCTAGATAGAGACTAGAACATTGATTGTCATGCCTAGATAGAGACTATAACATTGATTGTCATGCCTAGATAGAGACTAGAACATTGATTGTCATGCCTAGATAGAGACTAGAACATTGATTGTCATGCCTAGATAGAGACTAGAACATTGATTGTCATGCCTAGATAGAGACTAGAACATTGATTGTCATGTCTAGATAGAGACTAGAACATTGATTGTCATGCCTAGATAGAGACTAGAACATTGATTGTCATGTCTAGATAGAGACTAGAACATTGATTGTCATGTCTAGATAGAGACTAGAACATTTATTGTCATGCCTAGATAGAGACTAGAACATTGATTGTCATGTCTAGATAGAGACTAGAACATTGATTGTCATGTCTAGATAGAGACTAGAACATTGATTGTCATGTCTAGATAGAGACTAGAACATTGATTGTCATGTCTAGATAGAGACTAGAACATTGATTGTCATACCTAGATAGAGACTAGAACATTGATTGTCATGCCTAGATAGAGACTAGAACATTGCTTGTCATGTCTAGATAGAGACTAGAACATTGATTGTCATACCTAGATAGAGACTAGAACATTGATTGTCATGCCTAGATAGAGACTAGAACATTGATTGTCATGCCTAGATAGAGACTAGAACATTGATTGTCATGCCTAGATAGAGACTAGAACATTGATTGTCATGCCTAGATAGAGACTAGAACATTGATTGTCATGCCTAGATAGAGACTAGAACATTGATTGTCATGTCTAGATAGAGACTAGAACATTGATTGTCATGTCTAGATAGAGACTAGAACATTTATTGTCATGCCTAGATAGAGACTAGAACATTGATTGTCATGTCTAGATAGAGACTAGAACATTGATTGTCATGCCTAGATAGAGACTAGAACATTGATTGTCATGCCTAGATAGAGACTAGAACATTGATTGTCATACCTAGATAGAGACTAGAACATTGATTGTCATGCCTAGATAGAGACTAGAACATTGATTGTCATGTCTAGATAGAGACTAGAACATTGATTGTCATGCCTAGATAGAGACTAGAACATTGATTGTCATGCCTAGATAGAGACTAGAACATTGATTGTCATGTCTAGATAGAGACTAGAACATTGATTGTCATGCCTAGATAGAGACTAGAACATTGATTGTCATGCCTAGATAGAGACTAGAACATTGATTGTCATGTCTAGATAGAGACTAGAACATTGATTGTCATACCTAGATAGAGACTAGAACATTGATTGTCATGTCTAGATAGAGACTAGAACATTGATTGTCATGCCTAGATAGAGACTAGAACATTGATTGTCATGCCTAGATAGAGACTAGAACATTGATTGTCATGTCTAGATAGAGACTAGAACATTGATTGTCATGTCTAGATAGAGACTAGAACATTGATTGTCATGTCTATATAGAGACTAGAACATTGATTGTCATGTCTAGATAGAGTGAGTGAGTGATTATTGTTTAACACCAAATGACAAATTTTTCAGCTATATCATGGCAAGAACAAGTTACATTTTGATGAGATCATAATGATGATGTCCGCTTTATACCAGACCAACATTCTGTATTGGATATTTTTAGTGCTAGCTTACTGAAACAACAATCTGCGGGTTGACATGTTGCTCCAATCGGACACAGTATTCTGATTCCTTAATGCTGCGTGCTTAAAAGATAAGCAAGAAATACCAATTTGAAAGTCTTTTTTTGACCTGAGAGGTCTCAAACCCACTATCTACTCCACTTGAGGTCAGTACGCCATTACACCACCACAAACCCACTATCTACTCCACTTGAGGTGAGTATGCCATTTAACACCACCAATGTGGCTTAGAAAGAAAGAGATTAATAACTAATAAAAGCTGAGATTCATAGTAATACCATGTTTAGCTCTTACTCTAGGTGTTAAATGGTTTATCAACTTTGATGGTTACCAGTGAATCAACTTTGATGGTTACCAGTGAATCAACTTTGATTTATAGTTAAATACATTTGTTTTTGTGTCCTTCAGAATTAGAGGTCTATGATCCTCTTTCTTAAGGACCAATGCAAAAAAAATGTGTTTTTAGTAAAGAAATTATATGAAATGTAAATGAACATGAGAGACGATCTAACATTACACTTAGACACAAAAACAAGTACAGACCACTTTTATTACTGTTCTACATTTCATAGTAACAGTAAAAGGTCTTCAACAATGAACATAATTAATGCTCTAAAATGTTGTTGTTCATTTCTGAAACATGAGTAATTTTTCATCTTTGAACAAAAAGTTTACAACAAAACCCTAAGATATTCCTTTTTTTTGCTAAAAAAGGAGTTGCCTCCCTTTTCTACCTCTACTTCTCTACTTTAAATCTAGGACATCTAAGTTAAGATTAGATTTTTCTGTCTGTCTAATAATTGTATAGCATTTGTCCTGTATTCATTCCAAGGGCAGATAATTACTCCTGATCCCTCCTCCCCCCACACACACACCTCCCACTCCCTTCGGTATACATTCCAAGGGCAGATAATTACTTGTCCTGTATTCATTCATCGTGTGGTCCATTGATTTTTGCAGGATTTGATCCAGTAGTTGATGTGAATGAAGAACTATATATTGTAGATATTGACACTAATATACTTTATTTTTTCTACATTAATTAGGATATTTTTGCTTTTTGAAACCTTACAGCTGCATGTTTGATATGTATTTTTATGGGAAATGTAGACATTTTTTTCTCTGATCTCATTGAGTGATATTAGCAGTATTAACAAACTGACTCTGCTATTGAACATTATCAGTCAGTGTGATGTCAAGCACATTATGATTCTATCAATAAACACAGTAATGGCAGTTCTGAAGGACTTAACTTACATTTTTACTGGTATCACAGCTCATGCTATCAAACTAGCTGTGATGCTAGAGTTAATGTCTGTCTCGACCTTCAAAACCGAAGTTATTCTATATATATATTTCATCCAAATGTTTCAAATTGTTCACGCACCAAAAAAACAGGTTTTTTAAGATTTTTAATTTCCAATTCACTAGAGAAGTAAAGATTTCATGATTATGTCTGGTTATCTAGAATAACAGACAATGTACCTGATATTAATATGATATAATTAGTTCTATTAAATAATGTTGTTTCTCATTAACACAAAATATTCTGAAAAATAACATGTGTTTATCAGCATCATTGATGAAACTTCTCTCTTATGAAGAAAAAACCAATTTTGATGGGCAATTTAAAACTTGAAGAATGCAGATGGATGGTTAAGTCAACACACAGTTACTATAACAAAACTCAGTTTGTCTTGTTCAGAATAATTATCTATAATTGTACATTGTGGGTCTGTTGATGTTTTAAATTGTAGATGTTCTAACGATCATCGATGTTCCAAGACAATGATTAACACCATTATATCAAAACGTAAAAACTAATTCTGTGCAAAAAAATATTGAACAATGATGACATTAATAATTCTAATTAAAGATCAGTAACAACAAAGTTAAGGGGGGTATACTGGTTTCAAAGTGACTTCTATATGTGTCACATATTAGAATGAGTGACCTTTACATGATGGAGTGTTACATATGAAAATGTGGTCACTGTGACCTTGACCTTTGACCACAAGGTCAAATAATTGATATTTATGATTAATGTCAAGGTCAAGTAAGTTGTTTTTGAAGAGAAAACATATTGAAACATATTAAAAAAAATAGAGGTACTGTTGTTTACATGAACTGAAATGTTCACTAAAATAACAGTACCTCCATTTATTTAATATATTTAATTTTTTGTATGTTAAATTAAATACAGAGGGGGTGGTGGTATTATATGTTGTGTGAGCTTTGCACACAGTACCTCTAGTTTCTATTGTCTTTCATTGGAAACTCAATAGGGGGCATTCCACCATTAATTGTCTTGGTCTGGACCTCATGCATGATGACATAAACAGTCCTTTCTATTTAAGTCTATTGACATATCTTTCATTGGAAGCCCAGTATGGTACATTCCAGAATTGTTGGGGTTTTTTTTCCTGGGCCAAATATTGTGTTTCACGAATTGAAAACAATTTGCCAAATACTTACTAAATGTATTATTACTATATCACGACATAATTGTACTGTTGATCACACTAAAAATTATAATCAGTTGACATTGTTAGAAATAACAAATCTCCATAGCAACCAATTTATTTATTTTAAGCTTTTATTTCATTCATATCTAAATATCACTAGAATGATAGCATAATTTGGTTGCACAACTCATCTAAAGGAGTAATACTACTAAAGAATTCTCCATAGCCTTCTATGTTAAATTAATAAAATTTGAGGTTTCATACATGATTCATATTAAGTTTAATCTAAGTGACACTCATATCTCATGGAAGGGGTACCTAATTGGAAGCTTAACTCCGAAAATCAACATACATTTAATGGCATATATAAGAAAAAACAGACAGTCCGAAGATGTCTACCGTCAAAAATCCTACTTTCACTTTCGATTTAGCACAAATTCAGGTGGTTTCTTTCCAATGCAATCAATTTTTTATTTAAAACCACAAGGACATCAAATATGGGCTTAAAATTATCCTAAAATATGTAGGTTTCTGCTGACATTCAGTATTGTGCAGTATCTGATAGGGTTTATTTTTTATCCAACAATGTAGGAATCCATTTTGTGTTTATGTACTACTTTCCCATACGTTCTTTTCGACTGGTACCCATGTTTAGTGGTATTACACCTAAGAGCAATAAAAACTTGTTTCTCTAACCTTTTCTTTGCCTTATTTATATTCCTATATCAATATCCAGTCAAAAAAACTATAACAGGTATATGGCAGTCCAATATTTGAAAGAATATACATGTACAAAGATACCTCCATGAAGCTTTTAATGAAAAAATCTGATTTTTCAGCTGTCAGATTGTGAAATAACATGACAATGGCTTTTTATCTCAATATATTACAAGTATAAAGCTGATTTTCAACACAATAAGCAACTTATGACATGTATATATGCTTCATTTGTAAATTTAACATCTAATTAATATGAACATTTTTATTTTAAGCATACCCCCCCTTTTTTTTTGCCTCATAGAAATGATCTCACAATATACTAAATTATGTTAATTCATGCTATGTTCCCATTAATTATGTATTGCAAGACATTAAATAAGACCTAATACCTAGATATTAAGCAAAGATTACTTCAAATTGCCCAAAATTTGTAAAATTATGATTGTTGATTTTCAGGTTTCTGTTATTTCTTGTGACCTGCAACTGTAATTTTCTTCAAAACTCAATAAATGAATGTTTCTTGACAACTTTTGTTATGTTTCAAGTTAGCCGGATGCACAAATGTAAATTTACAGTCAATTTATACTCTAAAATATAAAATCCACATTGACAATTTGAAAAATTAACAGTAAATGTCCAGTGACAAATGCAATTTTCCTGGGATCACTAAAATTACCTGGTTTTAAGTACATAATTCTGAAATAAAGCTGCTTTCTATAGCCTTATATTTTTTCATATGTACATTTTACATGTGTTCTAACTATAACTACCAAAATTTATGAGGAAAAATAAGTAGGATTATAAAATGTTCAAAAACGGTATCACCATATAAACCGTATTTGAAGTAGACTAAATGCTGCAACATGAAATTGTTAAAATTCTTAATTTTTGCAATCTTTTTCAACATCATCTGCCCTTTTACTACAAAAATACATTAAATCTACCAGTCTCAATAATTGTAAAGTCATAAATAAGTATAAAATTATATTTCAATACCCTCTGTGCATGGGGAATATTTTCCAATATATTGCATAATATTCATATTGAAGCTGTAACATGACACCTTGATGTATTTTGTAACATTTTGGTGTGGAAAATGTCAAACCGGGTCTGTTGTGACTGTCCAAAGCCAATTTGAGCGTGGTACCATCAAAATTAAATTTCTTGTTTTTTGCCTAAAAGAAGTAATTAACCACTAAAGAATTCTCCATAGCCTTCTATGTTAAATTAATAAAATTTGAGGTTTCATACATGATTCATATTAAGTTTAATCTAAGTGACACTCATATCTCATGGAAGGGGTACCTAATTGGAAGCTTAACTCCGAAAATCAACATACATTTAATGGCATATATAAGAAAAAATAGACAGTCCGAAGATGTCTACCGTCAAAAATCCTACTTTCACTTTCGATTTAGCACAAATTCAGGTGGTTTCTTTCCAATGCAATCAATTTTTTATTTAAAACCACAAGGACATCAAATATGGGCTTAAAATTATCCTAAAATATATAGGTTTCTGCTGACATTCAGTATTTTGCAGTATCTAATAGGGTTTATTTTTTATCCAACAATGTAGGAATCCATTTTGTGTTTACGTCATACATGTGATAGAGTTGCTATGCTACAACTGGAGATTTGCAAATTTTTGGCTAGAGATTTGGTTTCATAACTGGAGATTTTTTATCGACGTATTTGATGCATGTTTTTATTGTTTATTGATATTTTCCTTTTTGTTTGTTTCAGTATTGAACCAACTGCATCCCATTTCAATATATATTGTTTACATTTCTGTCTTATTAGTAGTGTTTCATATGATGAATGAAGGATAAAAACTGTATTTATAATCTATTCATAATCATAAGGTTATAACAAAGCAATAACAATGAAGAAAGAATGTTCTGAACAATAAAGTCATAGAGCACTAAAATTAAAAAGTCACTTTGCCTTTGCTGCTGGTGCATTGGGTGATAGCATACGTATATGTTTCGGCATTTTTGTGGTTTATCAATTCCATCCTGGAACTTAGTCCTTAAATTATACTTTGATCAGCTTTGGTCCCAAACAAGCCATAACAACTCAATCCGAGATGAATGCATTGCACGTTTGATCGAAATAAGAAGTTTTCCTCGGCATCAAAGGTTGTCCGACTCCTGTTTGCACAACGGTTTATAACTATTTTTAATTGCCACTATCACACTTCTAATCATCTAAGTTAACTGTCAATCAGTGGATAATTGTTGTATAATCATCAATACCTTAATTATTCACTATGACCCAATTTACCTGTAAAGGTGTCAAACAGATCAATAACCCGGATATCATTAAATATGACATTCACCTTTACCATTCGTATTTCTCGGTGTTTTTCGTCAGCACGGGAGTTCTAAATGGGGAATTTCCAGAAATATTGATCGCAAAATGTAGGTCAAGATTTTATTGTACTTGATTTTTTTCACGGGCAGAAGATTTTGAAAGTTGACGGGATGGACGGAAGGGACCCTCAAAATCGGGAGAAAAATGCTCCCGCCAGAAGGTTCACATGTATGTTACGTACTACTTTCCCATACATTCTTTTTGACTGGTACCCATTTTTAGTGGTATTACACCTAAACTGAACTTTTAATGAACAGGGAACCAGTTTAAATGGATTAATGAACAGGAAACCAGTTTAAATGGATTAATGAACAGGGAACCAGTTTAAATGGATTAATGAACAGGGAACCAGTTTAAATGAATTAATGAACAAGGAACCAGTTTAAATGGATTAATAAACAGGGAACCAGTTTAAATGGATCATAAAATCTAGTGATGTTTTCCTCATTTTCTGACTAAGTATCTGTTTAATCTGTACACCAAGGGCATTCAGTTTGGACAGGTTCCATTTTATTTGTTTTTGATACATTTATAAATGACAATTCTTCTAGCTATTTGTTAAGTGAAAATACTTCCTTGATGACAATTTCTCAGACAGACTAAATAACTCAATCTATATGTAAAAGATAAATGTTGAAAAAATTTGTCAATTGTTATTTCTTATGTATCATGGGATTTGATTTTTTTTGCTATATCGTGACTTGCCAGATTAAATGTGGGAGGAAAGCCCAGACTGTTATAACTGACAGCTCAAATGGAGGATTATTCTACAGAGCTACGAAATGCAAATTATGTAGAAATATAGACAATTAAAAACTGAACAAACATGTAGCTTTGTCGTACTTAATTACTGAAAAATATTTGAATATTTGAAAAAATAAGTAGTCGCCTTTGAAATCCTTCAAATGTTGATGTTCCATGTTAGCAATACAGTTCTGCGCTAGAAATATTTGTATGCAGGGTGTATTATAATGGGACCCTCTACATTGGTAGGAGTCTGGAAACCTTCAGTTGCTATTGGGCTGTGAACCACTTCCGATTACATTATTCTACGGCTCATTTGTATAATGTATTGGAGCTTTCTCGAAGTTTTGATACCCAGTGAAACTTTTATTTTGGGTACAAACACAAAATCCACGAATTTACGAATCCACGAACTTGTAATTTTTAACCAAACAACGAAAATTGATACCCACGAAAAAAAGTACTTTCAAAGTAAATCTTATTTCATTTTTTTTTTTAAAGTTGTAAATGGTTAGGGAAGTTGATCTTATTTTACTTGATCAATCAAAATGTCATTTAGTAGTAAATGTAGACATGTTACGACTGTTGTCATCAGCCTGATACATGTCTACTAAAATGGAGGAAAAAAATCCAATAGCAATATCGTAGAAACTGAGGCAAGAATGTATGAATGATGGAAATCTGAGGAGAAACAACATACTGAGGATCTCTGGTTCATCCTAATTAAATTAAAAATAAAATAAAGCGCAAGTTCGAAATGAAATGAATATAGAATACTGGGAGTATCGATGCATTTTTTTTACAAGAAATACATTGAATTACGTAGATATTGCGACTGTTTGTATTCTAATCTGACAGCCTCTATTTCCTGGAGCTTGCTGAGTAAGCACAAAGCCATGTACTGAAGTCTTTAATAATGTATCCAATATTTAAAATTAAGCAAATATATTTCTAATTAAAGCATGTTTTGACTAGACCCCACATTAATGAATGCAAACTTAAAATATCAGAGATTTAATCTGATTAAGGAATATTTACATTAAACCAGCTTTTTTTAGCAGCACATTGTTTTTTATCCTATCAAATTTGCATGGTTAAAAAGTAATTACATTGATTTGTTTTTCAAATATCCAGTATAGTCTGAATACCAAAAAGAAAGTGGCTTGTTTATAATTTTGTGTGGCATACAATGTTTGGTAGGAAAGTTGGGATAGCAAAGAAAGTGGCTTGTTTATAATTTTGTGTGGCATACAATGTTTGGTAGGAAAGTTGGGATAGCAAAGAGAGTGGCTTGTTTATAATTTTGTGTGGCATATAATGTTTGGTAGGAAAGTTGTGATAGCAAAGAAAGTGGCTTGTTTATAATTTTGTGTGGCATACAATGTATGGTAGGAAAGTTGGGATAGCAAAGAAAGTGGCTTGTTTATAATTTTGTGTGGCATACAATGTTTGGTAGGAAAGTTGGGATAGCAAAGAAAGTGGCTTGTTTATAATTTTGTGTGGCATACAATATTTGGTAGGAAAGTTGTGATAGCAAAGAAAGTGGCTTGTTTATAATTTTGTGTGGCATACAATGTTTGGTAGGAAAGTTGGGATAGCAAAGAAAGTGGCTTGTTTATAATTTTGTGTGGCATACAATGTTTGGTAGGAAAGTTGTGATAACAATGTACAAAACAAATGAAGGTTAATACTGTTATTGGTTGTGTATTGTACACATATTGATGTATAAAACACAGGGGCCGTCGTGGTCGTGAACGTATGGTAGTTGGATTTATAACTACCTATGCAATCAGTGTCTATCATCACTAACATTGTGAGTTAGAATCTCGCTCAGGCAAGGCGTACCCGATACAACATTATGTGATAAAGTTTGTCAGTGACTTGTCTCAGGTCGGTGGTTTTCTCCGGTTTCCTCCACTGACTGTCATGATATAGCTGAAATATTGTTGAAAGTGGTGTTAAACACCATAACCCTAAACCCCCTGTATAAAACACACCTTTACCATGATCATTTTAATATCTGATTGTTACAGGTTAATATAGAGAATTACCATAATGTGTTTTGTAAAGTATGCATTGATGTATAGTGCACACATTTTCAATTAATTATTGAATAATAGATAGATAGAAAATATTTACTTTAGCCTTGTTGATTTCATGTGAATAATACTTACTTAAGCTGGTCAAAACATTTCAACAGCAAATATGTGAGTGTTGTACCCTACTGATTATAGTAACGAAATTATCACACATTCTAACATGACATCCTTCTTTCGCTTTGTAGACAAACGAGCGATTTATCGATGGTATAATCTCATTCGCACATGCGCCGGTGAATGTGACTGACTTTTCCGTCATAAATGTACATGTTGATGAATTATCGTCTGCTCGAATTTGGCAGCATAAATTGTGTGCGACATTGACATTTTCCGCAAGCATAAATATAAATTACCGTCTTCCATTCGAAGTATACTACCATATTTGTACTCTTAGACATATCAGAATCGAAATAAATCATGGAAGCCAGAATGTGTTGTGAGTTTTAACATGGATTGGCAGATATTAGTATTTATTTCTTAAGTATAGGTGTAAATTAAAAGATCGTTTTTTTAGGGATATTTCATGGTTCTTGTTTAAAGAACATTGACCAATGTAGTTATGGGTATTTTGGTAGTGATATTTCCAGGTCCTATGTTCAGATATCTTTAATTAATGTGGTTATGGGTAGACCTCACACAGTATATAGTTAAAGGGTGTTTCGTGGGTTAAGGGATTATGGTGTTTAATGCCACTTTCAACAATATTTCAGTTATATCGTTACGGTCAGTTTAATTGGAGAAAACCACCGACCTGTCGTAAGTCACTAACAAACTTTATCACATAATGTTGTATCAAGTACACCTGGCCATGAGCTAGAATCGAACTCACAACTTCAGTGGTGATAGGCACTGATTGCACAGGTAGTTATAAATCCAACTACCATACAATCACGACTACGATGGCCCCTTGTTTTGTGAAGATATGTTCAAGTCCTCTTCAGAGAACTTTACTTATATAATATTCTCCTAGAGAACTTTACTTATATAATATTCTCCTAGCCAAAATGACCTCTGTATTGGTTAAATTCTTCTTCATCCAAGTTAATTCCTCTTTTGTTTGGGGGCTGAGAGTTTTTATTTGACACCAATATGTCTCCTAGTTTTAGAATTGTCAGAATCAATACCCACTCTCTTATAAAAACCATAATAACTTCATTCAATCTGAAAATATCTTCATCCAATAAGTTGCATAAAAAAATCTTACTTGAAGCATTCAATAAGAAAATTGGCCTCAAAGTTGAGCTACAAAAAAGTGCTTGAGACAAATACTAGAAACAAGACGTTCTAAGATGTACATAGCTTAGAGAACATTTAAAGATGTTTATAGCTTAGAGAAATTTACATTTTCTTGTTGAGTGTCAATTTATTTTGAAATATACAGATTTTCTCTCTTGTTATAAAACATAATGAAATCAATATTTTGAAGAATTCTCTTTCACCGTTTGTTTTTTTTACAATTAGCTATAGATTCTTGATATAAATGTTAAATGGTAAAAACAAACAGCTGATTCTAACATTGTATCAATAACAATGTAGAGTCTAAGAGGTCAAAAGGTCATTGGATTAATGTATAATAAAATACCTGATTCTACAAATTTGGATCAAGGTTAGGTCAAATTGTTACTAAAATTATAAGGATATGGAATAAAATCAGTATTAAATTGTTCTGAAGGTTATCGATAGATTTCTGTTGTCATAGTAACACATTTATTATACTATAGTGATTGGTAGTACTTATACTGATGTCAGCATTTGTGTATAAAATGAAAAGATGGTCAGCACACCTCAAACTTTATCAAGCTGTCTAATTTCTTACTATTTACCTGATTAGAGCCCTGTGGTTGTTTTTGTCTGTATTTGTAACATTGTAATGTGAGGTTTGACACAATGATGACAGTAAACGACAAAGATGCCCAGAAGTAAACAGTACCCCTCAACTGTAGACAGTACACCTCAACTGTAGACAGTACCCCTCAACTGTAGACAGTACCCCTCAACTGTAGACAGTACACCTCAACTGTAGACAGTACCCCTCAACTGTAGACAGTACACCTCAACTGTAGACAGTACCCCTCAACTGTAGACAGTACCCCTCAACTGTAGACAGTACACCTCAACTGTAGACAGTACCCCTCAACTGTAGACAGTACCCCTCAACTGTAGGCAGTACACCTCAACTGTAGACAGTACACCTCAACTGTAGACAGTACACCTCAACTGTAGACAGTACCCCTCAACTGTAGACAGTACACCTCAACTGTAGACAGTACACCTCAACTGTAGACAGTACCCCTCAACTGTAGACAGTACCCCTCAACTGTAGACAGTACACCTCAACTGTAGACAGTACCCCTCAACTGTAGACAGTACCCCTCAACTGTAGGCAGTACCCTTCAACTGTAGACAGTACCCTTCAATTGTAGGCTAGGGGTCTCTTCACACTTATTTTAGGGTATGAGTTAATCTCATTGTTGAAGACCCTACTGTGACTGAAATGTAGAACAGCAATAAAAGCACTGAGGGGTGGTGGCATCTTTTCAAGAGGACCATTTATTAATATTTTACTATCTTATTGCATCAGAAATCTGACTTGACAAGAGTAGTGGCCTTTGGTAAGAGTGGCCTTATAAGAGGGATGGCCTTTGGTAGGAGTGGCCTTATGAGAGGGGTGGCTTTATAAGAGGGGTGACCTTTGGTAGGAGTGGCCTTATAAGAGTGGTGGTCTTTGGTAGGAGTGACCTTATAAGAGTGGTGGTCTTTGGTAGGAGTGGCCTTATAAGAGGGGTGACCTTTGGTAGGAGTGGCCTTATAAGAAGGGAGCTACTGTACATTTAGGTACCTTGAACATTTTATCAGTATTGATAATGCAAAATGAATGAAGAGCTAAACATTTCAACATCTTTAAATTAACAAAATATTTTTGAACATGCATATTTTTCATTTGCATTCCAGAAAATTATGTGAAAGTTTGTACAGTACAACAAACTACATATTGCTAATATAATTAACTACAGACAATTACTTTTTATGTGAGAGCAATCGTTCTGTTATGTAAACACATAGACAGCAATCAAGGCTTCCTGTTGATTTGTTGATTAATAGATGTTATTATTATATAACAGATCTAATGTAATTAAAAATATGGGGAAGCGATCATTATGGAAGTTAGTGTAATGTTACAGACTAGGAGAGCAATCATTATGAAAGTTATTAACAGGTAACATATCTGATGTGACATAGTGTAGGCAGGAGGGAGGCAATCACTATGGAAGTTATTAACAGGTAACATATCTGATGTGACATAGTGTAGGTAGGAGGGAGGCAATCACTATGAAAGTTATTAACAGGTAACATATCTGATGTGACATAGGGTAGGCAGGAGGGAGGCAATCACTATGGAAGTTATTAACAGGTAACATATCTGATGTGACATAGTGTAGGTAGGAGGGAGGCAATCACTATGAAAGTTATTAACAGGTAACATATCTGATGTGACATAGGGTAGGCAGGAGGGAGGCAATCACTATAGAAGTTATTAACAGGTAACATATCTGATGTGACATAGTGTAGGTAGGAGGGAGGCAATCACTATGAAAGTTATTAACGGGTAACATATCTGATGTGACATAGTGTAGGTAGGAGGGAGGCAATCACTATAGAAGTTATTAACAGGTAACATATCTGATGTGACATAGGGTAGGCAGGAGGGAGGCAATCACTATAGAAGTTATTAACAGGTAACATATCTGATGTGACATAGGGTAGGCAGGAGGGAGGCAATCACTATAGAAGTTATTAACAGGTAACATATCTGATGTGACATAGTGTAGGTAGGAGGGAGGCAATCACTATGAAAGTTATTAACAGGTAACATATCTGATGTGACATAGTGTAGGTAGGAGGGAGGCAATCACTATGAAAGTTATTAACAGGTAACATATCTGATGTGACATAGTGTAGGTAGGAGGGAGGCAATCACTATAGAAGTTATTAACAGGTAACATATCTGATGTGACATAGTGTAGGTAGGAGGGAGGCAATCACTATAGAAGTTATAATGTAGTGATGTGATCTATGTCATTGGGGAGTAATTAAATGAAAAGCAAAATTTATGACACTGAAAACATCCAATCACAAAATTTTATAAACGGGGGCAACATTGATACCCCTTATACACATATGCATGACCTCTAACCCTCCTGGCTTTTAGTACAGGTACTCCAATAAAAAGTAGCAGGGTTTAATTAGTTTTATTGACCTAAAAACTGTATTCTGATCTTCTCTGTATAGTACATAGTTACAAGCCAAAATCAGTCCATTTATTAGTGATCTGTTTTTGTATGTACAAGGTTTTTTTATGTTGATTAATTAAATTCTGTCAAAGTTTATTTTGGTTCGAGGGTATTTTTCATTTTTCATTTCATATAGAGCTCATATTTTACAAGAGAATTTTTTTTATATCTGGGATTTCATTTCCGATTTTCCCAGGCTATAATCTCTATTGACTGCAAACCTTTTTACTGCCAAATGAAAAAAATAACATGTTAAAATTGCATGTTTTGTGACCAGAAGTTTTTTAATTTTCATCAGGAAAACCATCTCCTGTTTCTGCAGGATTTATTGCTGTATTATAATCCAGTTTTTAGGTCGTTTTCCCCCCGGAATCAAAATCAAGCTGATATGAAACTATTATTGTCTTTGTTGTATTTTCATTATACTAACAATTACCAGAAGATTAATTGAAATTTTTTCAAGCATACCAAAACACGATATATTTCATGATAAAATAAATCATATTCACATCACTAGTCTCAGAAGATGGCTTTTTTTATCAATATTTTTCTGATTCACCAACTTATTTTTAATCTTGGTGTTGTAAATTTGTTCCATGGCTATTCAGATTCTCCAGGATCTAATTGATGTATAGTTTTTAACATAACTTTACAATCTTTAGACCATCTATCCCAAACGAGATATTTTCATCACTTCGCATCCATTATCGTCTGCATCACTTAGGAATTTTTTTTATTTCGCTTTGTTTTCCCACAGAAACCAGAGGACCAATATTGTTACCAAATTTGGTGGAAAAGTTACTTTTAAGGTCATCAGGGTTTTGTCTGATTTCCGTTCCTTTACAATGATTCAAGATGGCTGCAATTTATCTTGATTGGCTGAAATTTCAAATATTTTCTTGGTTTGATGGAATTCTTATTTTGTATGAATTCTCCTTAAATAACCCTCTACAAATTGTGTTTGTTATTTAACACAATTAGAAATGTGTCTTAAAAATATTCATTCTCAAACCACTAAAACATTTGAAACCAAACATGAATGGAATGTTCCTTGTGTGGATCAGATATCCAAGTTTAAAACAAGGCCCTATTTAACTAATGTTAAAAACACCTTCCTTTCTAATGTAAATATAAGATGGCAGCCACCACAGGACAAAGTTTAAAACAGGGCCCTATTTAACTAATGTTAAAAACACATTCCTTTTCTAATGTAAATATAAGATGGCAGCTACCACAGAACAAAGTTTAAAACAGGGCCCTATTTAACTAATGTTAAAAACACATTCCTTTCTAATGTAAATCTAAGATGGTAGCCACCACAGAACAAAGTTTAAAACAGGTCCCTATTTAACTAATGTTTATACACAAAGGACACAAGCATAGATAATATGTTTATTACAAAAAACAAACTAACATACTACTATATACAAAACATATATTTATTTGGCGTTTGGCTGTCTCAGCGTACTATCACAACATCCAGTATTTTAAATAGACAGATCGAGAATAGTGTGTCATTGTAGGCAAACTGCGGTTTGCTTGTCAAACATAACTTTAGACTGGAGGTAATCAGAGCGGCTGGAAGACGACCAGTGTCTGACCCAGTATAAAGCTACTACAAGACACCAAGCTATACCTCCCAGATTTCTTCATTCCTTGTTGAGCTGCGGCCCAGTTGAAGTATCAGAAAGGAATGTAGATATCTGGGTTGTAGAACTGTTAGCATAAACCTTTGTCCGAGAGAAGACTCAGAAAAGTGTGCAAGGTTTGTGCTATACGTTAGGAGTGTTGTGACCTTAATTTCAACATAGCCTCAAATTTGGAATTTATGATAGAAAAATCAGAAATTATCCCCACGAACAGATGTTGAGGTAAAAGGATAGGATCATTACCGAGACAGCTGGACCCCAAATTTAGATGAAATATTGACACTGATGTCAGTCACGAATGAAATACCGCTACGACCAGACAATAAAGGAAAACTTTACTACTAACCTAGAGTATATTCGTAAATGCTAGAAATACTACTAATAAAAATAATAATAAAACTACTAGTATATATATATGTAAATTGGATGTGAAATTAATAAGCAAAGGTGGTTTACTAGAATAGTAAATGCATAGATGAACTCCAGTTATGAATATAAAACCTAGCTCAAACATGAAATTTTTCAACAGGAAAATAACCTTGCGGAAAATAGTGAGAGAAATTGTTACACTGATAATGCTCCACATAGGAACTGTACGTGGCAAAGGAGAGCGTCTGCACATTGTAAAAACTATAGTACTAAGTTAGGTCCACAACACTATATTCTACAATATTGTCACGGAGACCCAACAGTTTATATATCCTCGCATTGAATCATGAGTATCTGATCGTTGGGAAACTGATCAGATAGTTACATAGTATATTACACAACTAAGTTCTTTCACCACTTCTGTCACTGAGAGGTTATTAAATGACTACTAATATAAAATGAATGTCAGTTTAGTAGTTTAAAGTCCGAAACATAAGAATATGAATCACTGAAGCAGCAAATGAGTTATTGAAAATGTTAGCTTGGTTATCGGTTCGATCGAGAGCGTCTGTTCATTGGAAAAAACACTGAAATTCAATTAATGTTCCTGATATCCTGACCAGGAACCTGACTTTCACTCGAGAGCATCTGCTTCTATCACGACCAGTTAAATAATGACGATACTAATCAAAACATAACAATAATAAAACTGTGGAAACATATTACCACTAATTCTAGAACTAGATAATATTTCATATCCTATATACATGTACAATGTAGGTAGTAGAGGATTGATCATTATTATGCCCCTGCTAATAAAACACATACAGGTATATCACAAAACTTAGGGGATTATTATGCCCCTGAATGACGTGGGATATACGGTACATTGTACATATCCCTGCACTAACATTCACATCTTCAAACTATTCAGTCGCTAGTGCTACTTCTTCAGGATCAATGAATCAATGATGATGAAATCCACGTGCTAATAATAGATATAAAAAGGGGGATTATTATGCCCCTGCACTAAGAGATTACTTTGAGTGAAAGTGGTGCACCACATATTCTATTCCATACAAATATCACTGTGATCCTGAATGTATTCACAGTAAACTTGATTACATAAAATCAGCACAGGTCTCGGATCATGTTTCTAGCTATGTACCTTTAGTTATCAATTTCTAATTTATTAATGCGAGTTGAGCTTGTTTTATAGTAGATAACGGCGTATGAATATAACGTGTGTAACATTGTGAATTCCACCGTCCGAGTACTTTAATAAGGTGATCTTCAATTTTAGATGCCACTGAAGTAGCTGCTCCTATTCTGAAACTGTGTCCATTATATTTATCAGAATTGTGACCAAGGAATTGTAGTATAGATTTTAAGTGTGAAATGAAGTACAAGCGGGTCAATGCTTCTCCGTCTTCCATAAGGAATAAAGGGTCACTGCTGGAATTCTTGTTGAATTTGGAAAGTCTCGTGTTGAAATACTTGTGTAGAATTTTTACTGGGCATAAAGCTGAATCATTACGAAATAGGTGAATATCCACTCCCAGTCTGAACAGATCTGTTTTGGAAGATTTGAGATGTAATACTGCACTGTCATCGACAAATCGGATATCTTCAAGGCAGAGATTACACTCTGTATCGAATTCAATATTTACAGTGAATTCGCCACATCTTAAGAATCCAAAATAAGCAATGATACAAGCTGTTTCAATAAGTATATCTGTGTATACCGAAAATATTCCTTTTTGTAGATGACTACATATGTCTAATAATATATCGTAGGTAATGGGAAGTCTTTCCCTTGTATTCTTGACTTCAGATTTCTTTATCCCTTTATAAATGGCTTCCAATCTGAACATTTTTGATGAGCAACAATTACTGAAGAGGTTTGGAATTCCAGACTGTAAGAATTTATAACGAATTCCGCAGATGTAAAGCTTAATTGTGGAACATTTGAGATTAAGATGTTTATGGCAGTGTGTGGCATAGTGAATTAAGGAATCTTCTGATAAAGGTGGCATCTCATACTTATCGTTCCAAGAAAAACCAGCTAATAATAAAAATTGTTTGTATGAATTGAAGCCACACTCATACTGCGTGAGAGTCCCCTTTGCTAGCGATCTATCCATGATTTGCTGAACTGTCTTATTTAATTCCAAATTATTTTGCAGTATGGTGGACATGGCGTTGGATGTTCCTCTGCCGCTGGGGCTGCCGCTCTGAATGTCTGAAAATTAAAATGGGACAAAGCGTCAGCTATAACATTTTTAACACCTGGAATATGTTTACAGTGAATAATAAAATTGTTCCGAACGGATAGCCATGTTAATGTATGCATCAGTTTCATAATATCTACCATTTTTTACCTACCCTTATTAACAATATTAACGACTGCTTCGTTATCACAGTGGAACATAATACGTTTCCTACACCATAAGTGACCCCATAGATAAGCGGCTACAACTATGGGGTAGAGTTCTCTGAACGCCATGGACAAATTACTTTCTAATGACGAAGCTAATTCCAAGGGCCATTCGCTACTAAACCATTTCCTTTGGAAATAGCCTCCGAAACCGAAGTTTGAGGCTGCATCTGTAAATAACTCCATGTCACCAGCCACGGTAATCTGATCGTCATAGAAGAAAGAAATCCGATTCCAACCGCTCAAGAAAGTAGACCACATACGCAAATCTTCTCTACATTCTTTCGATAAAGTTATGAAGTGATGCAATTTATCGACCTTGGTAGATAAACTAATTAGATGGCTCACAAAAGATCTCCCGGGGCGTATGATTCTAGCCGCAAAATTGAAATGTCCGAGCAATTGCAGTAGTTCACGTTTTCTAACAGACTTCCTTTCTATAGAACTCTGGATAAATGTGACTATCCTTTCAATCTTTGCTTCGGGTAGTCTAGCTTCAAAAAGATCTGTGTCAAGGATAATACCTAAATATTCCAAAGTGGTTGTAGGTCCTACTGTCTTTTTCTTTGAGATAGGGATTTTGAGTCGATTAAAAATCACTGTAAGGATAGCCATTGTTCTGAAACCACATGTTTCAGGCGACTGAATGGTAAGAAAGTCATCTAGTAAATGTAAAATAATGCGGATTCCATAATTTTCCTGTGCTATCCAACAAACAGCTTGGGACAAAGTGTCAAAAATACAAGGAGAACTGCGGGATCCGAAACAGAGCCTGACGTAGTAATAGTACAGACCTTTCCATTTCATACAATATAGATGGTGCTGATCCCTACGTATGCCAAGCTGTTTAAAAGCATCGGTGATATCTGTTTTATTAAGAATTGCATGTTTGCCGCAGTGTTTAATTGCGCTAATAGCGTCATCTATTTTCACGTACGAGAGAGAGCAAGACTCTTTATCGATGAGGTCATTTATACTAGAGTGTACTGCGTCGTTGTGTGGCGAAGAGAGATCTAGTATTAAACGTGTTTTACCAGAATATTTGCCTTCAGCAATACCTATCGGGCTTACTCGGTATACTGAAAATGGAGGAGCATCAAAAGGACCTTTAATATAACCTTTCTGCACTTCTTGTTCTATTAATGAATCCACGGTTTCCGAGTCTCTAGCAGCAGAGAGTAAATTTTTACATTCAATTATTGGCAAATCTAAAGTGGATACCATAGTATCGAAACCGAAACGTAGACCCGAAAGTAAATATTCTACGAAATGTCTATCTGGGTGTTTTTGAAGTTCAAATCCTAATCTATCTACATCTATGGGCGACATACAAGCATCAACATCATTTGTATCTAGTCAGATATTATTTGACTTAGGTACATGTAAATTTCTGTTTAATTGTCTAGACTGGACGTTAGGCTGTTTTGAATACGATACAGAGTCTGTTTTCGTAGACATAGTTGTGTTTGTCTGTTTTCCTGCTCTTGAAGATTGGCATAGTTTTAATCCATGTGTTTTACTAGAACATTGTAAGCAGGCATGTAGTAGTTTGCAATCCTTACGGAAACAGACGTTATAATTGAAGTTATTGCAGACTTCTTGACCATTTACAGCAGTGACTGGTCTACCCCTCTTGTCAGTACTTCTGGCACCTAAAAGGAAGTTAGATGTCTGGGTACTTGGGGCGGCATATGGCATTCCGTGCTTAGCTCGGTCACAGAATTTGGAAGAGTGATCAAAATTGCCACAAAGATTGCAGGCTCTGCTTTGCACGTTGTGTGTGACCAAATTTAAAAGTTTGTCATCGACTTTAGACCAGTTTATAAGGATGTTGTGTTCTGTAATGGCAGTCGCTGCCTTGGCAGAGAACATTTTGTGATAAGTATAAAAGCAAGGGCCATAGTTATGGGCTATCTCATTTATATCTGCCTCGTATTGCTCTAATTCTGCCTTTCTGTGTGGATATGCATTGCACATTATATTTCTATATTTTCTGAAGGCCCGATTAAATTCCTCCAACGAGAGATTGTGTTCGAGTCTAACATCTTTCTTTGTGTTTAGCTCTACAGTCAAACCTCCAGATTGCATTGTGTGTTGTTGCGGTAAATCATATTTTGAAGACAATAGGATGGTTAAATTTATATCCTTACCTTCAAGGATTTGTT
The DNA here is from genome assembly GCA_963680875.1 of Bathymodiolus brooksi. Taxonomy (NCBI): domain Eukaryota; kingdom Metazoa; phylum Mollusca; class Bivalvia; order Mytilida; family Modiolidae; genus Bathymodiolus; species Bathymodiolus brooksi. The sequence continues at coordinate 98,987,863 of OY804585.1, forward strand.
TCTTTACGGGTGGAGATACAAAATCCATTTTAGGCAGATCTTCGGAGTACACAGCCTTCTGATGACTAAACACTTGATGTTGTAAATTAACTCCGGTGGTGTTTACTTCTCGTAAATCTGGTAAATCTTTGATACTATTCAAAGCCTTCGCGGCGGAAGCCAGAGTGTATCCAGTCTTGTCAAATTCTACAGTATTATTTGATTGTTGTAACATAAATTTTGAAATACTGGAAAGAGTTTCAGTGGCTGATCGTAATGCGCACGTGGTTTCCCTTAACAGGGCCTCATTATTTACATTTTGCACGTCTGTAGTGCTACATGTATTCATACACGATTCACTTCCTAGTGAAGAGAATCCTTCCGCAGCTGCGGAATTTACGACAGGGCGTTGGCGATCTAGTCCCGATGAAGCTGCTGTCGTTACGGCTGGAACGTTAGTAACTTGAACGTTTTTTGACGTATTTTGCACTACATTGATCTCCTCTTCCTGATCAGATGTGATAGTAGTATTGTTAGGAAGATTTGCCATATATAATTGTCTCAACACTTCCACTTTCCATGAAGTGTTGATTCCGATTCCCATATGCTTCAACTTTTCAATATAGCGTTCTTTTGGCCAGTTTCTAGGGTCAATAGGGTCATAATTTTTTCGTTTCCTACCACTCATAATAACAGTTACGGTAACGAAAATAGAAACAAACTCACGTGCTGTGAAATTTAAAAATCCAGTCACACAAATTTAAAGTATATACACGCACGTGTAAGCTATGTTTACTTGGTCCTGTTGTCGTTGTTATTGTTCATAGCATATATGTGAATAGTGACACATAGAATAGTTAGTTAAATCCAAGACAGTTGAGAATTATGCAGTAGAAATATTTTAAAAGAGAGTTCGAGAAGAACAACAGATAATAACCCACAATGGCCGAAACAATGGGTAATGACTGAAAACAAAAGTAGTTCGTGGTGTATGAAAAATACTATGGACTTAAGAGGTACCAAGAGGAGAAGCGAAATTTGTCCTTATGTGTATAAACCTGAATTATAAAAAATAATTCTCATTTAAAAACACATTCCTTTTCTAATGTAAATATAAGATGGCAGCCACCACAGGACAAAGTTTAAAACAAGGCCCTATTTAACTAATGTTAAAAACACCTTCCTTTCTAATGTAAATCTATGATGGCAGCCACCACAGGACAAAGTTTAAACAAGGCCCTATTTAATTAGTGTAAAAAACACCTTCCTTTCTAATGTAAATATATGATGGCAGCCACCACAGGACAAAGTTTAAAACAAGGCCCTATTTAACTAATGTTAAAAACACCTTCTTTTCTAATGTAAATCTATGATGGCAGCCGCCACAGAACAAAGTTTAGAACAGGGCCCTATTTAACTAATGTTAAAAACACATTCCTTTCTAATGTAAATCTAAGATGGCAGCCACCACAGAACAAAGTTTAAAACAAGACCCTATTTAACTAATGTTAAAAACACCTTCCTTTCTAATGTAAATTTAAGATGGCAGCCACCACAGGACAAAGTTTAAAACAGGGCCCTATTTAACTAATGTTAAAAACACCTTCCTTTCTAATGTAAATCTAAGATGGCAGCCACCACAGGGCAAAGCTTGAAACAGAACCATATTTAACTAGTGTTAAAACACATTCCTTTCTAATGTAAATGTAAGGTGGCAGCCACCACAGAACAAAGTTTAAAACAAGACCCTATTTAACTAATGTTAAAAACACATTCCTTTCTAATTTAAATCTAAGATGGCAGCCATTACAGGACAATGTTTAAAACAAGGCCCTATTTAACTAATGTTAAAAACACCTTCCTTTCTAATGTAAATATATGATGGCAGCCACCACAGGACAAAGTTTAAAACAAGGCCCTATTTAACTAATGTTAAAAACGCATTCCTTTCTAATGAAAATCTAAGATGGCAGCCACCACAGAGCAAAGTTTAAAACAAGGCCCTATTTAACTAATGTTAAAAACGCATTCCTTTCTAATGTAAATCTAAGATGGCAGCCATCACAGAACAAAGTTTAAAACAAGGCCCTATTTAACTAATGTTAAAAACACATTCCTTTCTAATTTAAATCTAAGATGGCAGCCATTACAGGACAATGTTTAAAACAAGGCCCTATTTAACTAATGTTAAAAACACCTTCCTTTCTAATGTAAATATATGATGGCAGCCACCACAGGACAAAGTTTAAAACAAGGCCCTATTTAACTAATGTTAAAAACGCATTCCTTTCTAATGAAAATCTAAGATGGCAGCCACCACAGAGCGAAGTTTAAAACAAGGCCCTATTTAACTAATATTGAAAACACATTCCTTTCTAATATAAATCTAAGATGGCAGCCACCACAGGACAATGTTTAAAACAAGGCCCTATTTAACTAATGTTAAAAACACCTTCCTTTCTAATGTAAATATATGATGGCAGCCACCACAGGACAAAGTTTAAAACAAGGCCCTATTTAACTAATGTTAAAAACGCATTCCTTTCTAATGTAAATCTAAGATGGCAGCCAGCACAGAACAAAGTTTAAAGCAAGGCCCTATTTAACTAATGTTGAAAACACATTCCTTTCTAATGTAAATCTAAGATGGCAGCCACCACAGGACAATGTTTAAAACAAGGCCCTATTTAACTAATGTTAAAAACAGCTTCCTTTCTAATGTAAATATATGATGGCAGCCACCACAGGACAAAGTTTAAAACAAGGCCCTATTTAACTAATGTTAAAAACGCATTCCTTTCTAATGTAAATCTAAGATGGCAGCCAGCACAGAACAAAGTTTAAAACAAGGCCCTATTTAACTAATGTTGAAAACACATTCCTTTCTAATGTAAATCTAAGATGGCAGCCACCACAGGACAATGTTTAAAACAAGGCCCTATTTAACTAATGTTAAAAACACTTTCATTTCTAATGTAAATCTAAGATGGCAGCCACCACAGGACAATGTTTAAAACAAGGCCTTATTTAGCTAATGTTAAAAACACATTCCATTCTAATGTAAATCGCTGTCATGAAAATCGTCTGAGAAACTAATTTACAAAAGCAATGATAATCAGGTAAGTAATATAAACTCTGGTTAAACCTAGATACAGTTAAATCTAGATACAGTTAAACCTAGATACAGTTAAACATAGATACAGTTAAACCTAGATACAGTTAAGCCTAGATACAGTTTAACCTAGATACAGTTAAACCTAGATACAGTTAAACCTAGATACAGTTAAACCTAGATACAGTTAAGCCTAGATACAGTTAAACCTAGATACTGTTAAACCTAGATACAGTTAAACCTAGATACAGTTAAGCCTAGATACAGTTAAACCTAGATACAGTTAAACCTAGATACAGTTAAACCTAGATACTGTTAAACCTAGATACAGTTAAACCTAGATACAGTTAAACCTAGATACTGTTAAGCCTAGATACAGTTAAACCTAGATACAGTTAAACCTAGATACAGTTAAACCTAGATACTGTTAAGCCTAGATACAGTTAAACCTAGATACAGTTAAACCTAGATACAGTTAAGCCTAGATACAGTTAAACCTAGATACAGTTAAGCCTAGATACAGTTAAATCAATGTGGTTTAAATGGACACAAGGAAAAAATAAAAGATTCAGCAATAGTAACAATAAATTCATTCTATGACCCCATTTTGTAAAGATTTTAATTATTTAAGTTTCAGGGTTAATGACAATTTCATAATTGTCAATTTCATTTATTGTTCTGATATTATTTTGTTTGTTTTGTGATAAATGCACCTGATAAATATTGTATAGAATGTCTGCCTGACATTTAAATGTCATTAAAAGTTAAAATACCCAATAAGATTGATATAGAACCAATATAATGTACAATGTTATATATAGAATTACTACACTGGGTCGAATTTAATTTCTTTTGTTCTTTTCATTTAAAGGAGACCAAACTTCACATCCATTTCAATCTAATCTGTCCTTTATTTATTTTCTGCTTATGCCTTTCTGGTACTATAATCTCATTTGTTGAATAAGTACATTGATACTATTCGGTTCAATAAATATTTTTCTACAAGTTTACATTATAGTTAATTATCTTTGATTCTAATATGACGTCCCTCAAACGCTTTGAGTCCAAACCCGTGGTAAAAATAATATTAATCTATGACCGATTAAATTTATGACGTCATCGACAATTTATAGCGATATTTTACCAATTTTTACATATTAGAATCGAAATAATTCATGGAAGCCATATGTTTATATTTTTTTACCACGGGTAGGCCTTTATGCCAGCTTTTTACCCCTCGCTAATGCTCTGGGTAAAACTTCGTGACATTAAGGCCTACCCGTGGTAAAAACAATATATGCATATGGCTTCCATGAATTATTTCTTAAATATTTATATTTACATCTTTAAGCTAAATAGATGTTTATTGTTGTTAACTCTGCCTTTTGTTGCTCCATCTTGACAATAAGAAAAGTATAGAAATATGTGGAGGCAGCTTAACTTGATACATGATTATGTGGAAATTACAGTCACAAATATGTGGAGGCAGCTTAACTTGATACATGATTATGTGGAGGCAGCTTAACTTGATACATGATTATGTGGAGGCAGCTTAACTTGATACATGATTATGAGGAAATTACAGTCACAAATATGTGGAGGCAGCTTAACTTGATACATGATTATGTGGAAATTACAGTCACAAATATGTGGAGGCAGCTTAACTTGATACATGATTATGTGGAAATTACAGTCACAAATATGTGGAGGCAGCTTAACTTGATACATGATTATGCGGAAATTACAGTCACAAATATGTGGAGGCAGCTTAACTTGATACATGATTATGTGGAAATTACAGTCACGAATATGTGGAGGCAGCTTAACTTGATACATGATTATGTGGAAATTACAGTCACAAATATGTGGAGGCAGCTTAACTTGATACATGATTATGTGGAAATTACAGTCACAAATACGTGGAGGCAGCTTAACTTGATACATGATTATGTGGAAATTACAGTCACAAATATGTGGAGGCAGCTTAACTTGATACATGATTATGTGGAAATTACAGTCACAAATATGTGGAGGCAGCTTAACTTGATACATGATTATGTGGAAATTACAGTCACACATGTATTAAGAGGTCACCTTTGGGACAAAGAAAGAGTGGCCTTATAAGACAGGTGACCTCTTTAAAAGGGTTCAATTAATTAGAAATTTTCAATGACAAGACAAGAGAAAGGTGGCCTTTTAATACAGGTGACTGCATGGGCAGGTTTGACTGTATATGTAAGATTTTCCAAAGTTGTCAGAATAAAAGAAGAAAAGACCATAAGAACTTTGGTTCCACAGCTAGTATTACAGCCTATCCATAAGTGATACATTTACACAGCTGTCCTCGTCATACGATAGATCTGATAATATCATAATTGTTAACTATTGAAAAACACTTTAAAACTTGTAAGATTTCATCTTATATTGATTCAGGCTGATGAGATCTCAGTTCAATTGAGAATTAAATGGTAAGGAAAGAATTAAAAGAAGAATTATAAACATGTTCAGTAAAGCAATCAAAACAATCATACATACAAAGTATTGGTTATTTAGTAAAGCTATCATACATACAAAGTATTGGTTATTTAGTAAAGCTATCGTACATACAAAGTATTGGTTATTTAGTAAAGCTATCATACATACAAAGTGTTGGTTATTTAGTAAAGCTATCATACATACAAAGTGTTGGTTATTTAGTAAAGCTATCATACATACAAAGTATTGGTTATTTAGTAAAGCTATCATACATACAAAGTATTGGTTATTTAGTAAAGCTATCATACATACAAAGTGTTGGTTATTTAGTAAAGCTATCATACATACAAAGTATTGGTTATTTAGTAAAGCTATCATACATACAAAGTATTGGTTATTTAGTAAAGCTATCATACATACAAAGTGTTGGTTATTTAGTAAAGCTATCATACATACAAAGTATTGGTTATTTAGTAAAGCTATCATACATACAAAGTGTTGGTTATTTAGTAAAGCTATCATACATACAAAGTATTGGTTATTTAGTAAAGCTATCATACATACAAAGTATTGGTTATTTAGTAAAGCTATCATACATACAAAGTATTGGTTATTTAGTAAAGCTATCATACATACAAAGTATTGGTTATTTAGTAAAGCTATCATACATACAAAGTATTGGTTATTTAGTAAAGCTATCATACATACAAAGTATTGGTTATTTAGTAAAGCTATCGTACATACAAAGTGTTGGTTATTTAGTAAAGCTATCGTACATACAAAGTATTGGTTATTTAGTAAAGCTATCATACATACAAAGTATTGGTTATTTAGTAAAGCTATCATACATACAAAGTATTGGTTATTTAGTAAAGCTATCATACATACAAAGTATTGGTTATTTAGTAAAGCTATCATACATACAAAGTGTTGGTTATTTAGTAAAGCTATCGTACATACAAAGTATTGGTTATTTAGTAAAGCTATCATACATACAAAGTATTGGTTATTTAGTAAAGCTATCATACATACAAAGTATTGGTTATTTAGTAAAGCTATCATACATACAAAGTATTGGTTATTTAGTAAAGCTATCATACATACAAAGTGTTGGTTATTTAGTAAAGCTATCGTACATACAAAGTATTGGTTATTTAGTAAAGCTATCATACATACAAAGTATTGGTTATTTAGTAAAGCTATCATACATACAAAGTATTGGTTATTTAGTAAAGCTATCATACATACAAAGTATTGGTTATTTAGTAAAGCTATCATACATACAAAGTGTTGGTTATTTAGTAAAGCTATCGTACATACAAAGTGTTGGTTATTTAGTAAAGCTATCATACATACAAAGTATTGGTTATTTAGTAAAGCTATCATACATACAAAGTATTGGTTATTTAGTAAAGCTATCATACATACAAAGTATTGGTTATTTAGTAAAGCTATCGTACATACAAAGTATTGGTTATTTAGTAAAGCTATCGTACATACAAAGTATTGGTTATTTAGTAAAGCTATCATACATACAAAGTGTTGGTTATTTAGTAAAGCTATCGTACATACAAAGTATTGGTTATTTAGTAAAGCTATCGTACATACAAAGTATTGGTTATTTAGTAAAGCTATCATACATACAAAGTATTGGTTATTTAGTAAAGCTATCATACATACAAAGTATTGGTTATTTAGTAAAGCTATCATACATACAATGTGTTGGTTATTTAGTAAAGCTATCATACATACAAAGTATTGGTTATTTAGTAAAGCTATCATACATACAAAGTATTGGTTATTTAGTAAAGCTATCATACATACAAAGTATTGGTTATTTAGTAAAGCTATCGTACATACAAAGTGTTGGTTATTTAGTAAAGCTATCATACATACAAAGTATTGGTTATTTAGTAAAGCTATCATACATACAAAGTATTGGTTATTTAGTAAAGCTATCATACATACAAAGTATTGGTTATTTAGTAAAGCTATCGTACATACAAAGTGTTGGTTATTTAGTAAAGCTATCGTACATACAAAGTGTTAGTTATTTAGTAAAGCTATCATACATACAAAGTGTTGGTTATTTAGTAAAGCTATCATACATACAATGTGTTGGTTATTTAGTAAAGCTATCATACATACAAAGTATTGGTTATTTAGTAAAGCTATCATACATACAAAGTATTGGTTATTTAGTAAAGCTATCGTACATACAAAGTGTTGGTTATTTAGTAAAGCTATCATACATACAAAGTATTGGTTATTTAGTAAAGCTATCATACATACAAAGTATTGGTTATTTAGTAAAGCTATCATACATACAAAGTATTGGTTATTTAGTAAAGCTATCATACATACAAAGTGTTGGTTATTTAGTAAAGCTATCATACATACAAAGTATTGGTTATTTAGTAAAGCTATCGTACATACAAAGTATTGGTTATTTAGTAAAGCTATCGTACATACAAAGTATTGGTTATTTAGTAAAGCTATCATACCTACAAAGTATTGGTTATTTAGTAAAGCTATCATACATACAATGTGTTAGTTATTTAGTAAAGCTATCATACATACAAAGTATTGGTTATTTAGTAAAGCTATCGTACATACAACGTATTGGTTATTTAGTAAAGCTATCATACATACAAAGTGTTAGTTATTTAGTAAAGCTATCATACATACAAAGTGTTAGTTATTTAGTAAAGCTATCATACATACAAAGTATTGGTTATTTAGTAAAGCTATCATACATACAAAGTATTGGTTATTTAGTAAAGCTATCATACATACAAAGTATTGGTTATTTAGTAAAGCTATCATACATACAAAGTATTGGTTATTTAGTAAAGCTATCGTACATACAAAGTATTGGTTATTTAGTAAAGCTATCGTACATACAAAGTATTGGTTATTTAGTAAAGCTATCATACATACAAAGTGTTAGTTATTTAGTAAAGCTATCATACATACAAAGTATTGGTTATTTAGTAAAGCTATCATACATACAATGTGTTAGTTATTTAGTAAAGCTATCATACATACAAAGTATTGGTTATTTAGTAAAGCTATCATACATACAATGTGTTAGTTATTTAGTAAAGCTATCATACATACAAAGTATTGGTTATTTAGTAAAGCTATCATACATACAATGTGTTAGTTATTTAGTAAAGCTATCATACATACAAAGTATTGGTTATTTAGTAAAGCTATCATACATACAAAGTATTGGTTATTTAGTAAAGCTATCATACATACAAAGTATTGGTTATTTAGTAAAGCTATCATACATACAATGTGTTAGTTATTTAGTAAAGCTATCATACATACAAAGTATTGGTTATTTAGTAAAGCTATCGTACATACAAAGTATTGGTTATTTAGTAAAGCTATCATACATACAAAGTGTTAGTTATTTAGTAAAGCTATCATACATACAATGTGTTAGTTATTTAGTAAAGCTATCATACATACAAAGTATTGGTTATTTAGTAAAGCTATCGTACATACAATGTATTGGTTATTTAGTAAAGCTATCGTACATACAAAGTATTGGTTATTTAGTAAAGCTATCATACATACAAAGTATTGGTTATTTAGTAAAGCTATCATACATACAATGTATTGGTTATTTAGTAAAGCTATCATACATACAAAGTATTGGTTATTTAGTAAAGCTATCATACATACAAAGTATTGGTTATTTAGTAAAGCTATCATACATACAAAGTATTGGTTATTTAGTAAAGCTATCGTACATACAAAGTGTTGGTTATTTAGTAAAGCTATCATACATACAAAGTGTTGGTTATTTAGTAAAGCTATCATACATACAAAGTGTTGGTTATTTAGTAAAGCTATCATACATACAATGTATTGGTTATTTAGTAAAGCTATCGTACATACAAAGTATTGGTTATTTAGTAAAGCTATCATACATACAAAGTGTTAGTTATTTAGTAAAGCTATCATACATACAATGTATTGGTTATTTAGTAAAGCTATCGTACATACAAAGTATTGGTTATTTAGTAAAGCTATCATACATACAAAGTATTGGTTATTTAGTAAAGCTATCGTACATACAAAGTATTGGTTATTTAGTAAAGCTATCATACATACAAAGTGTTGGTTATTTAGTAAAGCTATCATACATACAAAGTGTTGCTTATTTAGTAAAGCTATCATACATACAAAGTATTGGTTATTTAGTAAAGCTATCATACATACAAAGTATTATTTATTTAGTAAAGCTATCGTACATACAAAGTATTGGTTATTTTAACTGATTGTGATATACAGGACACTTAATAAGTGTGGCATCAGTTTTTCTGGTTTGAAGGATTTGTTTTATAGATGAGGATCTGATTGGACATGTCTTTGTCTTTAAGTCTGATGTCCACAATAATCAATAGCAGTACAAAAAATGTCTAAACATTTAGAATGTAGTCAAAATGGCATATTTTTTTCTTTTCTTATTTTCTTAATTTTTTGTCCAACTGTAAACTTTTCACATTTTAATCTGGAAAACTGATGAATCAAATAGACCCAATCTTGGCAGTGATGGTCCTTGAGAAGACGAAATTCATGTTTGTTCAAAAAGAGGTTGATCATCCATGGGGAGGGGTTGTTAGAAGAAATTAAGTAAATGTTTAAAAGTGTTTTGTCTCAGGAATCACCAATTGAAATGCTACAATTCTTGTTGTGCAGCAACATTGAGGTATAAAAAAAAATCAAAAAAAATCACATGTAATAGAACAACCATGGTAATTCAGACATGCTCTAACGCACATCGGTGAACTACTTCATTGCTCAGTTACTCATAATTTAGTGTCAATATTAGAAATGCAAGGTTAATTATACAACAAATATTTTGAATGTTATAAATTTATTAATATAATAGTTACTGATATGGAGGGCAATATCAGGATATACAGACTACCCAAGGGTCGTGGTCCATACCATGACCCAAGGGCAGTCTGTCTATCCTGATATTGCCCTCCATATAAGTAACGATTGTATTTATTTCATTGAAGACCAGAATCTGGAACACAATATAAATGCACAGAAATTGTTCAAGGAATCAAGAAACCTAATAGGATGATGTTGTATATGTTATTATATTATTGTACTCTATTCTGTATTGATGTTTTATATGTTATTATATTATTGTACTCTATTCTGTATTGATGTATTTTGCAGTTGAGAAAAAAAAAAAAAAAAACCTATTAGGAACTTCATTTTTAGGAATAAATAAAACCTTACAAACAGACAAATGAACAAGAATTATTGTGTTAATGTACTTTTAATCAGGATCATTGAAGGTGTTTTAAAGTTTCTATTTGTGCATGTAGTTTCAATACCATCTTGGGTTTTCCTATGTGTTATCAACTTTGTTATTACCCAATTTAAGTAGACATAAAGCAAATGTTTGAATAGTGTTAACTTATAATGAGAAATAAAGGCAGATATAGACGGTCTATATCAGCATCTCAGCATCCCAGTCTGTATTGTGGAATAGTGAAGGTCACATGGAGAGTGTTCAACCAATTAAATGTATGCTTTTTATTCTGATATGGTAATATATAATATATAGAACACATTTATGAGTAGATGTATGGACATTTTTAACTACCATGATTTAATAATCAACTACACTAATTAGTTATATTGTAGGTATTCTGTTTATTTTGATTTTGATTTTTGGTGTTTTAATGCCACTTTCAGCAATATTTCAGCTATATCATGGGGACCAGTTTTAGTGGTGGAGTACCCGGAGAGAACCACCGACCATGGGCAAGCAACTGTTAAACTTTATCACTTGCGGCTGTGAGTCGAGTGCACCCTTTTTTGTAATTTACAAAACCGGGCATGAACCCACACCGTATTGGTGATAGGCTTGTATGAGTTGTTAGATAATCCAACTCATTGAGCCACCCGGGACCTGGTATTCTGTTGAAACAGTAGCCTAATTGAGTTGTTAGCTAATGCCACTCATTGAGCCACCCGGGTCCTGGTATTCTGTTGAAACAGTAGCCTAATTAACCAACTATAGAGGTCCATCATTGAAATTTAAGGCCCATTATGTATGGCTGTTGAAGAATTTGCCACCAGATGGCATTTCTTGAATAAAATCCTCATTAGTGTTTCACGTGTCAGTATGGTAAACCTGCATCTGGTTTCTGCTCAATAACTAAGTTTCCCCTAAAGCAAATATTTTGAAATTTATACATGAGGCCAGGAAACATAAAAGGAAGGCAAAGTTTCATTTCTGACTGTTGTGGTCCTTGATTTCCTGAAAAATACTTGTTTACTTTAGCTGAAAGTGGGGGAATCTGTGTTCTATGGACACATTCTTTAATTGTCAGCCCAATTTTTCAACTAAATTTATGTATCTTTAGCCTTGTTAATTTCTGTATCTGTAGCCTTGTTAATTTCTGTATCTTTAGCCTTGTTAATTGGATTAGATTTTGAATGTTTTAATGACACTAAATAATGTTTAATTCATTTCTAAGATAAACTATTAACCAGATATTATCCCCTATAGCACATTTTATGACTGTTAGCCTTGAATCAAGGCTCTCTAATTTTTACTTGATTTTAAGTTCTAGAAAGTCAATTAATAAACTTGTTATAAAACAGATGATGCCCTGTCTGTAAAATCAATGAGTAAACCTGTCATATCTAACATGTTAAGGTGGCTAATTTTACATTTAACTTTTATATTTTTGAGGAATTAATGGCTGTAGAATTGATTTTAAATGCCAAATTAATTAACAGTGATTGGCTGGTATTATACCATTAAGATTTCACTTTGAATACAACAATTCTACACAGTTTTATACTCATTTTAGGTGCAATATTAAAAAAGAAAGTTTAAACAGTGATGATCAACAATTCCACTAATGTCAACAAAAAGAATAACCAATTTGAACCTCAAACCTTTTGAAAACAAAACAAGACTACAACAAATGGGGTTGAAAATCTAGGTTCTGGATTAGGACAGGCACAAAAATGTGATGGGGTTAAACCAGTTAATGGGATCCCAACCCTCCCCTCTTAATAACTGAATCTCCAATGGTTTGGTTTTATGGTTTTTAATACCACTTTCAACAATATTTCAGTTATATTGTGGCGGTGAGTTATTATTGGTGGAGGAAACCGGAGAACCCGGAGAAAACTACCGACCTGTTTTCTCTGGGTCCTCCGGTTTCCTTCACCAATAATAACTGACCGCCACGATATAACTGAAATATTATCTCCAATGTACAGTACAATAGCAGGGTTAATGAATAACAGAATAAACATGTACAGTACAATATCAGGGTCAATGAATGACAGAATAAACATGTATAGTACAATAGTAGGGTCAATGAATGACAGAATAAACATGTACAGTACACTAGCAGGGTCAATGAATGACAGAATAAACATGGACAGTACAATAGCAGGGTCAATGAATGACAGAATAAACATGTACAGTACAATAGCAGGGTCAATGAATGACAGAATAAACATGTACAGTACAATAGTAGGGTCAATGAATGACAGAATAAACATGTACAGTACAATAGCAGGGTCAATGAATGACAGAATAAACATGGACAGTGCAATAGCAGGGTCAATGAATGACAGAATAAACATGTACAGTACAATAGCAGGGTCAATGAATGACAGAATAAACATGGACAGTACAATAGCAGGGTCAATGAATGACAGAATAAACATGGACAGTACAATAGCAGCATCAATGAATAACAGAATAAACATGTACAGTACAATAGTAGGGTCAATGAATGACAGAATAAACATGTACAGTACAATAGTAGGGTCAATGAATGTCAGAATAAACATGTACAGTACAATAGCAGGGTCAATGAATTACAGAATAAACATGTACAGTACAGTAGTAGGGTCAATGAATGACAGAATAAACATGTACAGTACAATAGTAGGGTCAATGAATGACAGAATAAACATGTACAGTACAATAGTAGGGTCAATGAATGACAGAATAATCATTTACAGTACAATAGCAGGGTCAATGAATGACAGAATAAACATGTACAGTACAATAGCAGGGTCAATGAATGACAGAATAAACATGGACAGTGCAATAGCAGGGTCAATGAATGACAGAATAAACATGTACAGTACAATAGCAGGGTCAATGAATGACAGAATAAACATGGACAGTACAATAGCAGGGTCAATGAATGACAGAATAAACATGGACAGTACAATAGCAGCATCAATGAATAACAGAATAAACATGTACAGTACAATAGTAGGGTCAATGAATGACAGAATAAACATGTACAGTACAATAGTAGGGTCAATGAATGTCAGAATAAACATGTACAGTACAATAGCAGGGTCAATGAATTACAGAATAAACATGTACAGTACAGTAGTAGGGTCAATGAATGACAGAATAAACATGTACAGTACAATAGTAGGGTCAATGAATGACAGAATAAACATGTACAGTACAATAGTAGGGTCAATGAATGACAGAATAATCATTTACAGTACAATAGCAGGGTCAATGAATGACAGAATAAACATGTACAGTACAATAGCAGGGTCAATGAATGACAGAATAAACATGTACAGTACAATAGCAGGGTCAATGAATGACAGAATAAACATGTACAGTACAATAGTAGGGTCAATGAATGACAGAATAAACATGTACAGTACAATAGCAGGGTCAATGAATGCTCATAGCTAACTGACTACAGGGTCAATGAATGCTCATAGCTAACTGACTACAGGGTCAATGAATGCTCATAGCTAACTGACTACAGGGTCAATGAATGCTCATAGCTAACTGACTACAGGGTCAATGAATGCTCATAGCTAACTGACTACAGGGTCAATGAATGCTCATAGCTAACTGACTACAGGATTAATGAATGCTCATAGCTAACTGACTACAGGGTCAATGAATGCTCATAGCTAACTGACTACGGGGTCAATGAATGCTCATAGCTAACTGACTACAGGGTCAATGAATGCTCATAGCTAACTGACTACAGGGTCAATGAATGCTCATAGCTAACTGACAACAGGGTCAATGAATGCTCATAGCTAACTGACTACAGGGTCAATGAATGCTCATAGCTAACTGACTACAGGATCAATGAATGTTCATAGCTAACTGACTACAGGGTCAATGAATGCTCATAGCTAACTGACAACAGGGTCAATGAATGCTCATAGCTAACTGACTACAGGGTCAATGAATGCTCATAGCTAACTGACTACAGGGTCAATGAATGCTCATAGCTGACTACAGGGTCAATGAATGCTCATAGCTAACTGACTACAGGATCAATGAATGCTCATAGCTAACTGACTACAGGGTCAATGAATGCTCATAGCTAACTGACTACAGGGTCAATGAATGTTCATAGCTCTAACTGACTACTAACTAAGAAATATAGAATCTGTTGGTTAAAGAACATTATTCTTTAGACAAGAAAATCATAACTGATACTTCCAACAAATTTGATATCAATTAGTCTTAAACATCTAAGGGTATGACTGATCTACATTGCCACTCATAAGTGCTGGAAACCCACCTCATGTTTATAAATAAAGAGGGCTTGCCCGACCTAATTCTTAAACTTGGGTTGAATTTCCATTTTATTCTGTAGATTTCTTAATATATCACTGACCAGAAATTGATGTCCAAATGTCATGAGTTATTATGACAAGTGAAATGATGGTGGTCATTTGTGATGTCATAGATTAACAACAGTCCAGTCTGACCTTCCTTGCTTTCTGACAAAAATTGTATTCCATTATTTGTGATCAAAGATGGAATCTTGAGGGAAAATAAGTTAACATCATCGTCATTTTTTTTCGTGATAACTGTTTCCGATTGGATACTGAACATTATACAACTATAATAATATGTATAATACAGAATAAGACTTTCTGAAGTGAAAGGTGACTTTGGGTTTGATGCAGCATTGTATCATTCAGTGACAGATCTGGTAAGGGGGTGGTGGCGTAGGCTTAAAACTGGCACTGATGCCAAGTGTGACAGAACTCTGAAGGGTAGGAAGGGCTTAACCCTGACACTGATTCTACATTGTATCACTCAGTGACAGATCCAAACTTTTCTGGTAAAGAGGGTGGTGTGGTAGGCTTAAAACTGGCACTGATGCCAAGTGTGACAGAACTCTGAAGGGTAGGAAGGGCTTAACCCTGACACTGATTCTACATTGTATCACTCAGTGACAGATCCAAACTTTTCTGGTAAAGAGGGTGGTGTGGTAGGCTTAAAACTGGCACTGATGCCAAGTGTGACAGAACTCTGAAGGGTAGGAAGGGCTTAACCCTGACACTGATTCTACATTGTATCACTCAGTGACAGATCCAAACTTTTCTGGTAAGGGGGTGGTGGCGTAGGCTTAAAACTGGCACTGATACCAAGTGTGACAGAACTCTGAAGGGTAGGAAGGGCTTAACCCTGACACTGATTCTACATTGTATCACTCAGTGACAGATCCAAACTTTTCTGGTAAAGAGGGTGGTGTGGTAGGCTTAAAACTGGCACTGATGCCAAGTGTGACAGAACTCTGAAGGGTAGGAAGGGCTTAACCCTGACACTGATTCTACATTGTATCACTCAGTGACAGATCCAAACTTTTCTGGTAAAGAGGGTGGTGTGGTAGGCTTAAAACTGGCACTGATGCCAAGTGTGACAGAACTCTGAAGGGTAGGAAGGGCTTAACCCTGACACTGATTCTACATTGTATCACTCAGTGACAGATCCAAACTTTTCTGGTAAGGGGGTGTATTAACATTGACACTGATTCCATGTGTGACTATCTCTGAATAGAAGAGGCTGGCTAAACCTTTGCACTAATTCCACATGGTGACATATTCAAACTTTTATCTTTGCTGAAGGGAATGGGTGCTTACATATTTTCGGTCAATAGAAGAGAATCTGCACAAGAAACTGATAATGTTATTATTTCTGTGTTAAGGAGTTTGAGGTTTGCCAGACAACAGTTCATGATATTATATATGGTTATATTAGCTATCATCACTGGTTGAGATGTACCAGAGGTGTAGGTTGTCAACCATTACTGATCAACTTAGGTATTTTCAACAATCAATAACATTCCTGTAGTTATTTTATGAGATACAATTTCTGCTATTTTTACAGAAAACAAATGCATGTTTTGAATTAAGTACATAAATTGGATTTGTCATAGGCACCCTGAAAGTTCAAAAAAAACTTTTTTTTAAATTTCCTGTGTGGTGAGAGGTTTAAAATGTGTTGCAATGTTCTGTGACGCTTGGTTAACAGATGCAATTATTGTCACTTTGAAGATGTCACATCATTTGAAAATGTTACCCTAGTTAATAAGAAAGGACATGAATGTGAGCAGAACTAAATCCCTCTGAAATCCGTCTGAAATATCAGAAGAATCCTCTGAATCATCTCAAGCAGTGCTTTAAATTGTTGATCATCTAACAGTCAGCCATGATGTCTTTAACACTGACATTATGTAGTACCTCAAAATGAATCACCCTTAGTCGGTATATGAGTACTACTCGTATTTAAACATGAATGGCCCCTAGTCTGTAGACAAGTGCTACTTGTAACTGCTAACAAATACCTCAAATTCAAGTTGTTATGGACCCTCCTAGTCTGTAGATTGTTGCTACTTGATACTGCTAACGCATACCTCAAAGTGAATATATTTCGGGCTCCTAGCTTGTAGACGAGTGCTATTAGTAACGGCAAACTCATACCTCAAATTCAATGTGTTTTGACCCTCTATCCTGTAGATGAATTGTAATTAAATGTACTAGTTTATACTACTGTATATAATTATTAAATGAAGACTTTATTATAGAACTTTTATACTGTAGACTGACATATTTCCTGTTGATTTTGTTTTGTCATTAATTTCAATACACTAATCGTGAAATGTACTGTAAAGGAAATAATTTGAATAACATTTTCATTTCTTTTCCGTTGTATTTTTTTTTATCAGATATTAATCCTCCGTCCTATTTCCTGTATCGGCATACAATTATGGCTGTATTTCTACAAACATGGATGAATAAAAGCTTCAATAAGAAGGAAACGTTACCCACTGTCACTGATCTCTCTATAAAACACTTTGACAGCATTGGATTAAAATCAACGATTGCTTAATGACACACGTTAACGAAATAAAATGTTTTATTGAACAACCTTGAAATATAATTAGATAAGATTTTCTGAAATTCATTGACGTTATTATAATTTTAAAAAATGACATCAGAGGTGGTTGAAAAAAATTAATGTCGTGTTACTTGATGTTAAATTATTATCGTGGACCATTAATGACACTTGTCCTTTCCAAAATAAGTTAAAAAAAATATTTCAGCACTGATTTTGGTGAAGGCATATTAAATCTTGTTAACTGTAGCCGTTATTAATCCACGATGAATAACAAGAGCCATATTTTGAGTTGTGAAAACTTTCAGCCCGATTCTCTAACTGAATACAAAATATAATATCATCATCTAGTGGTTAAAAAAACACAGCATTTTATAACCACTAGGGCCTAATGTTAACTTGATGACTATAACACCCCTGAACGATTGGATTACCTATAACTGATCAAATCTGAAAATCCTATTTCCATTTTTGTAAAGTAATATTTTTATAGGATTAGAGAAGAAACTTTTTAATAGATAGGCTTACTTATAGATAGATGACCGTAAAAGATATTAAATTATATGGATTTGTTGTATTTTAACAATATGACCCATAGTTACATACTGATATAAAAGAACTATTGAGTTTTTATCGATTCTGCCTTAGTATTTTTGTAGCTAAGATTGTGCTATTTAGGACGACAGTTATAGAATTCATTTCTCCTATAGCTTTCTAATCTTTGTATATTTTGAAGGAAGTCAGTCAGACAATAACGTGGAGTCTTTATCCTGTTTAATTAACCTGGTATGGGTTTATATCAGTGATTGACCTGGTATGGGTTTATATAAGTAATTGATCTGGTATGGGTTTATATCAGTAATTGACTGGGTTTATATCAGTAATTGACCTGGTATGGGTTTATATCAGCATTTGACCTGGTATGGGTTTATGTCAGTAATTGACCTGGTATGGGTTTATATCAGTAATTGACCTGGTATGGGTTTATGTCAGTAATTGACCTGGTATGGGTTTATATCAGTAATTGACCTGGTATGGGTTTATATCAGTAATTGACCTGGTATGGGCTTATATCAGTAATTGACCTGGTATGGGTGTATATCAGTAATTGACCTGATGTGGGTTTATTTCAGTAATTGACCTGGTATGGGTTTATATCAGTAATTGACCTGGTATGGGTTTATATCAGTAATTGACCTGGTATGGGTTTATATCAGTAATTGACCTGGTATGGGTTTATGTCAGTAATTGACCTGGTATGGGTTTATATCAGTAATTGCCCTGGTATGGGTTTATATCAGTAATTGACCTGGTATGGGTTTATATCAGTAATTGAACTGGTATGGGCTTATATCAGTAATTGACCTGGTATGGGTTTATATCAGTTATTGACCTGGTATGGGTTTATATCAGTAATTGACCTGGTATGGGTTCATATCAGTAATAAGATGTTATTGATTGAATTGTTGACCAGCATTATTTAAACTTTCTTTTCATAGCATATGGATTCATTAAAATGATTTCATTGGTCAAACTTTATCGCATAATGTTATATCGAGTACACCTCAACATGAGCAGATTCAAACTCTCAACTTTAGTGGTGAAAGGCATTGATTTTGCATATTTAGTTGTAAATCCAATTACCATACGATCACAACCATGACGGCCCCAGTCTTAGTGTATATATCATAACAGAAAATAAATGAAATGAAATAATAAGCACAATAATTATAGTATAATTAATCTTGCTTTACTAATATTGAAAATGAATCGTGAGTAACAGAGTAATTCATGAATGTGTAATAGTGTGTGAGTGAATTATCCTCGTTGTTCAGTAACGAGTGATTTATTTATTATATTAGGAATGTAAGCGGAGTTATACTGTTTATTACATATAGATTTTAACACTTTTGTTTGTGTTAATATGATGTTATTAAAAGGAACTTATTTTCTATTGTAGAATGCTCAATGGTATTTATGATTGTGACAATGTTGTTATTTCACTAAGTGAAATGTTTGTTTTCTTTCACTTAAAAAT